>CM031566.1:1835402-2162443 GCA_018467065.1 Ephestia elutella | reverse complement strand
AAAACTATTTGGTAACTTTTCTCCATGTCATCGATAGTTGCGCCCCGGGGCTTCGCTTCTGAGGGAATTTCGGGATAAAAAGTATCCTATGTAGTATTCCCTGTATTTTTCTACCCGTGTACAAAATTTTATCGAAATCCGTCCAGTAGATTTTGCGTGGTTGAGCTACAAACTTTACAAACTCACACCAAACCAGCTGCGCCCAGGAACTTCGCTCCTGTGGAAATTTCGGGATAAAAATTACCCTGTATGCTATTCCAGATATTTTTTTACCTGTGTACTAAATTTAATCGAAATCCGTCCAGTAGATTTTGCATGATTGAGTTACAAACATTACAAATTCACATCAAAACTTTCGCATTTATAATCGACCGAGCGAGCGCAGCGAGCGAAGCGTCTCAGTTTCCACTAGCCGAAAATTCTTTTGTCTGTCCGGATGTTATCGCCTACAGGTCGCATTTCTGAACCGATTCTTATGAAATTTTGTGAGCAGGTTCGGTAATTTTATAGAATTTTTTAGTCGAGCCAGTTTTTCGAAATTTTATAAAATGGCGATTATATATAAAAAAAACCTTATATCTCAGCTATTTAAAAAAAATTCAAAAATGTCATTAGACATTTTTGTTATCCTTATTAAGACGCAACTTTTTTGTATGAACAACATAGTGAAATTCAATAAAACCGCTATAAATCCATATATTAAATTCTTATACGATAGTTCACAAAAAAATCAATAGATGGCGCAGCAAAGCTTTTAATACTCGCAAATTAATTTAAGAATGACTTGATTTATTGATTAAAATGAGATTGTTTGAATTGCGTGTATTTTTTTTTTAACTGAGTGCGTTTGACCTCTATATTGCCTGATGAGAAGCATAGATGAGATCTAGGGTGGTACATGCAAACTGAAAAAAAAACTCAAGTATTTATTTGATTAATGGTATTGTATTGTGGATTGCTTTGCTTGGTGGAATTATCTTGAACACTTGAAATAAATCTGATATCAAAAAACTTCATTGTATGATTAGAATCCTATTAAAAAAAGTAATATATACGTAAGCGTGGCGACTACGGCAAAACCCCCCATAGATAAAATCCTTGGGGGAGGCCTTTGTCCAGCAGTGGACGTCTTTAGGTTGAGAGAGAGAGAGAGATTATACGTATATGTATATAATAGATTTCAAATTGAACTATCTTTTTTGAACTTTAATTTTGTTGCGCAAATTACATAAATATACATATAACCAATAAACCAATGCCAAACCATGCATTTCTGACGACTGACGACCTGGCCTAACGGTCATCACGCCAGACGGCCACACCAGAGGTCCCGGGTTCGATCCCCGGTTCGGGTCAAGATGGAAAATAATCTTTTTCAGATTGACGTGGGTTTGGATATTTATCTATACATATATGTATTTGTTATAAAATATAGTATTGTTAAATTAGCATCCCGTAAGTCTTGAACTTACTCAATCTGTGTGATTTGTCCGTATATATTTATTTTTATTATTTATATTATTTCGAGGCGGAAAAGGCAGGTTTCAGTCATTTTTTTAGTGGTATTGACCAACCACAAGAACTTTTTACTTTCTTTCCAGCATTGGTAGGTTGGTTTCAAAACTCTTCTAAGCCAGGGACACGGTAAAATATCGGTTATTTCGTGGAAGGGCTCGCGAGGTCTACTGTTCTCACAGAACCACTAGTATTTAGTAGGATAAAAGTAAGTGGTAGGATATTACTCAAGATAGAGAGGATTGGAACATCATTGGAGAGACCGTTGTCCAGCAGTGGGACCATAGATGTTAAAAATATATAGATTATTGAAAACAATTTAGCAAAATGGTGGTTGGTAGCACACGCATCCAGGCACGTTGCCACGGCAACTGGTTCCAAACAAACCAAAACTTTCTCCAAGGTGAAGAAATTACATACAATCGTTCGATAAACGTACCTCGGAAATTGGTCCCGATTGTTACCTATTTGTCTTTATTTACTTGGTTTAAAGCTTTTATTTGGTTTCACCTGTCCTAATGTCCGGAAATAAATCTTGAAAGCACAATTTGACCCACTTCCTAGTTTCCTGTTGAGAACATGGATTTGATAATTCTTCTTCACTGTTGACAGAGTAGTCGTGATTATGGATCGGTCTTCTCGGACTTGGCCGCTGCTCCCTTTTCCTTTGCTTAACTCCCTTTGGATTGACGATTTGATATTATCTCCAAGGAATTGGTAAAACACGGAGTATGATAAACAACATTGTGACGTCATTTTACTTAAATTACCAGTAATTTGATTAAATCATAAGCTGTTTAATAAATTAAAAAATTATCACTATATCTACGATATTAGATTGTCTATAATATAGAACACACACACACATGTCACATGGTAACATTGCTCATTTCATGAAATGGTGGCATTACTTGAAAATACTGTAATGACAATCTTGACTAACAATAATTTATGTTTGTATATGTTTCAATCAGAACGTACCTAGCTCTATGGTTTCAATGTTTATTCGTCCACATATATAGTTCTTTTTATTTTTAGATATATATATGTTGTAGCTCTTCATGGATGCGAAAGACCAACAACAGGAGAGAATGGAGAAACATTGGAGAGGTGTATGCTCAACGGTGGGCAGTTATACGCTGAGGAAGAAGAAGAAGAAGAAGATATGTTGTAGAGTGACGTCTTTGGAGAAAATGCAGCGGTGGAGTTTGTTACGCCGCCGCCGTCTTTTCGCCAATTGCGCTTTGGAGGCTGACCTTAGCTTTAAGTAATTTTATGACGTCAACTAACTAAAAAACAAGGATATGACGATTTTAAAGTGCTATTCTTTAGCCTATTTAAATAAAATCAATTTCATTTCATTTCTATAATATAAAACACACACACACATGTCACATGGTAACATTGCTCATTTCATGAAATGGTGGCATTACTTGAAAATGCTATAATGACGAACTTGACTATCAATTTCAGTTTGACTACACCAAGTCAAGTATAAGTTACGTGAAGTTAGAATACGCTCTCACCGTTATGACTTACTTTACGAGAGAAGAGGACATTGACAGAGTAATAGTCGATTTGGCGTGATGGTCGCTGGAATGAATTGTCATTTATGTTCGATGGCGTGATAAAATGTTGAGGATTCAAATCTTACGAGGTTACAGCTCTGTTATATTGGGGGTATTCTGTCAGAGCACCAATTCAAAGCACCAACTCCCGACTTCTCGAACAAAAAAAAATTGTATGAAAAAATATTGTTTGTTGCTCAAGTAAATGTTCCACTGGATAGCTCTTACTCGAACAGTTTACAGTTAGGCTTTTATTTTAAGCCATGAAAGCCTGACTGACAGACTCTAAAGTTATTATTTAAGCGTGATTTACAGTGGGTGGCCAGATAATTAGGGACACCAGTCGATTTTCATACAAACGAGGTTACTTTGAAGCCTTGGTTCAACGCCAGGATTGATCTGAGCTGTGATCTGATGATAGCCATTGAGGGATAGAATGGAGGACATCCAGATCGCTATACACACCCAACTGATCAGATCAGCATTCTAAGAGCTACTCAGCTCAGCTTTCAAGTTTCAGGATTACCATACATTTTTGTGGTATTTTCGCGTTTTTTTTAAACATATCCAAACAGCTCTTAGAATGCTGATCTGATCAGTTGGGTGTGTATAGCGTTCTGGATGTCCTCCTTTCTATCCCTCAATGGCTATCATCAGATCACAGCTCAGATCAATCCTGGCGTTGAACCAAGGCTTCAAAGTAACCTTGTTTGTATGAAAATCGACTGGTGTCCTAATTATCTGGCCACCCACTGTACACTATACCGTGTCGGGACCGGGCCTGACTTGCCTGCCGGGGCACGGCTGAGCTACGGTTACACGGTCAGGCATGAATCACTTCATACAAAAAGTATACCATAATGTTCGACCGTATCCCGGCCGGGGCACGGCCCGGTCGCGACACGGTGTAGCGTGAATAAATTTCTGACGTCAGATCATAGTAATAATCGTCAAACATAGGCTATTTTTTCTAATCAATCTCCAAGGAGCGCTACTTTCAACACGGGTGTAAAAGTTAGCATGAAAAACGTGCTTTGTCTACAATGCACTGGCACGTATCTCGAATTTCAAAAGAGAGGGACCTAATAAAGCAAAACTCATTATTAGATCTCTTCTAATGAATTGGAGCTATATCGAGACTGAGAATTTTTTACGGATCATATCTTAATCATTTGTGTATTCTTGCTTCCTTTAGGATTATATCTCTGCATGAATATTATACCTACTATTACATTGATGTTAAGTTATGCAAGCAAATGTTAAAACACGTAAACTGTAATAGTAACAACTTTGTCGGCTAGAAAAAACGATATGTACCTATTTTAATTTGTAATCTCAAAAATGGCTGCCACAGGACAGGCACCCTGCCTAGTGTGGAGCCATATGTATAAAGGTGTTGGTTGTAAATTAAGTATAATAAATAAATCATTCATTCATCCATTCATTCAAAACGCACATAGAGAAGAGCCGTGAGCAACAGCTAGTTCATATCTCCAAACTAATATTATAAATCTGAAAGTTTGTTTGTCCTTCTTCAACGTTAAAATGGAGCAATGTATTGATGTCATTTTTAGTATAAAGAATAGTTGAAGGGCTGGAGAACAAAATAATCTACTTTTTGCCGCGGGCGGAGCCGCCAGCACCAGCTAATAAACACGTAAATCATCGACACAAATTCGACATTAGATTGAAAAACGAAAAGCATTTTTCATATTTGAATATGAAAAATGCTTTTAGTGTAAACACCAATGATACTGAGTGATTCGTGGCGCGACATGTGACATGACGTCACAAAAGCGACGTCACTTTCCTGTCAGATTGTGTTTTTGGTTGAATGGATTTGAGTGTAGAAAGAAGTGATTGGAGTGAGACAATGAGGGATTTTCCGACACCCAAATTAAAAAAAAAATAGTTCCAGATGACTTCATAGATGGCGCTTAAGCAAAGGCGAGAGAAAAAGTTCCATATACAAAAAGCAAAAATTCACGGGATTGGCATTTAAAAAAAAATAAAACTTAGTAAAAAAAAACATCTGAAAGTATCAATATTGTGATTTGTGCAACTGTCAAACTGTTAGGTGATTTTTTTCTGCCTCTGGCTGCCAATAAAAAGCGCACAATATAGGTACAGCCATTATTACAACTCGGCTTTCAATAAAACTCCATCTGTTGAGATTCTTTTATACTGATTTTTTTTTTCATAATTAGCTGTCAGAAAAATCACTCATTGAGTAGAAATCATTATCGAATGTGATAAGGAAAAGATAACACTAGTGTCAGATTTTTCTCATGTCGCCATCTTGACCCGACCGGGGATCGAATTCGGGACCTACAGCATGATGACTATTAAACCACGGAGGTCATCAAAAGTAATATTTGTTTTTTAGTTAAAATAAACGGGTCGCTCCTGTACCACGTACATAGGTCGGGAGTTGCTGGCTATAGTTTCGGACGTGAGACCATATCTTCATCTCGCACACAGAAATATTTTTTTATGTGATCTCACGTTAGTTTAATGTAATAACATTTGTTTTGTTTGTTACAGATGATGCAGTAATCTATTGAACCCTGCGGGGAAAGCATCCAGTGCTCTGCGCCGAACCCATCACGTACGTTACATTTATGTAATTACACGACTCCCCAAAAAAGTTATGTTTTCAGTGATTTCTTACACTTCTTCTTTACTCTTTCCCACTTTTTTCTGGGGTCGGCACTGTCTATTAACTCCCTTCATTTCAATGGCTTGCCATCTCATTTGCCACTTCCTTCTTTAACTAATATGTGCTTCTACTCACGCTATCTTTATAACAATCCAACTTTTTTGGGTACTCTATTTCTTCATCTCCTCACTTCCATGTTTAGGGAGGTCCCTCTAAGAGGTCCAAATATGTTATCATAAGAAGGTTCTTATGATATGACTTTTGTATCATACAGAAATTCTTAAAAATAACACTTCTTTTTTGGTCGTGTAAGAAAGGAAAGAAAGTTACCTACTTCGTTTGATATTATTAGATTAAGTCCTGTAAAATTATTAGTAAAAATATTTTCTTATATTTTCAGCGAACAAACGCAAAGGGGAAAAATATTCTGTTCTGTGAAATTCTGAATTATAAAAACAGCTCGCACATTTCCGACTCATAATAAAGACGGCTGACGTGGGAAGAATTGTTTTTGTATAATGTAGCCACCCACGATTTCTCTCCATTTTTCGTCAGAGCTATATTTTTAAGCTATATTAGGTACTAGCTGTTGCCCCACGGCAAAAAGTACATCTACTGTGTTTTTCATACAAATTTTGACCCCCCATTTCAACCCATTGGGTACTGATTTAAAAAAAAAAACGTAGCCTATGTTTGACCCCAGGTCTTCAACTATATGCATACCAAATTTAATCAAAATCGGTCCAGCTGATTAGCCGTGAAAGCGTAACAGAAAGTCAGACTTTGCATTTCTAATATTGGTCTATGTATTTGTTGTGTAAAAAATTAATAAATACACAAATAGTATGGTTATTAGACTATGTATTTCAGCCACATTGATGAGGAAGGCACATCACATTGATCTTGAAACTCCCAGGGGAGTAAAACCGTGTGATACAGCTAGTATTTTTATAATACCTTTTGCGTGACACATCCTTGCTGAAAATACCATTTTATCCCGGCTAAACCGGCTGTTTCATACCGGGGATCATTTTACCACAGGCTCATTGGAGTAATCCGTCACCCAGCTTGATCCCACCCTTTTTTGGGTTACATTACATATCTTGAAGGCTGTTATGATAAAATTACATTATTATTTTTTTTCTCCTTATCTTTATGATGATGACATACAGACATAAGTTAAACTTAAATTAATCCGGTTAAGTATAAGTTGAACTTGTATACACAGGATTCCATAACTTCGAATGAGGCGAGAGGGTGTAAATTTTATCGTATAAAAAGCGCTTGGCTCTTCTACTTAAGCCTATAAGTTAAATTGTTTAAATTCGTTCAAAGCTACCATTTTAACGCACAGGTGAAACCGATTTCATAACTCTAGAAATATGATCAGTAGGAAACTCGAACTAAATCCGTAAATGATATAAATTGCCATCGAATCCAGGGTACAAACGACAGGGATCGGATCGAAAAGGTTCGGAGGTGGGCCTGATTGCGCTCTAAACAGAAACGTGTAATACGCCCGGCTTAAAAGTGGACGATTTCAAAAAGCCTAATGTCAGATTAAGGGCTAAATAATTGACTGTCAGTTCATTTGTATGTCAAATGCCTAGAGGCAAGAAAGAGCCTGACACCAACCTGACTGAACCCTGAAACTGACATGAACTATAAGTGAAACTGGGCAGGGCATATGGTATGTCGGATGATGGCAAGTGGAGTAAGGCATTGACCTAATGGTAATCTAGGACAAGGGATTGAAGTGTCGGATGACCAGTAAAAGATTATGATTATGAGATGGGTGTACGACATAGTAAAAGTTGAAGATCATGAATGGATAAGAAAAGGAGAGCACTGATAATAGATTGCAAAAAGAAGTTAGGTCCCCCGCACGCACCAAGCGCTTTTCGTCATCATTCTTGATGCGCACAGCAAAGCACTGGAACTCCCTACCTACGTCTGTGTTCCGAGCACATACAACCTGACTCTCTTCAAAACCAGAGTGAATAGGCTGCTTCTGGGTAAGCTCGCTTCATCGTAGACCTCATCTCTGTCCTTGGGCAAGATTGTGGTCAAGAGCAAACCCATATTTAATAAAAAAAAGAGGTCTATCTCAGCTATGGGCAGGAAAAGTCTGAAATGATGATGATGATGCTCATAAAATAAAGCTGAAGAGTTTGTTTAACCGCACAATTTTTTAAAACTATAGCAGTCTGATTTGAAACAATCTTTCTAAATTCATAAGAAATGATAGGCTATCCTCTGGAAACTGAAATACGGTGCTCACATGATCGAAGCCGCGAGATACAGCTAGTAATGTAAGTAAGGCAGAATCTGGGCATTTTGAAAATGCCTTGTTTTGGTCGAACAATTGCCCACCTTTGGCTGTAAATGCCGACATTATGCCTTACATTTGAAGGGTTAGCTTTCAATTAACGGATAACAAACAAGGGTGTCTGTATTATTGGGTTAACACTCTCGATGGAGGCTGAACAGGTTTGTGCTAAAGGGACGAAGAAAGCATAGATTTGGGGCGAATTAACGTTGTAAACTGTAATCTAACT
Source organism: Ephestia elutella (assembly GCA_018467065.1). Lineage (NCBI taxonomy): Eukaryota > Metazoa > Arthropoda > Insecta > Lepidoptera > Pyralidae > Ephestia > Ephestia elutella. The sequence continues at coordinate 2,154,143 of CM031566.1, read as the reverse complement.
GGAGCAAATTCCACCGGAACAAATCTTTGTATTGGCATCCAAAAATGTTGTAACATATTATTGGAAAGGTTATCGCCAATTATAGCAATAATGCATAACGAAAGCATATACATATATTTTTGTGGGACGAAAATCAGTGGGCTGAATAAAAACCAAACCATAGAGCACTAAGAATAATAACTCCCAAAAAAATCTGCTAAATCAAATACCCTATGGCTTAAGTCTATTTACCCCCAGTAATGAATCTCGCGGGTGACAAATAATCTAATTTCTCATTGATTGATTGCCTCAATCGACCCCAATGTGGTGGTTGGAGCTCGTTAATCATCCAGTTTTTAAATAGCTGTTGAGTCTCTGACCTTTGAACACTTCGTTAAGGATTGTGAAGATGTTTCTATTTTTAATTTTAAACTGTTTCTCATTTCGGACTTCAAAACAAAGTCCATCATTTTTAAACACATACGAAGTACAGTTAACAATTAAACAAAATACAAGCAATTATTACTTTATAACATTTACACCATTGATTTTATTATAATCATACATTCCTTTAACTTATGAACCCATTACTATTTATTGGTTTTAATTTTTAATCATCAAAGAATTTTACCAAACTCTTACAAATAAAATATAATAAAAATAAAAATAAAAAAGCCATTTATTCTACTACCTTAAAAAAAATTTGTACAGCAAATGTCACACTCATACATTACATTTTTTCTAATAAAATATTATATTCAATGTTCAAATTTAATTTCTTTACTTTAATCTTAAATTTGCGGGTCCACATTTGCCTCGTGTGTTATATATACTTTTTAATTTTTGTATAGGTCATGGGTACATGCCTGAGGATATGATGCGTACGATAGTTGTACCTATAATTAAGAATAAAACAGGGGATCTCGGAGATAAAAATAATTATAGGCCTATTTCATTAGCTACCGTAATATCAAAGGTATTTGATGGCGTGCTTAATATACAACTAAATAATCACATAAAACTGCATGATAATCAGTTCGGGTTTAGGCCCAATTTGTCAACTGAAACCGCAGTTCTGTGTCTTAAGCACGCTGTCTCTTACTACTCTAGGCGCAAAACTCCAGTCTTTGCCTGTTTCCTAGACCTGTCAACCACTTTTGACCTGGTTTCATACGACATATTATGGAAAAAACTTGAAACAGCCAACGTTCCTGTGGATATCATAAACATTTTCAAATTTTGGTATTCTAACCAGGTCAATAATGTGCGATGGGATGGAATCCTCTCCAAAGCGTATGGATTGGAGTGCGGGGTGAGACAAGGGGGGCTAAGCTCACCCACGCTCTTTAATCTATACATAAATGAAATGATAGAGAAGCTCAGCAGCGCTGGTGTCGGTTGTCACATAGATGGGGTGTGCGTTAATAACATCAGTTACGCGGACGACATGGCGCTGCTGAGTGCATCTGTCTGTGGGCTGCGGACATTGGTTGCGGCTTGCGAAGCCTACGCCCTCTCTCATGGCTTAATATACAATGTTAAGAAAAGTCAAGTCATGGTCTTTGGGGACGGGAGGAAGCTATATGACGAATTTCCACTTAGATAGATTCCAATTAGATACTTTTCCATTAGATAGATTCGTAGGTAGTAGTCGCCTCCTTGGCGTAGGCTCCAAACTCTTACAAAAGACCAACTCAATTTTAATAATAGCAGCAGCAGAATTAAACCTTTTTAAACAAAGTTGAACCCATCATCTAACTAAGGACGTGCAAACTTAAAATTTAAATTACCGCAACTCAGCACTTCGCATATTTTAAATTTCATGAAAAATGTTAAATAAAGAATGAAACAAAAAATTCTTACTCATGAATACGGAAACTAAGTTTAGCTTAACCCCGCAACATAGAGTAACTATACCTAATAGAATGCATGAATTTTCTGGTAACTGGACAGCTTTCCTAGATGAACACTTTCTTAAGAATTCGGTGGAGTAAAATAATGTATATATAAAAAAAACGTGTCATTAAGCTTGTTTTTTAGAAAATCAAAAGAGTTTATCATAAAGCCTATAACTTTATTTCTTGAACAAACCAAATCAAAATAAATTCAGTTATCATCAAAATAATAGCAACGTACTTATAAATTCCTTGGGCGACCGTGACAGGACAAAAAGAAGATGAAAGAAATGGCATAGTTTTATTACTTACGAACCTACATAAACATAGTTAATACAGCAAAGGCATACATGTATTCTCTTGTATAAAAGAGAGGTAACTGTAAATCTGATTTTTTTTCCCGGTCAGAGAAAAATCCGCATTGAAGTACTGCCATTTGTTTCATTGCGACACCGTCAGGCGTCACGTTCACAACATATGTCTTTACTTTTTCTCTTTGTATTGTGTGTCTTTCATGGCATGAATTATTGATTAAACTGTCAGATAGTTTTATCCATAGAGCTAGAACAAAAATGTTTAATCATGTTTAATTTTACTTAGAGACACAGACAGCTGAGGAAGCGGGATGTCAGATATGGTTTTTGCTTTTGTTGGTGAAGAACAGGTACACTCAAAAAAAATTCTAAACGCAGTGACAAAAATCCCTTAACAAATGGGAGCCGTCTACGGACCACAAATACATCGACAGAACAAATTTAGACTCTCAATGACAAATGAACTGTGTCACCGGACTTTGCCGCTTCGTATTAATAATTTGTTCTTTCAACTCTGTCTCAAACGTTGTATACATGACAATGCTCCTTTGTCCTTACATCTAAGGTGATCTCCTCTATTACAAAGGAACTTCGTCACTGCGTTCGTGTTCACGTTGTTAGTATGACAATTTTCCTGTAGCTCCTCGTTAAGACGGTGTCAATTTGACAGGACGAATTGGGCCGTAAGTCAACGGCGTGTTGTCACTGTGACAGTGTATAGATGCTACTTTGTCCCTACGTTTAAGTGGATAAGCCTATAATACAAAGGTACTTTGTTGCTGCGTTCTTGGAACGTTGTCAGTATGACAACATTCCTTTGGCTCCTCGTTAAGACGGTGTCAATTAGATAAGACAACTAGTCCTCAGTGTTTAAGGTATATTGTCCGTAAGTCAACGGCGTGCTGTCACTGTGACAGTATAGGCTGTCCCTACGTCTTAGGCGATAAGCCTTTATTACAAATGACATTCGTCACTGCGATCTTGGCACGTTGTCAGTTTGACAACGTTTCTTTGACTCCACGTTAAGCGGTGCGGCATTTTTGACAACATAACTTTGGCTCTTCTATTGTTACTGTGACAGTGTTTTTTGTCCTTACGTCTACGGCGTGTTGTCGCTGTGACAGTGCTTTTCTGCCCTTACGTCTACGGCATGTTATCATTGTAACATTGTTTTTCTGTCGTTAGGTCAAAGGTGTGTTGGCGCTGTGACAGTGTTTTTCTGTCCTACGTCTACGGTGTGTTGTTCCTGTGACAGTGTTTTGCTGTCCCTACGTCTAGGGTATGTTGTTGCTGTGACTGTGTTTTGTGTTACTACGTCTACGGTGTGTTGTTACTGTGACAGTGTTTTGCTGTCCCTACGTCTAGGGTATGTTGTTGCTGTGACTGTGTTTTTGTGTTCCTACGTCTACGGTGTGTTGTTACTGTGACAGTGTTTTGCTGTCCCTACGTCTAGGGTATGTTGTTGCTGTGACTGTGTTTTTGTGTTTCTACGTCTACGGTGTGTTGTTACTGTGACTGTGTTTTGCTGTCTCTAAAATAAAAGAAAAAAATGATTTGGTCACTTTTATTGTCTAACAATTTTTCTTAAAAAATAGAATAAAATACAAGATATTATTTCTGGAAGAAATCAAAAATTAAAATTACTACAAATACTTTGAATACTTTTCTTCAGCATTATACAAAATATTAAAAGTAACTGGGTAACCTCATATACAATTTTACCACCAGAAGGTCGCCATACACTTATCATCTCCGCACACACATAGTTCACAATCGTGGATGTAAAACAGAGTAATGCTGTGCGAAATAAGTGTGCATCAGAATGACTGGCCAAAATAACCGAACCCATTAAAAAAATATTACTAAAATTTAATACCTATTTGCTACTATTAGATACCTTTGTTTAAATATCCAACCTAATAAATAAACGAGAAAATCAATTTAAAAAATAGGCATTCATTCTGACGTCAAGATGACCGCCCACACTTAGGATTTCCACGAAAGTGCTTTGAAATTTCAATTCGAAATTCGCCTTTACAAAACTTTAAAATTATATTTAGGTACGAAATAGGTACTGAAGTTTTGTAAAGACGAATTGAAATTTCGAAGCCCTTTCGTGGAAATCGTAAATGCAGGCAGTCATCTTGACGTCAGAATGACTGCCCATTTTTTAAATTTATTTTCTCTATTATTCATTAGGTACCAAATATTTAAAAAAAGGCATCAAATAAATCTATGGACTCTACATTTTAGGGAAAATATGTAATAAGATTTAGCTAATTCCTATCTCTATATAAAAGCAAATAACCATATTGAATAGAGAAATATAGTTTGATTCTATGAACATTAGCATACAATATTAATTAAATTAAACTAAACTCTTTCCACAAGTAAACAAACGACTGTGTTATTTACTTGCGGAGAGGGAAAGAAATAAGTAATACTTTTAAGGGTTGTTGTTATGTTGTCGGTACTCTGCGAAATAATTACACCGTAAAGGCCGGCAATACCTCCATCATAACAACGCCAACACAAATACATAAAACAACGACAAACTTACAACATTGTAAACATCAATATACAATATTAAATGACTTAAACTAAACTCTTTCCACAAGTAAACAAACGACTGTGTTGTTTACTTGCGGAGAGGGCAAGAAATAAATAATACTTTAAGGGTAGTTGTTATGTTGTCGGTACTCTGCGAAATAATTACACCGTAAAGGCCGGCAATACCTCCATCATAACAACGCCAACACAAATACATAAAACAACGACAAACTTACAACATTGTGAACATCAATATACAATATTAAATGACTTAAACTAAACTCTTTCCACAAGTAAACAAACGACTGTGTTGTTTACTTGCGGAGAGGGCAAGAAATAAATAATACTTTTAAGGGTAGTTGTTATGTTGTCGGTACTCTGCGAAATAATTACACCGTAAAGGCCGGCAATACCTCCATCATAACAACGCCAACACAAATACATAAAACAACGACAAACTTACAACATTATAAACATCAATATACAATATTAAATGACTTAAACTAAACTCTTTCCACAAGTAAACAAACGACTGTGTTGTTTACTTGCGGAGAGGGCAAGAATTAATAATACTTTAAGGGTAGTTGTTATGTTGTCGGTACTCTGCGAAATAATTACACCGTAAAGGCCGGCAATACCTCCATCATAACAACGCCAACACAAATACATAAAACAACGACAAATTTACAACTAGTTACAACATTGTAAACATCAATATACAATATTAAATGACTTAAACTAAACTCTTTCCACAAGTAAACAAACGACTGTGTTGTTTACTTGCGGAGAGGGCAAGAAATAAATAATACTTTTAAGGGTAGTTGTTATGTTGTCGGTACTCTGCGAAATAATTACACCGTAAAGGCCGGCAATACCTCCATCATAACAACGCCAACACAAATATATAAAACAACGACAAACTTACAACATGAACCCTTGTTAACTAGCAGCTCCAAAAGTCGTCTCTTGACTATTGGGAAATTCTCATCAAAGGAAGTTGATGCCAGAGGATAACTTTTTTTCAAAATTGCTCCCCAACTGGAACAGAAAAGAAGTATGAAATAAAAATGACTAGGTACTCTTCTAGGAATGAGTGTTCTATCCAAGATCATCAGTGAATCCAGTGCGTTTGAATATCTATGGTAACAGACATACAATTTAAAGCATTAGAAAACACAACTTCAGATGCATATGTAAATGTTAAATAACTAGAATGATTAGAACTAGTGTTCCGTTTTCAACGTAAACTTCGTTTACTTTTCAATTCGAATTTCGCGCGCGTTATCGACGCACTTGTCAATCATCATGATTCGTCGTGCTGCAGGCGATTTAGCCAATGGAGCGCCCGGATTACCGCCGGCGCATGTACGATCCTACCGGCGTCTTGGAATACAGCGCCATAGGCTGGTGGCAGAACCAGTAAACTATTCTGAGTCTGGACGTTGAATCGAAGGCGCGCGCGCACCAAACATTACAGCCCTTTTACTCAATTATCCTAATCAAACTTCAAGTGCTCAACAGTGTTTTTGGAACTTTATAATCGTGTGTGGCTGGCCGGCCAGGTGTCTAAAGGAAGAACTATTCGTGAGGAATCGTGCTAGAAGCCTGCCTACGTGGTAAGTGGTTTGTGCATTGTTTCTATTGTCTAAATCGTCTGTAACGCATATTAACGGCGAATGCTCCCAGCATTCGATCCAATGTGGTGATTGACAGTGTACAAGTGCTATTTATCGAGTCAATTTAGCCACATTTTTTGGTGCCGAAACCCGGGAACTTTGGATACCTACCTTCAGTCTGCCGCCAAATACCAATTCGATTTAGTAATTGCTACTTCATTTACCGTATTCCACGCTTATTATACTTACTAGTACAGCTAAAACGAATAAACATAACATTTTGTTTCAATTACTAATCGGAAAACAAGTCTTTGTTCCATTTTGTTTTGTTGAGTACCTTACCGACCGATTATCGATTTAAGATGGCTTCCATCAGTTTCTAGAATATTTGTTGAAAATAAATTCTTTTGTCGTTTTATACTTATTAGCATAAAATTATCTACCGTTTTACCGTTCGCAATAAACAATATTGCAAATCCACCTTCTCATAATTTTATGTTGATAGTTCGTTATAACTCGACTACTTTTTTCCAACCGTTCAACGTTTCCTCTTGATATTTATTTATCGAAAAGTTATTTCGTTTCAAATTACGAAATATTTTTTATCGTGACGTTGTATCGTTTATCGTATCATATTTTCAACGAATTTTGGTGCGTTCACATTTTCATTATTACCGTTTTAGGTTAAAAATCATAGTTTTTTGTTTTTACAAAAAAAACTGATTTTTATTTTTTTTATTTACCGTACATTAACGAATATCGCAAACCGTTTTTAGTGTTCCTAACGCTCATTTAATTCATCCTTATCAATTTAATTTATTTCAATTTAAAACTCAGATGACCGAGGTGACAATATTACCTGTTGTCGTGTAATACCGCCCCAGTGATTCTCGTCGATTCTTGTGAACGCGGTCTCGCTGAAGACGTTCGCAACTAAACTTTTTTATCGAATCCGAATATTTGTTGCTATCAGGTTTTATTGTTTTGATATTAATTATGTCTTTACTATCAAGGCGTAAATCTAAACCTACTATTAAAAAGGGTATCGAAAATACGTACACTATTAATAATTTGCCCAGTTTGCGACGTAAACGAACTATAGCATATAATCGCTTAACGAAGGCTTTGGAAGTAGGTACCTTAGCCAATACCGATGAATCACAAGTAGGGTTATTTCTTTCATATTGTCATGAAATAAAAACGATTGCTGATAGTTTTCATGACTCCCATTTTATTATTTTGGACCTTCTTAAGGATGATGCCGATGAGGAGGACGATGAACTTCAGGATCGATTTGACGAATTGTATTTTCAAGTGTTGGCAATTCAACGAAAATTTGAACAACGTTCATCTCAACAAGCTGACACTTCGAAACATAATTCGTTGACCGGTTCGCACAGTGGAAATATGCGGTTACCAAAAATTTCGTTGCCAACTTTTTCCGGTGCTATCAAGGAATGGCCTGAGTTCATTGCAACTTATAACGCGTTGATACATGATTCTACCTCCTTATGTAATATTGAGAAATTTCACTATCTCGTGTCAGTTTTAAGTGGTGATGCTTTATCGTTCATTAGAACTTTTCCTGTTGCAAGTGAACATTATTTAAGTGCGTACGAGGCTCTCAAGTCCCGTTATGAAGATAAACGCGAATTAGCGTTTACGTGCTGGCGTGATATCTTGGACGTTAGTTTAAAGACTTCGAACGCTCAAGATTTTCGACGCGCCTTAGACACGATCGATGAGAACTTAACAATTTTAAAAACTTTAAAATTACCTACCGATAAATGGGACTTTGTTCTTTGTTATAATGTTCTGGCCAAACTCGATACCAAATTAAGACGCGAGTTTGAGGAAAAACATACCGATATTGAGCTTCCACAGTATAACCATTTAAGGGCATTCTTACACTCTAAAGGTGAAGCATTAATTCGCGACACGCACTTTTCGAATGTTACCAATAAAACCGCTAACGTTTCAAAGGACACACCGGGAACTTCACAGAAGTTCAAGCGACATAACGTCACGCATTCGCTTGTCGCTCCCACCGTCACTACTCATAAAAATGTTGGTGATAAACAACAAGCGAAACCTGCTCATAATTCGAGCACTCCGATTCGTAAATGTGCCTACTGTCGTAATGAACATCACATCTCGGCCTGTAGTGATTTTTTGGCAAAATCAATAGATGAGCGCATGGCTGTGGCCACTGAAAAGAAATGGTGCTACAATTGTCTTAACGCATCCCATTCAGTGCGAGAGTGCACATCAATGTTTTCATGTCGACAATGTAGACGTAAACACCACACTTTGCTACATAAGGAGCCGGCGGCAAGCTCGGCGACCTTAGTGGCTAAGGATTCGTTAACTCAGTCTGATCCAACCGTAACCACAACCGTGTTACTGGCAACAGCTCTAGTCCAGATTCGTGATGCTTCTGGTGAATTTCATACATTTCGCGCGTTATTTGACACCGGCAGTCAAAACAATTTTCTCACGGCTCACGCCGCTCAACGATTAAATCTAAAACCTATAACTGGTAATATCAACGTTTATGGGTTAGGGGGCAGCCCTGCCTCAGTCAGTGGCTTTGTTACATGCGACATTGGCACCAACTGTAACGTAAAGTTTCGTCTGGGAATGCTCGTCATACCGAGCATTTGCGGAGATCAACCGATAGCAAGGCTAAATACGAAAGGATGGGAGGAGGTCAAAACACTACCGCTAGCTGATCCTGGTTTTGACATCCCCGGTCCGATCGACGTCTTGTTAGGTGCCGACGTCTTTGCTGAGTCACTTCTCGAACAACGTCTGAAGGGTAACGCCTCTCAACCGCGAGCTTTCAACTCAGTCTTCGGCTGGCTTCTTCTTGGGAAGTCCAGACTCGCATCGTCCAGTCTACTAGGAGTAGCCCCTTCTACCGTAGACGATAGTTTAAACAAAATTGTTCAACGTTTCTGGGAAATCGATAACGTCTCCACAATCTTCCCGATTGACCCCAGAAGAGCAACGCTGTGAAAATAGTTTTCTCAGTAATCACTACCGTGACGAGACAGGTAGATATGTAGTTTGTCTCCCCTTCAAGGACGACGAGGAGCCAGTCTTTGAAGGTTCTCGAGAGATAGCCTTACGACGCTTTCATGCCATTGAAAGGCGTCTGTATCGCGATCACAATTTAAACCAACAATACGTGGAGTTCATGACTGACTATATCGACAGTGGTCACATGACTCTGGTACCTGCCAAGCAAATGGGTCAAGGCAAGTATTATATACCGCACCATTGTGTGCTACGTCCCGACAGCGCTACAACGAAGCTTCGCGTTGTATTCGACGCCTCGGCTAAAGATGCAACTTCCAAATCGCTAAACGACTCGCTGCTGACGGGACCGAAGCTACAATCAAATATCGTAGAGATCCTTCTTCATTTCCGTGAGCACGCAATTGTCTTCATGGCAGACGTGCGCCAAATGTACCGTCAAATCAACCTAGCTCCTCAACATCGTGATTATCAACGTATTCTCTGGCGAGCTCACCCAGATGAGCCTCTTCAAGAGTACGTATTAAATACCGTAACGTACGGAGTGTCTTCCGCTCCATTCCTGGCGTGCCGCTCTATTCAGCAACTGGCCAACGATGAGGGTCCCAAGTACCCAAAGGCCAAAACCGTTTTAACTTCCGACATATACGTTGATGATGTCATATCCGGAAGCTCATCGCTGAAGGACGCCAGAGAAATCAAAACTCAACTCATCGCTCTTTTCGGTCTTGGCTCGTTTGAGCTCCGAAAGTGGGTGAGTAACCGACCCGAGCTACTTAGCGATCTTCCCGCGGAGGCGTGTCTTTCAGAAGCAATCACTTTTACCGAAACTGAAGACACAACTATCAAGGTTCTGGGCCTTAAGTGGGAGCCTGCTTCTGGATTCGTTCGTCTTTACCGTTAATCCATCTAATCAACCGTGCACCAAGCGAACGATTTTGAGTGAGGTTGCCAGAATTTTCGATCCTCTGGGTTTTCTATCTCCTTTGACAATTCATGCCAAATGTCTTATTCAAAAGCTTTGGATTCTAGGTCTTTCATGGGATGATAAGCCCCCACCGGAAATTATCTCTCAATGGGAAAAGTTCTCTGAACAGCTTCCTCAAGTTAGGAATCTTAAGATTCCACGTAAATACGCTACCGATAGCGCTCAATCATATCAACTGCATGGATTTTGTGACAGCTCCGAAGCAGCATATGGCGCCGTTATATACCTGCGTGTTATCGAGTCTGACGGCTCCGTTCGCGTCTTTCTCGTATGTGCAAAGGCTCGTGTAGCTCCTTTAAAACGTCAATCGTTACCTCGCTTAGAGCTGTGTGGTGCAGTTTTGCTTACAGACCTTATCAAATTTGTCAAGGACACGCTGCGGATTCCTGTCCATGACACTTATCTGTGGTGTGATTCCACCGTTACCTTATCCTGGTTGCGAGCTCCTTCTTCTCGCTGGGTGACATTCGTTGCAAACCGCGTAAGTCACATTCAAGATATCGTACCGACCGAGTGCTGGAGGCACGTACCATCTGTCACAAATCCTGCAGATGTTTGTTCGCGTAGGCAATTGCCTCACGATTTGCTAAACAATGCCCTATGGTGGGCGGGCCCAGAATGGTTGTCTCAACCACAGTCTGAGTGGCCAATCGATACATCGAAAAATCGTTCAAACGATGACAATGCGGTGCTCTCTGAGCAGCGTCGCACCACAGTTCTCGTTTCGGATCAAATCGAAAGCGTAAACCAAACTTCTATAATTGATCGACTATTCGAAAAATATTCTTCTTTAGATAAAATCTGTCGCATTATCGCTTACGTTCGCAGGTTTTGTAATAACATGCGTAACACTGTTCCGCGATCAGATAATCTTTTTCGTAACGGACGCTGAGCGTCATCGTGCGTTACTAATTATCGTCAAACATTTCCAACATCGTTGTTTTTTGGATGTCATATCCAAATTACAATCAAAGATACAGTTACCTCGCAGTTTTCGTAAACTAAACCCGTTTTTGGACGAGCAGGGTATACTCAGAGTAGGCGGGCGCCTATCGCGCTCCGATCTTGACTTCGAACATAAGTATCCCGCATTATTGCCCAAAAAGAGTGTTCTTACATCAGCTGTAATCGAATCTATTCATCGAAACAATTTTCATCCCGGTCTGAACACAACCAACTATCTGATTCAACAACAATTTTGGAAACGCTGGAAAAATGAATATTTTCATGGGTTAACTCAGCGAGCAAAATGGACCACGGACTCAACACCGTTAACTGTAAACTCAATCGTACTTATAAAAGAGGACAATCGGCCTCCTCTTCAATGGGCATTAGGACGAGTTGTTTCTTTGCATCCTGGCCCTGATGGGGTAGTTAGAGTCGCAACCATTAGAACAGCCAGAGATCACTCGCTTAAGAGACCTTTGGTCAAACTATGTCCTCTACCATCCGTATAATCGTTATAACTTAGCATTTCTTAGCTTTTAAGTTTAGGATAGTAACTTAAACATATTTATCGTTAATTACCGTTTCTTATTCTTACTCTGGGAAAATCCCATTGGTATTTTGGTGGGCGGAATGTTCCGTTTTCAACGTAAACTTCGTTTACTTTTCAATTCGAATTTCGCGCGCGTTATCGACGCACTTGTCAATCATCATGATTCGTCGTGCTGCAGGCGATTTAGCCAATGGAGCGCCCGGATTACCGCCGGCGCATGTACGATCCTACCGGCGTCTTGGAATACAGCGCCATAGGCTGGTGGCAGAACCAGTAAACTATTCTGAGTCTGGACGTTGAATCGAAGGCGCGCGCGCACCAAACATTACATCTTTTTTACTCAATTATCCTAATCAAACTTCAAGTGCTCAACAGTGTTTTTGGAACTTTATAATCGTGTGTGGCTGGCCGGCCAGGTGTCTAAAGGAAGAACTATTCGTGAGGAATCGTGCTAGAAGCCTGCCTACGTGGTAAGTGGTTTGTGCATTGTTTCTATTGTCTAAATCGTCTGTAACGCATATTAACGGCGAATGCTCCCAGCATTCGATCCAATGTGGTGATTGACAGTGTACAAGTGCTATTTATCGAGTCAATTTAGCCACACTAGTGTTGAATATTTTTTTAATTACATAAAATGATATTTTTAAATCAAACAGTTTTTATTTTAATTTACTTTGAACATTTTTTCGTTTGGACTGTACTGTTTTATTTTTAACTAGCTGTTGCCCCGCGGCTCCTCCCGCAGCATGTTTTTCATACAAACTTTGACCCCCATTTCAGAGTCTTGGGGGTTGATTCCTGAAAAAAAATTTAGCCTATATTTGACCCCGGGTCTTCAACTATATTCATACGAAATTTCATCAAAATCGGTCCAGTGGTTTAACTGTGAAAGCGTAAGACAGACAGACTTTCGCATTTATAATATTAGTATGGATTTATGAGTGGTCCCAGTCGCTGGAAGAAAAATATTATTTTTTTTGTATCCGGCGACTGGGACCGCGGTCCTAGTTGATTGCGGTCCCAGTTGACGGCATCCCTTAAATGACCAAATAAGTAGGTATAAAGGATATTTGGAAATGTCATAAATATTATGCCCTACAATAAAACTACCTACACTGAAAATAATTTAAATATGTGTTCACTTACCAATTGGTGACCGGCAGGCAAACACAAGCCAGGAAACTGCTGGAAATAATCTTCGATTGGCTTTTCTTTCATATTTTTTTCTCTGGCCTTATATGAGGCTTGCCATTTTTTAAAACTATGTCGAATGGTGATGAAGAACCTTCTAGCCATTCAATGATGTTGTCAAAGTCTTCGTCTTCCGGGCAGTTATCCGAATCAAAGGGAAGGGGTCGCACACGTTTTACACCTGATTTCCCACTGCTGGGGCTGCTGGTGCCGCTACTGCTTCTTCTTTTAGAATTACCCTCTAGGTTCAGCAATCGATGGTGGGTAATTAACTGATTATGAAGCAGACCAGAGGCAGGCAAGGCCTGCCGCTCTGTTACTCGGTATGGAACATAATAAATATCAGGGTGTTCAGCTTTAAATTGTGAGCATATTTCTTTAGCCCAACTGGACCACACTTCTTGTCGAATAGTATCTTTGATACTCGGTAATATGCGAAGTTGATGTTCAACTATCAGTTGCACCAGAGCTTTTCGCTCTCTGGGAGTGAGAAAATTTTCTTCTTTTTGCAGCAAGGACTTTCCAAAAGTTGTAAGTTCTTAACAGTTGTCTGAGGGGCTTTCTTTCTTCGAGAGGGCCTATTTCTTGGATAAATTGCCACTCTTCATCTACCCAATTCTGAAATAGACAAAACATTATGAGTAAATCAGACAATAGTTACCACAAAATTTTGGAAATCTCGAGTAATTACACCAAAACCTTCTTCATGAATCACTGTCTCAATCAGTTTTTGAGTTTATCGCGAACAGACAGACGGACGCGGTGGGGGACTTTATTGTATTATAGTGATGGGTATCTCATAAAGTAGTGAACCAACATTATTTTAAAAAAATTGAACTTTATTAGAGAAAAGTCAAAAATATAGAAATCAAAACTCTGTGAAACAAATGTCTATAAAGGGCTTTATTATTATTATATGTATAAGTGATGAACATGTTGTGTAAAAGATATCTAGTTGTATACTACTAGCCTTATTATAATGACCGCCCGGAAAACGTGACTGTACCGAGTGTATGTTCAAGTATTTTTACAAATTATCTAGACATTATGAATAATACACCTTAAATCAAATTGTCCATCACATAATGTGTATAGTGAAAAATAATTAACTTACTGTCAAAGCATTCTGTGTGCAGCTGCCGCTCGGACCCGGCTCAAGCAATTCCAGATCAATAATTTTGCTTCCAGGTGGACAAGTTGCGATGGCTACAGGCTAATGAATGAAAAATATTCATTAATTTAATTTCTGTCATTCATAGTACTAAATTAAATGGTCCCATAGTCTTTTGATCCCTACATGACAGTATGACTGATAGGCATAATTTGTTTATTTGGTATTTTAGTATTTTTTGCCGGCTACATTTTTTTTAAAATCTGTGAATTAATTTTAGAAAATCTTCAAAAGTAATGGATGGTCTCCTAGTAACTATTATGGTTAAGGTACCTGCCCTTACTGTCCTGTGACCCGTCTCAAAAATCCACCGTGTGTGTAACATCCATATTATGAAACTTTATTCGACAAAACTTAAAAACTTCTAAGTTCAGAATTTTTATCGCAAAGCACTACTTACATTTTAAATTTAGAACAACAATTATTTGTACGGCTAAATTTTTTTTTATTTTGTATATTTTTCCGGGATTCGAACCCAGGACCTTGCAATCTGTAGTTGAGCAAAACAAAATTCCCCACATTTAAATTAGTCAACCACTATTAAAGCTACAATGCCACAGACACACAGAGTCTTTACATTTATAATATCTGTTAGGTAATAAAAATAGGTCTTGTGGTAAAAATTAAAAGCAAATGAAACCAAAGGAGATTTCTAGCATGGGGAAAACCAAAACAAAATATTTTACTTACCGGCACAGACTTTTGATTTTGAACGTCAATAAGTTCCACATTAGCACTAGACGCTGGCAAGGGGGGATGGAATTTATGTCAGCCTAAAAACACAAAGTAATTGGTTATATTTAGAATTGGAGAGAACTCTTAGCTTACAACTTTTTGAGAGATTTTTCAGTAATAATTGCTGGCTTCAAACAATGTTTTGGAGCACTGGCCCAATGACAAATGTATATAGGTACAATATCAGGTTTTGGTTTGAACAGCAAGCATCTATGATTGATCAAATTTTATATTCTAAAAATTAATTCAAATGTGTTTCTGACCAAAGGCAAAATAGGTAGGTAATCAAAATAGTTTACCCACCAGCAATGAAGGAGACTGTAGGAATCGGTCACCAGTAATCTCAAAGCTAATGCTTGAAGCAGTAGATGTGGGATCAATGTTTTCTGTTTCAGCCTGAAATGCATATTAAAGTCGTCATGCTTTAAAATATTGTAAGAAGCATGAAAGTAATGATTATTTCTTACAATTTTAGAATTCATATTCTGGTCATTGTTGTTTGTTTTTGCAACTCAAATCATTGTCTTATGCAATACATAAAATATACAATGTAAACTGCACCTACGCTGCTTACAGTATCTTTTTAGAGATGAATGAGGCCACTGATGATGATCCTATCACATTTTTAGTTTAACTATTGCATGTACTTTAATTTAATAAACAATACAAAATAAAATTATAACTAAACAAAGTCGGCACAAACCTTTCCGATACAGTTCTATAGCACTCCGCAGTTTTATTTTGTCTACCATGCGGTTTGAGACCAGTTCCCTTAATTCACTGTCATTCGCTAGCAACAAAAGTTTTAATTCCATCCCCTGCTCTGAAAATTTGTTAATTGTTACTCAAAAAGCACAAGCAAAACAACACACACCAAAGCGAAGAATGAACTAGTTCATTATTCATTCACATTTCCCAGGCCATTTCACCAGGGATAGTCGACCATAGATTAGTATACTCAAAAGAAAGTACAGATTCAGTACAGACACAGCTTATTAATTTAATCAATAAGTTAATTATTTATAATGCTAAGGCCCTGCAGCGAGCAGTCTAGAGTTCCAAGTTCAGAGCTATCGTGAGTTTCTTTAGTGACTTTCATGGTCAGACTGCAATACTGTGTATATGGAATAGAGAAATTGTGAATGCAGAACCAACTCGCTATCTTGCTCACCTTTATACTTATAAACTTGTATAGTTGAGTAACATTTACTGACACATTTCACATTCATCTTCAGTAAAATGGTCATATGTACTAAACAGGAAGCAGTTAGGGCACCAGAAAAAGTTATGGTGCAATAAAAATTTAACAGTTTTTTGAGTGGATATGAAATGATTAGGTCTAGGTAAATCACTACTGGAAACTAGAAATCCACAGCCATGACATCTTTCAGATAGCACAAAATGTGTTATTTTCCAAGGCCATTTCATAGTGTGTAGTAATGATAAATCATATTTGGTTAAAAACTTGTCCACATCTAGAACTATTTGTACAACCATGTTAGTTCAGTAGAAGGGTATCTAAAATACATATAAATGTTATAAATAAATAATTACAAGTAGGTTTGTATGTACCACAGACAGTTTCAAATTTTACCAAGGTAGACCTGTGACTTACTTTTCAGGGTCGGTCTGACTAAACTGGCTGTGCCATCCTACTACACTTAGTTTCGTTCATACCATTATATCATAGTACCTGGACGACCAAGCTAATTGCTCATTTTTACCTACCTACATGTTTACCTAACTACCTTTTTTTTAAACTGTCTTTGGTACGTACATACCTACCAACAAATTAAAATTAATATGTTGATGAAAATGAAACACACAAAAACGACAATGTACCAGCAAGCAAATGTTTGGTTTTTTTTTGTTAATTAAGCATGGGCTTGACCGCAATCTCGCCTGATGGTAAGCGAAGATGAGATCTAAGGTGGACCGCGCGTGCTTATACGCCGCCGGTACGGGCATGCAAATTATAAACTAAGTACCTACCTAGAACACAAGGAGTAGTGCGTTTTCTCAAGAGACGACGCGACAGAAAGTTCACCCACATTATGAAACATGTGCGTTACACGGATCTACCTACGTAGAAATTTTTAGCGGAAAACGAGTCGCTAACATCATCATCAAACACGCAAAACGCAGCCCTTTACAGTTCTTCGTGTCCAATACAATAATGCCTTCCGGGTGTTGTAGAGTCTTCCACGATTTTGTAGCGCGCCGGGGATGTTTACTGAATCGCACACAGATAGTTTTGAAGCCATAATACGAAAAAGAACAACATCCCATCACTAAGTAAGAGATCCGTGTCATGAACTGTCTTGTCTCGTACCTCGTGGGAAAATGCAGAGTATGTAAAAGTAACGTGGTAAATGCACCCACTGACGGGGAAAGTCCCATTGTTATACTATACTGGTAACTGTAGTTACCAGCGGCACTTTAGCAATTAGAAATCCCTAAGAAAAGATAGAATAGAAAAAGGTACCTATGTACTTACCACTCAGGTAGTCGTATAAATGGGACAAATTTGCCCCATCTATAAACAATTTTAGTTCCGAGCACACCTATCATCAATACAATAAAAATACTTGAATTATTAATATAATTAAACCACTGATAATTAATTTCGCGTTTATGTAAGTACCGAGTCGTCCGGTTCAAATGTTCAGAACGAATTTTAAATATCCAACCGCGACCATAACACCGACCGAACTGAATCACTTGTTTGTGAGTGTTGCCAGCAGTTAACCAAAAAAATCCCAAACCAAATCCGCAAAAATAATCTGGATTATCACTTTTTACCCGACTGCGTCAGAAGGAGGGTAATGTTTTCAAGCGTATGTATGTATGTCCTATTCTTTGGCACGCCCTCAAGCCCAAACGGCAGTAGGATTTGACATATGCCTATAAAAAAAAATTGGTGCCAGGGTGCCGGATGGTGGCGCGACGATACCTAAACACCTTTTGGCGATAGTTTGGCGGTTTAAGTCGCCATTTTTATTGTAAAATGTACTGAACTAATAACTACCAATAGAGCCCGTGCGAAAAGAGAACCACCAGTGTGGCGTTTTGGCTCACATCTATACATATAATAAAACTGTAGAGAGGTCAATTCTGTACATTGAATATTAACTAAAAAAATACTACTAGGGGTCTTCATACAAGTAACAGAAGCCAAAAAATATCATTTTTGAAATTTTTGTCCGTGTCTGTCTGTCTGTCTGTTGTTCGCATTTCACACAAAAACTACTGGACGGATTTGAATGAAACTTTTTTTGTTATATAGCTATTAAGCCTCGGCAACATATAGGCTATAATTGATTTTGAAAACTGGAACACCTGATGAAGAACCATAACAGAACAGCTAAACTATAAGAAATATGGAAATGGTACCCTAGCAAAAGTTTATCAATCTGACGAGCATGTTCTGTTGACGTATAAAAATCGAAGATCAGGATCATCTGACCAGCTATACTATTGCATATATGGAAATGGCGCCTTAGCAAAAGTCATTCAACCTGATGAGCATTTTCTACTGACGTATAAAAATTGAAGATCTGGAACATCTGATAAATAATTCCAAGAGACCAGCTACACTAACATATATGGAAATGGCGCTAATAAACTAATAACAGTGCTCGCTTGTAACTGAGTAGTATAAAAACCGTACTACGGGTAGGAAGCGGATTTGTGGACGTTAAGTATATGCTAAAGATGTTATATTCAGTTCTTTGTGTGTGTGTATGGATGTGTATGATGTGTGTCCTTCGTTAAAACACTCAAGTTAAATGCAATAAATACCCTTCTTTTGTATTTCCTTAAAAATCAATATCAGCTAAAATAGCAATTATTTAGGATTCGTTCGACCGATGATGTCTTCAAATTTTGAACTTCGATATCATCGTTTTCCCCTTTAGAGAGATCTAGAGTTGGCATGTGGCAACACTGTAACGGACAGGTATGTAAACGTTCCGATTGGCGGTTCCAAAACCACAAGGGCCTTTGTCGAGTACTATTATTTATTCTGTGGTTTTGGGCTAACGTCAATGTACCTTAGACAAACTGACAAAGGCCTTTGTAAAAAAAATATCATCAAGAGTTCTCGTTTTTCTATAGGTATTTATTTTTATTTTTAATTACATCTTCTTGCCTATTTAAGATTTTAAATATCGCATGAGGCAGAAGTTGCTGAAATTATCGTCTGTATGCCAAAAAGAAAAGTTATCGTACTTCTAAACTAATCCATTTAAAATTTGATACAATTTACGAAGTATACGTTTGTAGGTATTTACACTTATGTCCTTCCTTACCTAGGTAATTTTAGGGTAGGTACAATCAACTTACTATTAAAATGGCAAAATGGTGGAACAAAAAAAGTTAGTAGCCCCACGTAAATTGTACCTACCACCTATGAGAACAAGTCTATGCAGCTAAACAAGCGTTTAATGCAGGCTGTACATAATACCTACCTAAGTGTATGTACAAACTCTACACATTATGTATTAAATTTGTTCGACAATAGCTTACTTACCTATCGTTATTCCTCTATCAGGTAGGTACTCTCGACAGCTAGAGGCTCCCAAATTACCTACTTGAAGATCGTGTGTTGGGAGCCAGTGGATTCTCCTATCTATTTCACTTTCAGAAATACCTACTACCTATACAGCAAGAAATAAACTATCAAACGTGGAATATTTGAATGTAAATTTATTTGTACCCGCGTTTTCGAAAACGGACGATTTCTTTGAAATTTTAAACATAGGTTCTCACATAGTAACAAAGATAGCTATAGGTTCCATGTCTGGGAAAATTCATTTTTCCCAAGCGAAGCTCGGTCGCCAAGGTATATTAATAAATTATTTTATATATAATATTAAATACTTATATATCTTATTACTTGTTATTATTTATAAGTGTGAAAGTAACTCTGTCTGTCTTTCGCGCTTTCACGCCAAAACTACTGAACCGATTTAAATGAAATTTGGCACACAGCGCACAGTCTAGATCCTGAAAAAGGACAATACTTACTACTGTCTGCCACTTTTTAATGCGAAAAAAGGGTTGTAAGGGATTGAAAGTGGGGGATTAAAAATCGAAATGAGTCTAACATCACTTCGCACAATGATTTCTCAGGTTTGTTTAACACCTTGCACATCAAAATCGAATCTGGTTACCTCCTACAGCCTATCTACACAGCTTATTTTATTTTTACATACATCCTAAAACATTACCCTTCTCGTTTAGCAGTCGGGTAAAAAGATAATTATTTTGTAAAATTTGCCTGTGCACTTTCGTTAAAGCACACATTTATTTTAAGCAGTCTCTATGTCGTAGTGACTATCTCAAATATGTCGTAACAACTAAATCAAAATAAAATTTGACGTGGCGTGTACGCAGTAAATGAAAATAATAATTTTTAAAAAATCTGTCATTTTGTCAAATTTGATTGTGCACCTGCGATTAAAGCACACATTTACCCATTATCAGATTCTAAGCCTGTTATGTTGTAGTGAATAACTCCTATGTCGTAGTATCTAAATCAAAATAAAACTTGACGTGACGTACAGAGTAAAGAAACATAATAATGTTGTAAGAAAATACTCTGTCATTTGGTTACAGTTGCTTGTGTACCTGCGTTATAACACACATTTAACTATTAACGGATTCTAAGCCTGCTATGTTGCAGGGGCTAAGTCCTATGTCGAAGTGACTATATCAGGAATTAAACTTGACGTGGCGTACATAGTCAATAAACACAATACTTTTGTAAAAAAACACTTATGTCACTTCGTAAAAGTTGCTTGTGTACCTGCGTTGAAGTACACATTTTACCATTAATAAATTTTAAGCCTACTATGTCGTAGTGGCTACTTCGTTTGTAGTAGTGACAACCTCCTTTGCGGTAGAGACAAAATAAAAATAAGAGTTGACATGGCGTTCTAAGGAACATAGTCGTACTGACAAAAAAAATTTCGACAAAAAAGATTCAGATGCGGAGTTTATGTTTACTAAAACGCATAGTTAAAAAGCTATGTCAGGAGCACAAAAAAAATCGACAATGGTATTTAACACCTTAAACGACTGATTTTTTTTTGAGTGTAATATCTTCTGTGAGGCTCATTTTTGTCAAGTTTGACATTTTTTGTGTGTAGATCCATAGAATTTGTGAACAATCTGTAGAAAAATTTGAATTTGGAGCACACTATTATGAACGTTTTTGGGCTTCATTTGACAATCAAGTCTATGATTAGATAGATCAATACTTTATTGCACCATTTACAGAAAGAATATACAAAGTAGAGACAAAAGTACCTAAATACAAAAATGAGCGCAAAGGCTAATGGTTTTATCTATTCTGTCTCTGTTATCACAGAATTTGGAATAACACAAGCCGTACAGAACTGGCATAAACCCTTAGCTCTTAGTCGCTCAATCAAATAGAATTTTCGTGTGAATTTTCATTCCAAAATGTATGCTATTATAAAATCAATTGATTCGATGTCCGGAATTTCGTCTACCTGCCTGTGGCATGGTTAATAGACGACCGTCAAATAGCGATCGTAACTCAAACTATGGATAATTTTCAGTAGATTTAAGCTCGCGATATTGTAACAGCTTGTTTACATAAATACAAGTTCTTTTTTTTTTAAACCCGCGACCTATTTAATATTGATTCTCATCTATTTCAAGAGCCATCGCACGCACTCTACAAATTATACCGGCATTTAAACTAACTCTATGATTACTAAGTACTTTTTAATTACGCTCGTTTGAGATTCAAAACAGCTAGTTAGAAACTATTTTACTAGTTATAAGCTAACTGGGCTAACCTAACATTAGTAATGAAACTCAAATTAAGTAACCTACTATAATGGCTTTAAGTAAGTTGATGTCGTAATAATATACTTACGAGAATATCAAAACTAAGTACTGAAGGCCGTTGATACTTTGTCAAAGTCAATTTTTTTTATTGAAACTTGGCCTTCAAAGAAGGCTCTTTTTCACGATTATAATATATTATGTCTCAACGCTACAAACTACTAGCATTTCCGAACGACCACTGCTGAGAAGAAATGCCGAAAGAAGCTCATGAAACAGTCTTGGTCGCCAAACATGCCAGAGGGGGCTATTTATTAACTTTGATAAATCTATGTTTAAAAATATTGTCTCCCAGACACTTTCAGGAAAATTAATGAAATTATTGCAATAGCTGTTAATTTTTACATAATAATAATACTGTAACTGGTCTATGTAAGTACATAGAAGATATTAAAGAAAAAATTAGAGAGGCCTTCATAAGGCCAATACAAGCCAAAATTATAGATTTTTTTAAATTTTATCTGTAGTAGTTTTTATAGTAGTATATTTTTATGTGTAGTATGTATCTCAAAAATAACTTATTAAAACTTGATGCTGTTTTAACAATTATATTGCTTAAGATCTGGCGCTAGTTTTATCTGTATACGCCTTCGCATAAAACCTACAAATTCCGCGCGGACGATGTCGCAGGCCAAAGCTAGTAAAGAATGGAGGGAATATTTTATCAGTATAATCTACCTCGCGTTATCCCTTTCAGATAAGTAATTCTATATGATAATATTGACCTAATTAGCGTTATCTGACCCAAACAACATGTATTTGGTAAGAAACATGAAATAGCGATATTCCAAAGGCACACAGAACATATGATTTGAAAACTTATTTTGGATTTATGTGCATCTCTGATGCAGTTAATACTAAAGTACTCTCATATAGAAATTAGATATGGTGAAAAAAGAGCAGGACTTGAACCCGCAACTTGATCTTTAATCGACCTTGCTCTTCCAACTGAGCTATCGCATTTCAATCCTGCGAGTCCTGCTCGCATGGAATTTTTTCACTATATCTAATTTCTATAATATGAGAATACTTCATATGATTCGAAACTTATAACAGGAGATTTATGTTTTACATTTCATTTTTTGTATCGATACGGCAACACAACAGACGCAAAAACACAGCAGACATAAAACAGAGGAAATAAACGTTTTGTAGGATCAAATGGAATGAATAAATGAATGAAAATGTTTATTTGAAAAAGCTTAGCACACACATGCTTATCAGTAAGTGCTTAAATCTAATACTAACAATACACACAGTTACAGCAAGTGTGCGCTGCAGTAATGCAAAAAGGCCATATCTAAGTGAAAATTTTCGCTCACTGTGATGAGCAAAGCACTGGTTATCTGCTATAACATAATTGTTAGCCGACTAAGTATTTATACGCTTTTATATTATACAAGCATATTGATCACAGCGATTAAGCACATATAATATGTTTGTGTTGCAGCAATACCAAAAAGGCCTACCTCGACACTCATATCGTCCAGTTTCAGACACGACTTGAAGGAGCGTGCAAGTGCTAAATGTGAAGATAGCATATGAAGTAATAAAATAGAGTAGAGATTCCATTAGGTTAGATAGATCAACACTTTATTGGACCATTTATAGAAAAGAATATACAAAGTAGTAACAAAGTAAATACAAAAATAAGCGCAATGGCGGGCTTATCGCAAATGCAATTTCTTCAAGCCAATTTTTGGATGGAAGAAGATATACCTAAGGAAAAAGTGTAGGGTACAGTAAACATTATTAATGATAAGTAGGAAGAACATACATACATACTATTATCACGCCTTTTTCCCGTGGGGGTAGGCAGAGACTACTGATTTCCACTTGCTACGATCCTTACACATCTCTCTCTTCCTCTACATCTACTCATATTTCTCTTCTTACATGCTCTCCGGAAGAAATAAATGCAAAATAGATTAGTTAGGGAATAGCTACTCAATTCGTGTGCATTGTACCTTATTTATCAATTATGGCGCCCCATTTAGTTTCAATGTTTACTGATGAGTTCCAGAAGTTGCTCTAGTTTCCATCGATTCTGTGCTTGGATGAATAAATATTCTATTTGTTCAGAAATGGTATCTATTGCATTACAATAGACCATTTTCATTGGCGCTGTAAATTGGATTTGAATAGCTGATTTACTTTTGGGAATCTGAACTTTCTCACAAACTTTTAGTTTTTACATGTCCCAAACAATGCGGGCCGTGTCCGAGAGTACCGCCTTAGGATATGACTCTTGACCCAACTGCCAAGCGAGAGATACTGAGATAACTTTTCTATCATTCCGGGGCAGTGGTCCAACTACTCTGTCCTACTAGTTGGACCATGGGCCTTTATTAGGGGCAGTTGTCTTATCTATATTCTTGCTTACTTTTAACTTCTTCCAAGGACTATTTTCCGCAATCAGGCCTCCAATTTGGGCCCTTTTTGCGTAAGGAGATTAAGCAGCAACTCACTTTTCTATATGTTTTATTGTATTTTCCCGATATCATGATTATCATCATCTTTCGTGGCTTTTCGGAGGCGTATAATGCCTTTTCCTCCCATGAATCTCTGTTACTAGTCATATCTTCGTTCACTATCAAAAATCGTCTATGATACAACTTTTCCGCTTCTTTTTTTCTTCTTCTTTTGTATCTTATATATATATCTAAAAAATATATATATTTTATTAATTTTTCCCCTCTCTTTGTAAGCAAACAATAGCTGGACTCAGGAAGGCGACATTACTAGACCTTTCCCAAAGATACAATACTCCAACGATTCCACACAATACGCCCGAAATGAGACGAAAGACCGCACAATGCTAAGGGTGACCACGCGTGCAGTATAGGCCGGTAATAAATTACAAGAAAGGTGTACAAATAGTAGGGTTCACTTCAATTTTAATGAGGTATATAAATTTCAGAACAATAAAGTTTATTTTCAGAAATTTAGTATAGTTAAGAAAATAATAAATAGGTACTTAGATTCATTTCACCAGGTAACCTGGAAACTTTTATATTCTTAATAATAGTTCCAGCTGAAAACCAGCGTTGTGGCTTATGCCACAACATAAAGCTGAGCTGGTAACCTTTTCGGCAGTATTCTCCTTGGTAACCTATATATTTATACTAAGATTAGTTATTATAAGAATACATATCTGTAGTAAATTGTATGCTTTTTCTGCCGAACATTTTTTTTTTTCTTTTTTTCTTTCTTTAGACATTCACCGGGACAGGAAACTAAATAAAGACCTGTCAAGGCCATCGCCTTGCCTCGCCTTTTTTCTTTATTCCACACAATTCCTCAATTGTGTGGAATAAAGAAACACACAAGAATATTGAACCTTGAAAACCTGAAAACATAACACCTTTTTTGGGCAGTCATAACTTGGTGACCCTAGCAGCCGATGACCGAACTACCAACGTCCAAGGTCGGTGACAACGCTGGGTGTAGGCCAAAGGGTGACGTAAAAAGGGTTTCACTGCTGTCTCGATGCGACCCTCATGTCACGACTGCTAATAAACTGGCTAATAGATTTTTCTGTTACGTATGTGTCTTGTTTTTATGTTTCTGTCCTTTTGGTAATCAAATTGCGATACTGCATACAGAATCAATATGTGAATGTGATACTGCATAAAGTATCAATATGTGAATAGTATTAACTGTGTTGATGGTCAACAGTAAAGTCTATGTATATGTCCTGAGTCCGATGGATATACAATACAGTAGCTAAAAAAAAAATAGGACAAATGCTGGATAAAACATACTTATCATACTAATATTATAAAGTGTTTGCTTGTAGGGGGAGCTTCGGAACTACTGAACCGATTTCGAAAATTATTTCTCCAATAGAAAGCTACTTTATGCCTGAGTGACATAGGCTACAAATAATTTATGTGTGTACCTCCCGTGCGAAGCCAGGGTGTGGCGCTAGTTATTAATAAAACTTTGACTTTGATACCTTGCTTGCTAATGCCTGTACTAGAACCAAGCTTTGAACTGGGTCGCAGGTCCAGGTTTGTGATATCAAGCGCAAGACTGCAACTGATGCCCACAAGGTGATTTATAATTGGTTGTCTACTTTAAACTATGATGATACAGAGGAAATATTATCAATATAATGTTAAGTCTCTAATATATCTGATAGAACGTTATCTATCTGACTGGGTAAATAATTAAGTTTTTATTCTGGTTTGTTAACTTTTGTTGACTTCCTCGATACAGGTTCGCCTAGTGAGGAAGTCATAGATTAAGTGATTTAGATATTAAGTTTCTGCAATGTATGTAGCAAATGTTGCTAAATTGTGTATATTGCAGTAAATAAAACATTTTTCATTTTCATTTTTCATTTTCCATTTCCCATAACAGAAAAAAGAAAAATATGTCTCTGTAATTGGATGATAAACATAAATATTGGCTCAATGCCTTCAAAATACTTAAAATAATCGACAAAAATAAAGAATTTATTTGGAAACATTATAATTACTTTCTTCTTTATCATGATGGGAAGATAAAATAAACAACGAAACATACTGAAAGCCATTTACACCCGGGAGTCAAGTTTAATTGAAAATACTAACCCTATCAAATTCTGATCAGCAGCCCTTTAATGGCTCCTAAGGGCTTGGAAAAACTTAGTTAATTAAAACAGGGTTGCCAACGTGGGATAAAGATTATGCAGCGATTTTAAAACTTTGGCAATTTAAATAACCGTTTATGTTTGTAATTGTCTAGTTCACTAATTATTTTTGTTCATTTCCATAAAAAAATATTCACAATTTTGTTTATTACAGTTCTACAAACAAAAATATCAATTATTTTAACCAAGTAAGATTGTAAACGCGAAAGTTTGGATGTAAATTTGTAGGTTTGTTACTCAATGACGCAAAATCTACTGTGCGGATTTTTATGATATTTAGTAGGTACTTTTTTTCTTCGTCGTGGTCATTTTATGGAATAAAACACACACAACGACTCTGGAGTGGTTTGCCATTGCCTTCTTCATTTCACACACTAGCTGATAATCATCAACCAGAGTGCAGGTTTCCTCACGATGTTTTCCCTCACCGGAAGCAAGTGGTGGTCGATGAAAACTAACATGAGTCAAATTGGTATACAAACTCATGTAGCCCGTGCAGGATTCGAACCTGGGATTTTGCATTTACAGTCGGGCGCCCTTACCACTCGGCTATTTGGTTTCATTTGGTTCACGAGTAGAAAAATACCGAGTATAAGCACCGAGTACTTTTGTCCCAAAATTTCCACAAGAAGGAAACCCTGGGGCGCAGCTCGTTACACTTCACTTCACTACCGTATGACAGTCTAACAATCAATCTTTTCAGCTTTATTCTAAGGAATGTATATGTTTCTCAGCCCTAATTGACTTTGAATCAGTAGGCCCTTTTAACGAACTCTCAGAAGTTGGCCGGTGTGACTACGCCCGCAAGATTAGGTCTCCTTATTTCTGAGAAAAAAACTTTTTCATTAGCAACTTTATTTTTTAAACCTTATTTCTTCTGAGCGAAACCTTGTGAACTCGCATTTTAAATTACTTGTTGAAATGTAGTAGTGGTAATAAGATTATTTAAAATTTCATTTTACGGATTTGATATTCAAGTATTTTTATTTAAGCTTGTTTTGACAAGTTTTATTTAGTTAACCAGTTCAGTGCCAGTCTATATATATCTGTCTGCAATCCATAGTTTTTACTCTTTTTTTTTGTAACAGAACTATTAGGAGTTATAATGGAATTGACATTCTCCTAACGATCAGTCATAAAAGTGTTACTTCTGAATGAAACTCTGTAACAAATAGAAGCACAGATAATGTAAAATGCGGTAAACAAAATCGATAGAAACAAAATCGACCCACTTCACGCGTGTCAGGGTCACAGTTTTGACGCAATTCCAATGGGTATACAATAAGATACAATTTTACCGATAGCATAAAATGTTATTGTAGCAGCATAAAACACAGCTCTGTGTGAAACAAATGCTTGTGAATGGAACAAAAGAAACAATATGAACAAATTATTATTTGTCAAAGGCCTATGATAAGCTTGTATGCATATAAAATTAATAAAATCCTTGTTTTCAGCCTTATTTCATTTTACCAACCAGTATTAATTCAAATAACAAATCTATATCTAAAACTCCAATTTTAACATTCCAATTTCATTAGTCACGTAAATAAGTAGGTACTTAATATTCAATACTCTTGGGATGTTTCGAAACTATAATTATTTTAACTAAATTCTTCTTCGAATCGATGAAAATTTATTTCGTTTAATTCTGTGTCTATATTTCCTTCTTCAACGTCTTGTCCTTCATTTCAATGATCATTTTCTTCCACAGGATTCCCCCAGTCGACCAGCGATGTCACCTCAAACCAGGTTCAGTAGACTGGAACGGGATTACATCGCCGTCATGAGGAGAAGAGGACAGAGTCGCTCACCGTAGCAAGTTTATTGTCTGCTGTAGGGGAAGGTCGCATAGTAAGTACAAATTCAACCTCCTTGCCACGACCGTACGATGACCTCCTTGGCCCAACGGTCATCACGCCGGACTGTCACACTGGAGGTCCCGGGTTCGATCCCCGGTCGGGTCAAGATGGAAAATGATATTTTTCAGATTGGTCCGGGTTTTGGATGTTTACCTATAATATCGTTAAGTTAGTACACAAGTCTCGAACTTACTTTGGGGCTAACTTAATCTGTGTAATTTGTCCGTATATATTTACTTATTTTATATTCAGTAGCGGAGTCAACTGGGCCGAGTTCGCCCCCTGCCCCTGGTTTACTGGAGGTTTGAGATGAAATGAGGAGGTCGTCCATGTATACGAATATACGAAGGGCTCGGCCGGCCCTACCATACCATCTATAAGAGTTTCAATACCCTCCTTAGACTGGTTTACACCATCTTACTACTTAGTAGTGAGAGTCGTAAATGAGTAGCCTTCCATTTCCTATCATAGGTACAATAGCTTTACTTTTTCTAACTGTATTATAGGAAACCCATTAGAGAATTTGCCCATAAAACAAAGTTAGCACCAATAAAACAAACTTTACTCATAAAGGATGTACCCTTATTAGACTTGAGGAAAAGTGGGCTTTTTGGTTTAAATTATGTTAATGAATGATAATATCTTATAGCGGGCCACGTGACACTTAGAACCGATGCCTGTTTGGGTAAAAAATACCTGCAAGCGCCTCGTAGGATATTGGTCTTCTCGAACTTGGTAGCTGCTTAATTCTCCATTTATTCCGACCTGGAGTTTTTCTTGAGCATTTTCATTCATTTGATATCTGATATCAAATATTTCTCCAACAGAGATGAATCTCCTCAACATGGACGCGGAGAACCGCGTAGTTCTCAACGTGGGAGGGATCCGTCACGAGACGTACAAGGCGACGCTGAAGAAGATTCCGGCGACTCGTCTCTCGCGGCTGACGGAGGCACTCGCCAACTACGACCCAGTGCTCAATGAGTACTTCTTCGACAGGCATCCAGGGGTCTTCGCGCAGGTCCTCAACTATTACAGGTTGGTGGAGTAATGTAAATTTAAGTTTAGATTTAACTTGCTCAGAATATTTTATGAGTGTCGCGTGTGTAAGAAGTAGATGTAGTTTCGTATTGATCTTCACGAATTCTCGTCGCCACCGAGTCGAAGAACATGATAATATATTAAGGATTTCAAAAATTAACAAAGCGTAGAACTATAAAAGTCAGTATGACAACTATAGACACATTCGGTGGGCAGCCCTTATTTACCACTTTTCAACCGACTTCCCAAAAAGGAGGAGGTTATATGTTTCGATGTATGTATGTTTTTTTTTATGTATGTTCGCCGATTTCTCCGCATATAGTGGACTGATTTCCGAAATTATTGTTTTATTCTATATAGTTTATTCCCAAGTTGGTCCCATTTTAACCACGTCAGAATCTGTTCGGTAATTTTAAAGATACCTAACAAAATATAAAAATTCAAACATTGGATTATAGAGCAAAAGCCCGCGACAGCATGCCCTTCTTTATTTTATGAAAACTCAAGATTGCATGCTATTGCACTCTATGCATGTCCCCAACACAGAAATAGTGATTAGCGACTATGAAAGTTGGATCATGATTGCTTAGGTAGATAATTTGTAGCAATCATATTTAAAGTGGTAGCTTAATTTCCTTAAAGTAAGAGTTTTTTTAAGATTTTATTCCGAATAATATGAGAAATCATGCCATCCATTGCCAAGCCATTGGTGCAGATACAAAACCCCTGCCGAACATTGTAACTTTACTAAATTATAGTCATGTTTGTTTTATTATAATAGCTGAATTGAATAATACTTTGAGATGTCCCCAACGGTGCTTTCGACCTATAAAATTCACTTTTGCTATCCATATTAACTGCATAAGCAACTAAGATTCAAACTTAAGGACGCATTTACAAAAAGACGCGCTTCAATTTTAGGTATTTGATTGTACTACTACATGCGCAGGGCACACAGTCACAGCGACGCACGCTAAGCGGGAATCTTTTGAACAAACACATTTTGATACTTTTAATATTATTTTTTGTAGAATATTTATTTTATATTAGTATTTTTTATCTATACATATAATAAAACAGTAAAAATATTTTTGTCTGTACATTTAGTATTTTTGACTGAAATGGATAGAGGGACACTTAAAAAGAATAATAGAAAGCAAAAAAATTATTTGGAATTTCTTGTCTGTCTGTATGTATGTATGTACGCGTTTCACGCAAAAACTACTGGACGGATTTAAATGAAACTTTCAATCAATAAATGTTTTACTTTAGAATGTTTAGGTTTGAACTAATATTTGATTTATTTTTAACAAAATTCAACAAAAAGTACAGTGAAGATTGTTTACATGATAGGACTGGTAAGAATAAATAGAGTTTAGTGAAAAACTCTATCTCGAAGCTCTGAGAGCTTCTGAGTAATAAAATATTATTGAGGTACTTATAAAGACTGTTATATGATGATATCTATAACAGTTATCGCAATAAAGATATGTTGAGGCAGAATGTCCAATTCGCAAAATGTCCAATTTGCTAAATGTATATTTTGCAAATTTGACATTCTGCGAACTGGACATTTTGCGTTTTGGACATTTTGCGATTAGAACATTTTGCGAATTAGACATTTTGCGAAATGAACATTTTGCGAATGGGGCATTCTGTGTATTGGACATTCTGCGAACTGAACATTTTGCAAATTAAACGTTTTGCGAACGCTGGACCTTTTGCGAATTGGATGAATCATATAGGTAGGCTGTGATATAAGTATGGATTTCGTAAAAGGTCCAATTCGCAAAAGGTACAATTTGTAAAATGTATTGGACATTTTGCGAATTGGACATTTTGTGAATTGGACCTTCTGCGAAATCCATACTTATATCACAGCCTACCTAAGTATATGATTCATACAGTCGGTCGTCGAAAGCCCCTATTTGCTTAGAAAATCGTAGACATGCAAGATACATACTGACTGGATATCGAAGCGCATTTATTATAAAAAAGGTTAAAAAAAATACATAAAAAAAAAACATACTTCGAAACATATAACCTCCTCCTTTTTTGGGAAGTCGGTTAAAAATAATAAAAACTACGCATGTAATCAGATTACTGACTACTGTAATCAAAACTAACGATTACAAATGTAATCATGATTGAAAGTAATCTAGATTAAAAGTAATCATGATTGTTGTAGTCATGATTACTTTCAATCAGATTATTAATCCGATTACAAAAGTAGTTGATTACGCCCAACTCTGCCTATGGCAACTTTTCCGTCTCCATCAACAGGACGCTGGACTTCATGTAGGACCAGAGTACTAAAGAACACAAACCAAACAAGCCCAAACTCGACCAGGTTACATGGTTTAGTTACAGAGTTCCTATGGCAACCTTCCGTCTCCAACATCAGGACGCTGGACTTCATGTAGGACCAGAGTACTAAAGAACACAAACCAAACAAGCCCAAACTCGACCAGGTTACATGGTTTAGTTACAGAGTTCCCTATGGCAACCTTCCGTCTCCATCATCAGGACGCTGGACTTCATGTAGGACCAGAGTACTAAAGAACACAAACCAAACAAGCCCAAACTCGACCAGGTTACATGGTTTAGTTAAAGAGTTCCTATGGCAACCTTCCGTCTCCAACATCAGGACGCTGGACTTCATGTAGGACCAGAGTACTAAAGAACACAAACCAAACAAGCCCAAACTCGACCAGGTTACATGGTTTAGTTACAGAGTTCCTATGGCAACCTTCCGTCTCCATCATCAGGATGCTGGACTTCATGTAGGACCAGAGTACTAAAGAACACAAACCAAACAAGCCCAAACTCGACCAGGTTACATGGTTTAATTACAGAGTTCCTATGGCAACCTTCTGTCTCCATCATCAGGACGCTGGACTTCATGTATGACTAGAGTACTAAGGAAGACAAAACACACACTGGAATATTAACGAAGAAAAATAAAAAAGGTACTTTCTTTTCCGCACAAGTATCAAAACCAGTTGATCTAACTGAGTTTTCGTATATGCACAGCGATGTATTTGTCCGTGGGATTTGCTGCGGAGCGACAGGGAGCGACACAGGGACGTCCTTTCACAGAGGCTCACATGAGCCGACTGAAGCTTCGTTCGAAATGTTCGTCACTTTATACTATAGAAAAACGAAACAGTTAAACTGATAATTTTTATTTTATATAAATTTTGTTAAAGTTGATGGTTTTTTTGAAATAAATAATATTGATTATATATATTATATGTTTCTATTTTCTTTTAAAGAATATTTCACAAATTACTCAGTTTTTTATACCGAAACCTTACCCTGTTTTCGTTGTTTTCGCGGAAAAGAGGCTAGGAAAAAACTAATTTTATAGTATTTAATACTACTTTTTACACAAAATAAAATAGAAACTAATATAGTCAAAGGTTTACAGTACCCATCAGTACCCGTAACACTTTATAAAATTCAATGAATTTATCGGAAATCGAACCGGCAAATGGCAAATTTCATTGATTTTTGTAAACGCGTCCTTCATGAGTAGTCACTAATCTTTTTTATACGTGGATATACGTGAAATTTGACACTGAGAAACATTCAGCATTTTTGAAATAAGGCAGGTTGGTCGTCGCGGGCTCTTGGTCTTTTTATGTGCAAAAATTCCGTGGAATTCTGACAAGTTCTGACATTTCAATCAAACTGACATAAAACGTTTCGATTTCTTAAATTTTGGCCAGTGAAAAAATAAGTTTAAGTTTTCATGACAACAAAATTGCGCCAAGTGCACTAAAAATGATAAAATAAAAAAATTTTCCCAAAAAAAATGAACCGACTTCCATTGTAAAACTTAAAATCATGAAATAACTTAATAGGCAGATTAATCAAAAAGAAAAATGTATTGGCATGCCACCTACTGAATGAGGTGAAGTCGGTGCCAAATTATAAATTGAATCATCTAAACATTAGAATCATGTGTAATTAAATTGCCTAATACTTATCCTTACTCTGCACTAGGCACCGACTTCACCTCATTCAGTAGGAAGCATGCCAATACATTTTTCTTTTTGATTAATCTGCCTATTAAGTTATTTCATGATTTTAAGTTTTACAATGGAAGTCGGTTCATTTTTTGGAAATTTTTTATGTATAATTACGAAACAGATTTTAAGATATTGATTCAAATTAATCTTTCTTTGGCAGATATAAGTCTTTGGCAGAAAATAGAGTACTTTTAAAAATGGACGGATTGTTATATTGGAACTACTCAAAATTGACTTTATCCTGAATGAACTTTGATTACAATACAACTACTGTGAACGGACGGCCTTATTTAGGCCTGTTAAGATATTTGCACTTAATCCAAATCAACCTACCCAATAGATAGTGGAGTCTCTGAATAGTAATTAGTACATCGCTTTTCAATCACGGATTGGAAGTGATTAGGGATAAGCCGTCACTCTATTGTCTGAACAGATAGTTCAGACTGTTTGGTTATTCAGCTGTTGTGACTTGATATTCTATGTCTATAAACGCTATAGAAAATACATTGAATAATATTCATAAAACTGTAACTAATCTGTGTCTATGCAAATAGAAAATTTTTAAGGAAAAAAACTATGAGGTGTCTTCATGGGGCCAATAGAAGCCAAAACCATTTTTTGTAGAATTTCTGTCTTTCTGTCTGTATGTTTTCACGCGCGCATCACGCAAAATCTACCGGACCAAATTTGATGCGGTTTTCACTGTTGTATTAAAGAAGGTCTAACTTAAAATCTGGCATAAGTTTCATCTTGATAAGACGCTTAGAACCTGAGATATGCGTAGACGAAGTCGCGGGCACAGGCAAGTAGATTATTATTCGTAAAATGATGATAAACATTTGAAATACATCCCATTAACATTCACTGGCTTTGGCTTGATTATGGCTTTGAATGGTAATGAATGACATCATAGGATGCTGGGACCAAAGCGCTCATTAGAATTCCCAATTAGTGTCACCAAAGTATGTCATATTTTGCGGGAATGCTGTCGATTCCGTGTAGGAATTTCTGATCGAAATTAATGATCTACTTTCTTATAGAGTAGGTGACAAGGTCAATTGATACGTGCCCCTTGGTGTCAGTATGTCTTAACCACTTCACGACCTATGGCCATAGAATAAGTAAAAGTATAAAACTAGCTTGAGTAAAAGTTACCAAAGTCAAAGTCAATTTTTTTTATTGAAACTTGGCCTTCAAAGAAGGCTCTTTTTCACGTCGATAACTAATTATTAAATCATAATATATTATGTCTGCCATGTATACCATCATAAACATGACGGTAACTATTACTCAACTACATGACGACCTCCGTGGCCTAACGGTCATCATGCCGGATTGCCACAGCGGAGGTCTCGGCTTCGATCCCCGGTCGGGTCTGATATCATTGAGTTAGTATCCCATGAAATAAGTCTCGAACTTGCTTTGGGGCTAGCTCAATCTGTGTGATTTGTCTGTATATATTTATTTATATAAACATATCCCGCTTATCCGCGGAATCCTGATTTACTTATCGACCTAAATTGTGGAAATAAAAATTATCCTTACAATAGAATTAAATCCTAATAAAACAACGTCTTAATAGTATCAATATTGTGATTTGTGCAACTGTCAAACTGTTAGGTGATTTTTTTTCTGTCTCTGGTTGATAGCGCACAACATAGGTACAGCCATTATTACGACTCTGCTTTCATAAAACGCCATCTATTGAGATTTTATTACTTACATCGATTTTTTTTCTTAATTTGACCTGTCATCGCCCATTGATTTATTTATTTTATTTTTTATTGATTCGACTGTATCCAAAATTACTTCAAATCCTCTATTACAACCACTGAATATTTGCCATGCAGACTGTACATAAGTAGATAGATAAGGCACCTCTTAAATAAACGAAGAAGACAATAACGTACCAATTTTGCGCAAGAGAAGGAACAAAAGCTTTCTTTGTGTAACTTTGAACACTGTTCGGAATATCTTAAATAACCGATAAATTTACGCTTAAAACGCTTAAAAGGATCCTTGCATCTTTGTTTGAACATGACAGAGTATTCATTAGTAGGCTTTATATCTTTTACAAGGTATGATTTAACTTGAAATTAGTACTTGTTTGAATTACTCTCATATAGAAATTACATATGGTGAAAAAATTCCATGCGAGCAGGACTTGAACCCGCGACCAGGTCTTTATACGACCTTGCTCTTCCAACTGACTACTAATACTACTTACTAACTGACTAACTAACTAACTTATTACTACTTAAGTACTAACTGCATCTGAGATGCACAAAAATCCAAAAATAAGTACTTGTTTGAATGTATGTTTATTTGAATCAAGTCTTGCAGGCTGAATTAGAATGACTACTTATCATACAAATAATTTTAAATTAGTAACTCCTAATATATTTAACAGTAAGCCGTTGAAGCAATTTGTTCTAAATTAACTAATTTTACTTCATTGGCATCAAAATTCGTTTATAAATTCCAATTTCTAAGGATTTGAACTGAAAATTGCCACTTTTTCAAATTCGCTAGGTGATTCGTCTACCTAAATGATCATTATTCAGCTGGAATTAATACCATGAAAGAAAACTTCAGAACCATTAACGTAAGATTAATGTTGGGTTTGGTAACAGTCAAAGACCTCTTTTCTAATTTATTTCACTCTTTGGGTGAAATCTGAGTAATAATGTGTGAAATTAGGTCTACTTACCTAATATAAAAATATGTGTAATATTTTTTGTATATAAAATATAACGGATTTATCAAAATAAGTATGTTTTCCGAATGAATACACAATTTTTATAACAAAAACGTCAAGAAAACCATTTAATTTGTCAAATAAAACGTAAATTGCGTAAAGGATTCACTTTTACGTACTTCTTTTTGATTTCAAAAGGATTCTGCCTCAAATTGTTAAGAACGGAAGAGTGCCTTAAAAGTATTTTCGTGTATTGTTACGCAGTGTATTTATTGCTGCTTGTACTTAGATATTTCATTTGAACACATACGAATGGTTATATTTATGAGTTTTCTACCTCCTACACACCACAAAGATTTGTTATTTCAATTTACGCTTACGCTAAAAAAACGATAATTTTTATATTTTAGAAACATGTACCTACTTTGTTTGATCAAGGTAATCTGTATTACAAGTTTCTTCTAAAACTTACCTCAGACACCATTCTCTTGCAATTTTCATGTAGTGCATGCTTAACTCCAAAAGTGAAATTGTTAAAATTGAGCTGAAATAAATTCTTTATTTGTTATTATATATTCGAAATAACAAAGCTATGGCAAATCAATGTATTAGACGTATTATAAATCAAGTCAACTGCCAAAATCAGGGCCACGTATTTACTTACCCAAGCCACTTCGGCTTAAATTAATTTCATTGATAGCGACTGTCCCCAACTAATGCCAAACTTAGCGAGCTTCGACAAGTTTGTGTATTTGGGGCAAACAAACAGGCCGACCAGAATTGGACTCTTTCAACCCGTCCGCTTCTAGTCTCAATTGAAACCCGAAATTTTAGAAAAAAATACTTGGGAATTCGCAGCTATTATCCAGAGATTAAAGCAAAGTAACTTAAATTACAGTTATTTGTAAAAGTGTACGCTCAAGTGCCTCTGTTATGAATCTTTATATGAAACTAGCTTTTGACCGCGGCTTCGCCCGCGTGAAATTCCCACGAGAACAGTGTTTTTTCCCGGGATGAAATAATAATAAGCTAATATTTAGGTATTTAACTAAGCGTGGCCTTCGAGTCTCGCGAATCTTGGCTCTGTCTACCCCGTAAGGGATGGAGACGTGATTCTATGGGTATGTATGAAAGGTACCCTATGTCCTTCTCCGTATTTCTTACTATGTGTATGTGAAATTTTATAGAGATTGGTTCAAGAGATAAAGCGTGAAGAGGAAACAAACAAACAAACTCACTTTCGCATTTATAATATTAGTTAGGATTCTACCCGTGTACCAAATTTCATCGAAATCCGTCCAGTAGATTTTGAGTAACAACCATTTTTACATCAAAACTTTCTATTGCAATGGGCTAAAAAGCCGGAAATTTTGACAATGTCCATGGGCGCGTGCCCATTTCTGGGTCAAACCCTTTATCAGTTGGGCTGATTAGGCGACCTAATCTGTTATATCGATTTGTTGGCTACGGTTACCGGTGTTACACTAATGTTATGCGTTAATTGAATTTTGTTTGTTTTGTACTAAAAAGTTGTCATATTTGCGAAGGTTGACGTCGACCAACGTCGACTTACTTATTAGCAAACGAATAGATATATTCTAAAAACTAAGCCATCGTATTTCTGAGCGAAATATACATTGATACCTTTAAAAAATAGATAAGGTCATTCCGTGTCCTTACACGTTAATTCGTATTAAACGTATAAACTTGTAACATTACTTCAAAGGTATCATTTTCGATTACATCTTGGTGATGAAATAACACAACCCCTTATTTTCCCAGGACGGGCAAGCTCCACTACCCGACGGACGTGTGCGGACCTTTATTCGAGGAGGAGCTGGAGTTCTGGGGGCTCGACGCCAACCAGGTGGAGCCGTGCTGCTGGATGACCTACACGCAGGTGAGTGCACTATCTCTGTCGCACGCGAGATTTGTGACTGAGACAGACTGACTGCTCGACGACAACCAGGTGGAGCCGTGCTCGGATGATCCACACGCAGGTGACTCCCGCTCCATCTCAGGCGACGATAAATATTAGGTCTATCGTTGCAGGTCTATCGATAGTTTGACTATCGATAGTTGACCTTTAAAAAACGTCACAATGACGATAGGCCTAAGTAAGTAGGACATAATAATATATTTTTTACCAATAATACTATTGAATTTTTCGCAAGCTATTGATTAGAAAACATCAATACTATCGATAGTTTTGTTAATAGTGCTCAATAAGTAGGACATAACTGTTGGCTATCGATACTATCCAGCAGGCCTATCGATAGTGTGACTATTTTCAAGCTCACAATACTATTGACAACAATACTATCGATAGTCAATACTATTGCTGCAACACTAATAAATATCCTGTCTATCATCATCAGCCATTTCAATATCCCCACTCCTGGGGTACTGGCCTTTATTACGGATGGATGAATAAGGAGGATTAGCCAATGCGATCGACTGCGAGACCAATAGCTGAACGTGCCTTCCAATGCATGGAGGAGATAATGCAATCCGTCCGGTAGATTTTTCGTGTTTAACAAACATAGGTATCATACATCGTAACTATTTTATTTATATAATAATACACTAGTAGGAATATTCTAAATTCTGTGATGCTAACCAAAATCAAATACCTATGTAAGTAGTAAAGCCAATACCTAAGAGTAGATAATAAAATAAAAAATAAAATAAAATCCGTTTTATTTCAGGTTACAATGACCCATAAAAATACATTAATTGAATACAGTCGCTCGAGATAAAATTAATCTAATAATGTAGTAATCTATTTAAGAAGAACGTAAATCCAATTTTTCATTAACAATATTTATTTTGATATGATACATTACAAGGTTGACTGGTACAAAATGCTATTAGCGTTAAGTCAGCCTTGTATACCGTGTATTATTTTGGTCTATAAAGTTTAAAACAAATAAATATAAATATATCTTCATTGTAATTTTAACTCCAAGAACACGTCAGGAACATAAAAAGGCCAATGGCCACGTGACAGTTCAAATTCAATCACGAATTACCAACATCACTTTCCCGACTTTCCCCAGTGCTTTTTCAGTAAAAGTTTTCTCATTGAAAGCACACATGTCCATTTTTTACGAGCGCACATGTTGGATATGAAATTCGCTTACTACGGAGATTTGTTGTCATGTTTTCATTTTCATTTATTAAAATATATAGTATAAGTGCTGAAGTCTGTGCTAAGTAATAAAAACTTGTTACAGGTACTCCATACTTATAAAAAAACTTAACTAAAATACATAAAATAAAATCTTAGAGCTAAGGTCACGGCCATAGTCGGCGACGTGAGGCACGCTGTATCAGCAGGCAGCCGTCCGCGGAATTTCGGAAAACGACTCCCTGCGGCCAGAAGTCCTCCTTCATGAACTTCTCCATGTGATGGGTCGGCACTCTCACACAAATGAATTGAAATTCACCTTATGGCGAGATGCCAA
Organism: Ephestia elutella; assembly: GCA_018467065.1. Lineage (NCBI taxonomy): Eukaryota > Metazoa > Arthropoda > Insecta > Lepidoptera > Pyralidae > Ephestia > Ephestia elutella. The sequence continues at coordinate 2,114,550 of CM031566.1, read as the reverse complement.
CTGTTCGACCCGGAAGTGAAATTAGACTTCTTCAACACGTAGTCGACGACATCCTCCACCCTCGTAGACCAGTGCAGTCGGGACACGTAGAGTTGCGTCGACTTTACTTCCGGACGCAACAGGAATTCTGTCCAGTCGGTGCGCTGCCAAGATGGTTTCGGCTGGTGATGTCTGTTTGTTGTTCTCATTTTTTGCACCACTTCTATGACTTTGAAAAAGAAATTAAAATAATATTTTACTAGGTTATAATAGACGTCTTTCGGCTGAGAGAGAGAGAGAGAGAGATTATAATAAATGAAATTGAAATATAGTCATCCGCCGCGTCTGTCTATTAGCGATAAACTCCAAAAATACTGAATGGATTTTCATGCGGTTTGCACCATTGGAATGGGTAGGTCATGAGGCCTTCCTCATACCTTACCTAACACCAAAACCTTTTTTGGTGTATAATTTACGCGGGCGAAATGACGGGCAAAAGCTAGTAAACTAAATATAGTATATTTAGGCTAAATCTCATAACTTTACTTGAATTTGTAAGCTCAAAATCTTAAATTAATTACCATGGGATTCGAACACATTGTCTTTAGGTCGATAAAATAAACGCCTATAGGTACTATACTAATGGACTACGAATACAGCTAGTAATTAACTGTAACAGCAGAACCGCAGTGGACCTAAGTCAACACCTTGAGGAGCACCATTAAAACGAGCAGCCATTAAGTTACAGTAAATAGCGTAACAAACAGACAGACTGTTGAGATAATCCTGAGAAAGCAGACAAATAAGAGCCTCTTGTTTCTTTTAGTATATTTTTTCTACTCGGATAAGGAATTGTTTTTGGACAAACAAATCTTTAAGTTCAATAAAAACTATAAGGAAAGTTCATCCAACATGTTTTTTCTTCCTCTCTATAAGTGTTAATATAAAACTTTGGTGCTAAAATGGAAACTTCTGTTGGATTATAACCCCTATTGCGTTCACCAACTGAGTTCTATCCATAGAGGCATACATTTCAGACTTGTCAAGTGCTAGGAAACTGTAAAGGAATATTTTTGTCAGAAACCATCTACTATGATTTATCTGACAAATATTAACTATTTCATAAAAATAAAATAATAAGTAGTAGACCTCTATTGCCTACTGCTCCCCATCACCTTTTAATCCACTATATCTAAAGCAACCTCCGATATCTTCAGATAATCGCTATTTTACGACCTTGGCCTTCCTCTCTTTCGGTAGCCACCTTAACGATTTCCTTGGTGGCTACAAAAACCTAGACAGACGGCAGACATGACAAGGTAACCACCCAACACCTTATAGTATGATTTTGCTCTTATACATAAAAAGCCACGCATTATCTGTTTTTTATGAAATTTGATGGTAAATCTGGTTGCCATATGTCCATATTTACTCAGAGTCCTCTGCCATATTGTTGCGAAACACGTCATCACGGTAAAACATTCAACTCTTGCTATAAAATACAAGTTTTTCCACAGCGAATGTCGAGAAAGGAAACGGGATGATTTGTATTATTTTACCCAACAACTACTGGAAAAGTAAAGTAGTTCATATAACACTTACTTACTCGTTTAGATTGCTACAGAATTTAAAGTACTACTTTGAGAACTACATGCTTATTTTGACACATAAACTATATAATTTACAACTTAGCACAAATTAAACATGCTTCGTTCTTCTAAGTCCCGTTATATCGCGAACATTTAAGAAAGACTACCTCTTCTGAGCCTTGGAAAAAAAAGGTTGGCTGGTAGATAATGCCTTAGCATTAAGCCCACTTATTATACGTTTACTTCTGTATTTTTGTACATTAAAGGTTAAATAAATAAATAAATGAAAAAGCTATAAGGATAGAACAAACCTGTACATACAAACCAACTTAAATATATAACCAAGCCTTATATAAATAAAAATAAACGTTGTTTCCTTTCCACTAACAACGAATAACTATAAAACTTTATATTTATCTTGATAAAACCTCTGCTGCTGTAGTTTCGAAAGGCAAATTAAAAAATGGAAATGCTCGAACCACTTGGTAGTAATATTTAAAAAGCACGTTTGTATACCGTGGCACACTGCCGCACACAGTTCAATGAAACTTCGGTTGGGAAGCGGCTTGCATCCAAGCGTCTGCCTGCGACCTTTTTTAGGCCAAGCTCGAAAATTTCCGGATAAAAAGTACACTATGTGCTTCCTGATTATATTCTACCCGTGTACCAAATTTCATCGAAATTGTCCGGTAAGTTTTGCGTGATTGAGTAACAAACTGTCAGCTACACGATTTCAGCGCCGCTAAGTGAGCACTGACGTCGCTCTGCCACTTGGCAGTGGCTGCGAGGCGTGGTGAACGTTGAAACTCTTCGAGCTGTGCTTTTGTCGGTGGAATATATGCCGCCTATTTATAGGCTTAACATTTTAGGTCTTGATACGACACGATGCCCATGCCCTGCTTTTTCATTTTGGCTTACATAACTCTTTCTTGGTCTTCCTGGACCTCTTCTTCTTTATGTAATGATTTAAACTTAAACCTTACATTACTCACTCATAAAAATCGAATATGTATTCACATTTATAAATTAGAGATATATTAGTAGCACCCATAACCGGAGAGCATGTATGAAGAGAGTGATGAGTGTAGTGTAGAGGAAGCAAGAGAGATCTGTAAGGATCGTAGCAAGTGGAAGTCTCTGCCTACCCCCACAGAAAAAAGGCGTGCTAATATGTATGTATTTATAATACCTATGAAATTACAAAAACCCAGCAAAGTAAATCTACTCGCACTTGGCCATTTTTCTTTTTATATGCCGCAATTTACACAAATGCTCAAGTGCAGTTAAATTGAAATACTTACCATGCGATGTACTGAGCCTTTTAAAATATAGTCTTTTTCTTTCTTTTACAGTGGGTGGGTCGGTCAATCGACCTGCCCACACCTAAGGTCAGATTCTAAACCGCCTGACGAAGTTTGATATGTTTATATCCTACAAATGGCAACCGGGACATATAACTACTACACGAATTTTCATACGATTTCCACAAATGGATTTTAAAGATTCAATAAGAAATTTTAGATAAAGAGCACCTAAGCTAAGTTCAAACTTCTTCTTCTTGGCGTGTCGATGCCATTCCCGATCTAATCAAATTGTACCCGAAAAGTGTTCCGCCACTTTTACGGCCTTATAAATCAAGTGACAAAGGTATATCTACAGAAAAATGAAATATGTTTTTCACGTACAAAAGATATATTTGACTTTACCAATATTGATATGAGAGCAAACAGTACGTGACCAACCCGTAGAACAATTGTTCTCGGGCTGAACGTGACTGCAAAACAGATTTATTTTATTTTTTACTAGCATTTGCCTGCGGCTTCTTCCCGCGTGAATTTTCCACGCGAACAGATTTTCTCGAGATGAAAGGTACATGTTCTTCCTCAATTACTTCTAACTATGTGTATGCGAAATTTCAGGAATATTAGTCTGAATTAGTTGCCCCGGGGCGTAACTAGTTCTACAACAAAAAGATATCATAACAAAATCTTACAGCTTGTCTATAAAGTCTGACATTGAAGTTAGAGGAACTAACATTGATGATGTGTCTGGCAACACCAAGCATTATGTACATCTAATGTCAATGCTGTCAACAATATTAGTTGTTTTCGTTTGTATTTTTATTGTTTAGTTATAACTGCAATACATTAAGACCAAGCATACGCAGAAAAGTTTAAAAAATGAGTAAAGTAAATCGGAGTGGCACGCGGAATTGATTTTTAAAGTTTTCCAGCAATGTTTGCGGAGTGCAAGGATGGACGAATTTTGTGAGATTTCGATGATAATTTATGGGAGAACAACATATATTATGGGTATGTAACCGAATGTTATTGTTTGTTTTTATCAACCTAAAGTTACAAATATACTGAATAAATACGATTTTAAAAGAAAAAAGGTATTGTTTACCTAGTCAGCTCTTACTTTTAGGTTCAGACTAAAAATTGTAAATAGGTCATATTATAGTTTGATCATACAGTTTTTAATACATTATGATGGTACATCTCAGTCTATTCAGGTTTTCTATCAATTTTGAATTTGAATTATTTGTTTCTTGTGAATAAAATTATTGTTTTCTATTCTGTTACAATTTTTATTCCTTATTTTTAGGAAAACCAAGAAGTACAGTTAGGCTCCATGATCGACAGAAACTTGTTGAAGAAGGCCTTCTACAACATCATATCTGAATATGGAAAAACTGCTGCCATTACGTTGAGACGCTCAAAAAGAGTACTATGAGCGAGGACGTTACCTGTATCTAGATATAGACGAATTGATTGTTCCTTAGGCGATGGTAGCAGCACTGGTGACAGCGGCTGGTGATGACAGTGCTGATAAGCAGCAGCAAACGTTTCTTGTTGTTGAGCCCCGGACTCCGATAATGGTAAGTGATCAACCTTAGTATTTTAACTATAAAACATTCAATACATCATCGTCAGCCTTCCATGATCCACTGCTGGATATAAGCCTTCTTTTGTATACACCAACATTTCATATGATGAGCCATTGCAACAAACATTATTAAAAACATTATTCTGGTTAAATTAAAAATGTTTGGTAAAACTTTTCATAAGCAAGGTACTGTAAATAAAACGGAAACAATATGACTAAATAATGTGTTTTGTTATTAGCTCGCTCTACCTGAACGAACTGCTAGTATCAAAATTATTTTGGTCACACTATATAGGGTTGCTACATGCACATCAGTGGCGCCAGCATTTAATTTTTCAGGACTTAATAGACAGACTGTAACTTCTTAATCTAAACCTACTTTGTTTGTTCATTTTGTATGTTTGTTTGTAAGTTCCTCTTCACGCTTAATCATAACCAATCTTCCTGAAATTTCGCTTACACATAGTTAGGAGTACTGGCAAAAGTTCATAGGGTATCTTTCAACCCGATTAAATACGAGCGAAGTCACGGGTATAAACTAGTTTATAATATAAGGAGGATTGATAGCAAATTGAGTTACTTTTGTACAAGGAAGTGTCAAGGTCAGTTTACCACCCAATGAAACAGAATTATACACATATATGTAAATATTGTGAATTTTATTTACAAATAAAGGTATATAATACTAAATGAACGAATCTTTTTGTGTCAGCGGTTTCATTGGTCCGATAAAATATTCAGATTCAATTCCGAATAAATACCATGTCAAATTAAATAAAGCACAGAAGTAAGCTGTTAATTCATACCTAGTCAGCTCTTATTTTTATTCGTCAATCGAAAAGCATAATAAAGAAACAATTGTACCTGTAACACAAGTTTTTATTACCTTAGCACAGGAATCCAGCATAATATATAAATATTATGCTCTTTCATATTTTTTTCTACTTGTCACTACAATAAAACGTTGGCAAAAGAATCAAATCACTTATTTTATAATAAGTGTTTTGATTCTTTATAACATTACTATTATTTTTTAATGAAAAAAATTATTACTGATACATAATAAGTGATTTGATTCTTTTGCCAACGTTTTGCCAGTGACAAGTAGAAAAAAAGGCGAAAGTCATTTTTCCATCTTGAATTTTTATTTGAAACAACAATAACTAAAAGTAACTGAATTTATATTAGAAATTAAAAATAAACTAAAATTAACCCCAAAAAAACTCTTTGCCCGGCTGGGAACGCAAGATTTTAAAGAAAATGGAAGGATTATATCAAAGTTTCGGGTAAATAAAAATTGAAAATGTTTCTAATAATAGAAATTAATTAATACCAGAATTGTAATATATTACTTAACAGTTGTAAATTGGTTTCAGCGTAGTATGGTAGCTTTGTCCGTGATCTCACTATTTTATTATAATAATTATGTAACAATGCCGATTGGTAATGGAATATTTTGCGGTGTGTCATGAAAATTAAATAATGAATTCAATGTCGGTATTATATTAATAGAGAAAAAAATTATAGACTTCAAATGAATAAGCTTTTTTGGACGATTCTTTTTGTTTTTAGCACCAAAAATTTGGAAAAGAATAATTATTATTTTAAATTCTCTGAATTAAGGTTATCTACTTTAAATTCTGTGAATAATATTTTATTTAAATTATGCCTACATATTATTTTACTACTTTTGACAGCTTAATTAAGTAGATATATGTACATTGAATCAATGAAATATTTACCTGTGCTTAAAATTACATAAAATTATGCTATAACATCACTAATTTACTATTAAATTTCTGCACAAATCCCATTTGAAGCTTATAATCTCAAGTTGTTTAGGTATGCTTTACTGCCCATGGGTGTAAATTGTTGTTCGGACATGCTAAGTAAGGGACAAGCTCTAACTGTGTTGCCCAGGACCTCGGCGTTTTTACTTTGCGAATCATTGAGATGTGACAGAAATTTAATTTCAAATCTTCAAATATATGCTAATTCTGCTGAATTGATTACAAAAACCCGCCGGTTTTAACAAGATTTGGTTACATTTATTTTTATACCGGAATTTTAACGACAAATTTCATTACCAAAATCTGCTAGAACGACTCAAACAATTTTACCAAAAAAATCATAATATTTTCGAAATCGAATGACTTAAGTCCCCTACCATTTTAAAACCCAAGACAAAGAGGATTTGTAGGATCAAAATCACTGATTGGACCATATGGTCTGCTACTAAACTCATTGATCATCAATTTAAATAGGTATTCGAATAAATTATTTGGGATAGGCAACGCGCCCGTGACACTCATCGAGTAGGTATTTGTAGGCACGTCCATAGCCTGCAGTGGTTTCGGCGCGTTTTGGACGTCGACAGATTTTTGTTAACAAGTAAAATAGTCGCGGTTCGGGAATTCATGAAAATTTAATGGAAATAACCGTGCGCTAGCAGGTGCGCCGCATGCCTACTTGGTAGCAGTATTAAAAACCGGCCGAGTGCAGGCCAAGCACTCGCGCACCGAGGTTCCGCACACAAAAAGCATCTAACATTATAGCTCTTCTAACTAACTAAAAGACCAACTACTTTCAAAAACTTAACTTGCTGTTCGATCCCTAAGATTCATACTGAATCCAGCGCAAAAATAAGTTTGCAATACTTTTGAACTTCCAACAACGTATTTACAGTTTTTAGAAAAGGACATATAATTGCCATCTATTGATATAAATAGGAACAAATGTAGGTAATTATATTTTATCTGTGTTAGTCATTTCTTAAGTCTATGTACGGTATGTGCCTATATAGCTGTATTTACTCTGTGGTTGATGAATAAATTTTTCAGACTTCCAACAACATATTTACAACTTTCAGATTTATTCTTGTATAAGTACTCTTAGACCTTGTTTTTTGCCAAATTTCATAATTTTAGGTCATCGGGAAGTACCTCATAGGTTTTGATTGCTGTCTGAAATCGCAATATATGCGAAAATTCGCAACATTTATGGTAATATCTCTTTATCGCGTTGATGTATAATTTTGATTTATTTATTTTTTTGCGAAAGAGACCGTGGATCCGAGTATTCATTATTAATTTCAACTCGATACCTTCCCGAGAAAAAAAAGTTTGACAGACAGATGGACAGACGGACAACAAAGTGATCTTATAATTGTTCCGTTTTTACCTTTTAGTGGAACCCTAAAAACTAACCTTTATTTATTTCCTTAGCATCGCGACACCCAAGAGACCCTGGCTGTCTTGGACAGGCTAGACCTGGACACGGAGAAGCCGTCTGATGAGGAAGTCGCCCGCAAGTTCGGCTTCGAGGAAGACTACTACAAAGGCACCGTGTCGTGGTGGCAGCAGCTGAAGCCCCAAATGTGGTCGTTGTTCGACGAGCCGTACAGTTCTAATGCTGCGAAGGTTTGTAATATCATCAACTTCATCTCTTTTTCCTCTGTCCTTCCTTCTTCGTTTTGAAGACCTACGTGGCCCAACGGTTATCATGCCGGACTGCCACACCGGAGGTCCCTTGTTCAATCCCCGGTCGGGTCAAGATGGAAAATGATCTTTTTCAGATTGACCCGGGTCTTGGATGTTTATCTAAATATGCATTTGTTATAAAATATAGTATCGTTGAGTTAGTATCCCATAAAACAAGTCTCGAACTTACTTTGGGGCTAGCTGAATCTGTGTGATTTGTCCGTATATATTTATTTATTTAATTTATTTTATTTCTTCTTTTTTTCTTCTTCTGTTCTGTTTCTTGCCTGTTCCCTATATTTGAGATCGACTCTCTTCGTTCTTAGGCGCCAGGACGTTCTGTTCTGGGTTGTCTGTGTTTGAGCTTCGCCCGTTCTGATCTTTGTCATCAACTTCATCTCATTCATTGTATGTATTTAGATCATAGTCATTTTAATTATATGCACCTTGTCATGCCAATGCACGACTCGTCCATTGATGGCAATGGGCGAGTCGTGCAGTGGAAGGTAGACAATATTTATGTGTCTAACTAAGATCTAAATATTCTGTGGAGTAGTGCGGATGATTTATAAGGTGCTACTAAATTTGAGTATTTTATAAAACTTTTTATCATTCAATCCACTTTTAATTTTTTTCATATGATTAGACAAATTTTATAACCGCCTATCAAAAATATGTTACCCTTGATAATGTTAGAAATCTAAGGATAGCTCACACATTAATATCTGAAAAAGAATAATCACATACATACATGCACTCTGAAAACAACACTCCTTTCTTGTACAGTCGTGTAAAAAATGCAAAAATGAATGAAGAAAATTATGAAAATACACAATATTATACTGAAAAACGTAATCCTTTGACTTTACGAAGTGTAAATGATGTTAAAGTAATCTAAGTAGAAGTTATAAGTCTCGGCATTCTGATTCAAATTTATGTAAATCAAACCCTCCCACTGTTAAGTCGGTCTTTGTTTTCAGACAAGCCTGAACTTGGCTTTATGTACAACCATTAACATACCTTATTCACTTCATATAATTCATTACATGATCCGCTTGATGGAAGCTCTTGGAATTTCAAAGCTCCACATTAGAAAATCATATCAAAGGCTCCTGACCTTTAACAGAAACAAGGATTCTTTTTTAAATTTTGATTTTGGAGGCACTTAAAGTTATTTTTATGTAAATTTTACTTTTTTTTATTCTTTTCGTACCTAAGAATTACAAATAAAAAAAAACATGAATAAATAAATAAATATATACGGACAATTCACACATATTGAGCTAGCCCCAAAGTAATGTAAGAATGTTAATGTTATTTATTACTTGGGAATGTTATTTATTACAAATTCTAAATAGTAAGCAGGCAAAATTACAAGATGTAATAGGTTATGCTTACACCGTAAACTACAACAATAGAGTTTCGTTGAACAGTAAAAAATATCTGTAGGCAACTAATTGCCTCTTCCGAATTAAATAATTTTCTTCTTTTTTTTTCAGATAATCGGGGTGATATCAGTGTTTTTCATATGCGTGTCTATAATATCGTTCTGCTTAAAAACGCATCCGGACATGAGAGTGCCAGTGATCAGAAACTATACAGTGACGACAGCGAATCAAACGCAAAGCTGGGCTTTGGACAAAGTGCAAACGAACGCCCACATAGCGTTCTTTTATATCGAATGTGTGTGCAACGCGTGGTTTACCCTAGAAATCTTAGTGAGATTCATATCATCGCCTAACAAGTGCGAATTTATCAAGTCCTCCGTCAATATCATCGACTACATTGCAACGATGAGTTTCTACATCGACCTGATTCTCCAAAAATACGCGTCTCACGTCGAGAACGCGGACATCTTGGAGTTCTTCTCCATCATCAGGATCATGAGGCTTTTCAAGTTGACGAGACATTCGTCTGGCCTCAAAATTTTAATCCAGACTTTTAGAGCGTCAGCTAAAGAGTTGACGCTTTTAGTCTTCTTCTTAGTGTTGGGTATTGTCATATTCGCCAGTTTGGTGTACTATGCAGAGAGAATACAGACCAATCCGCACAATGACTTCAATAGTATACCGTTGGGATTGTGGTGGGCCCTAGTTACAATGACAACTGTTGGGTATGGTGATATGGCGCCCAAAACGTATGTTGGGATGTTTGTTGGAGCGTTATGTGCTTTAGCCGGGGTAAGTTTCTAAATTTTACCCACCCCATCTTTACCTTTATAAATTCAGATTCAACTTCCATTTAGTTTTCGCAGATTATAAAATTCCATCTAAATCTTTCATAAATATTCATCAGAAGCTCAGATTACATGCACGTTGAGATGTAATGACGTTATTAATATTAAATTGTACTCGATGCTCGGCGTCTGAAGGGAATTTTTCAGCATACGAGCTAAGTAATCCAAACATTATACCAATATGCGTACCAATTTTCCTCAAGCTTTTAAATTAATGTAACATGAATATATAATCTACTGGCTAAAGTTACCATACAGTATGATTAGTAGTATTTTATAAAATAGCAATATCTTTGTTATTTAATTGATTTGACGTCAAAAATGTTTTACAAATATTGTATTTCAGAATTTTTATACTCAAAGATATCAATTACTTTAAAATATGCAGATTTACCACTTTCATTTATTGTTTAGGTGAAAGGGTGGAAATTTACTGTTAGGGTGATTCTATTTTTTTTGCAGTAAGTATATTTAAACTAATTTCTAATATTCCAGGTATTGACGATAGCCCTCCCAGTGCCCGTTATAGTATCAAACTTTGCTATGTATTACTCTCATACACAAGCAAGGGCCAAATTGCCTAAAAAACGACGAAGGGTCATCAACGTCGAGCCTACTAGGCCTCCCATGCGTGAGTAGCAACAGAACTGATAACCGCACAAATTTTCAGATAAATATCACAAAATTTATATTAAGTGTGTATATCTATAAAATCATTACTAATAATTACTTCTATTGTTTTACTTAGTTAATTATCTATAAGTGTTTTTACATTTATAAAATTAGCCTTATTTATACTATTGAAGTATTAGTAAGAATATTAGCTACCTCACCACTAATTCTAATACTAACTCACATTTCTTCTACTGCTTTATTTCAGTGGCAAATAAATGTTAAATTATTTGTGTGTTATAGTATAACTAAAATGTCACAACAATCAGGTGCTCCGGGAGTTCCAGGGGCGCCCGGGGCCGGTGGGCCTTTAACAGCTGGCATGGGACCCCAAGCAGTAAACCGTAGGATGAACGCCATAAAAACAAACCATCCCAAAGATATGATGGGACCTAATATGGGTAAGATAGAATTATTATTTGAAATCAGACAAATTGCAGCCGGCTAATCTATTCTGACTTTTGTATTATATAGAAACCTTAATAGAAAAAGCTGCTTATGTGCTGCGACTTGTGATGGTGTAAAAATAATAAGAATTTGTGGCATTATATCCGCCTTTCATCCAATATTGCTATTAACTTGATTAAGAATTCATCTAGTACTATAAGTGAGACTTTATTGTGTATATAATATGTAGTGACTATTTTTAAGTACTTAATGGTATGTTTCTTTGGTTCTTCGAGTAATAGGCTAAAATGAATTATTATAGTGTCTTCAGATATTGTCACATCGACTTTGGCAAATTTATTAGTGACAAAACCAAAGTTCTAGTTTAAAATTTGTGCAACATCTTCCACTAGTAGTTAAGCACTGAGTGTAAAAGTCACAATGTAGAAGAAAAATGGTAATCCGAAATATAAAAAACATGGTTTCCAGTAATAAATTCAATAATAGATTAAAAATTAAACGACACTTTGTGTGAATATTAGATACCTACACTACTGAATTAACTAACAACCACATTTTCATGATTAACATGATTAAAATGTAGAGTAATTATTATGAATATATAGATTGGATATCATCCGTATGATTATAAACTGTCTTAAATTAATATTATAGTTAAAAATAAAATAAAAGTAGTTACAAGAATAAAAGCTGAATTTACTGATGATATTCAAATTACTTAACTAATGCGAACGAGATACTCACTAAACGAACTGTAGCTTATGCAATGTAATCCTCCACAGATGGTGATCGTAGCGAGCTTGAGGCTATGATCCAAACAACACCAAACAACTGCAAAAGAAAAAATTTAAACATGCTTTAAAATGAACACACATACGAAGCCGTTGGCTCCCGACTGGGCTTTATATATCGCCTGCACCCACGGACTTAGCTTACAGGAATGCTAACAAATCTTTAGTCACTAACAATTCATCGAAATCATTATCATCAATGCACATGGCAATATCTTCAAGCAGCACTAACGGAGCCGCAATAGGTCCAATTGCTTCATGGGCATCAGAAGGTTCGGAACTTTGACAATTGCGGAATTGATCCCCAATAGTTTAGTTTCTGCTTTGCCGCTTAACTCCATTATCGATGTTGTCGTAGACATTAGTCTCTAAATGTGTTTTGTCATATTTTTCAGCACATTTATCAATGTCGTCCGTCCTTTCTAATGTTTTATAATTATTATTAAACAATTTAGATGCTATACCATTTTGTGATGTGCGTTACTGGATATCTTTTCAGGCAATCATCACCAAACATCAGCATTAAACAATTCACCCAAAGAAGCGTAGATCTACACATCGGTACACATTTATAGAATTACATATAACACTAACACTTATCATATTTATGGCAGTACTAACATATATCTTAAAAGCTTCTTACGTGTTTTATACAACTAGTTGATTTTATCTTAACACATTCAATGAAAAATTATTTAGTGTGTTTCTGGTTTAAGCACTAATACATGTGGTGTTTTTTTCTTGTTGTTGTGAATTGATTATATGTGTTTTTTCAGTAATAATAAAAAAAAATATTTGTTGTAATTTACTATTTGTAATATTTTCTTGTTCTAAAACTTTTGACAATAAATAATTTAAATATCAAAATCTCTAGTAAGCATGCAAACTGCATGTTTAAAATTAACTTTTAAACTTACAAGTACTTAACTATTTTGTGTTGTCTCACAAATTGCATTTTTAATTAAATAAAGTTTCTTTGACAGTTGCAACCCTGATGCCTGGAATGGACATATCCACAAGATTGACTCCGAGTCCTAGAGACATGAGTCCAGCTTTAGCCATAGCTCTACCCATGATGAAGTCAGTCAACATAGTACCAGCCCAATGCTTCGACAACATGGCGTTTCATGGCGAGAAACCTGAAGATTTAAACGTAAGAGAGAAAGGCGACAGCAAAATTAATAGTCGTCAGGAATCAATTGAATCTAATAACACAGTTAGAGTAAATAATTACAAAAACGATATCTACAGAGAAAAGAACGAAGAAAGAATTGATGCCAGAACGCCGCTGCTTAGAGATCATAAAATTGAATCGCTTGATGAAAATAAAATGCGTGAAAACAAAATTGAAAAGAGAAAGTCTTCTGCTTCAACATAACAGTTAGGTATACAAGATATAATGCTGCTTTACTGACATGAAATCAAAGAGACCAATAGAACTAAGTTACATACTTCCTGTTACGCTAATTCTTCTAAGTGGGACCGAATGTGGAGTCATCGAGTGAATTAGTTGTAGTTGTGTAGTATCAGGTGATTTTGTAATATTATCAAGGACACAAAAAGAGAATACGTTCAACAATAAATAATTAACAAAAAAATCTTATTGTGTTACATTTATAAACATTTGTTAAAGAAAGTTAACTTTCTTCTTGTTTCTCAAAATTTCTTGACCAGATTTTGGTGTCGTTTTGTAAAAAAACAATAATGGCCACATCAGTATTGTGTTTAGACTACTTTACCCCAATCTCCTTGGTGTGTCGTTTAAATATTACATTTTCGCCTGTGAGAGAGATGGATTTATACATTTTTAAATGTCAGCTGGGACTGGGACTAAATGAGAAATGCCTTCAACTAACAGTGCTATGACCCTATGTTAATGGACTTTAATCTCTTAAGATGAAGCGTTCAAAGGCCGTGATAGAAGTAAGTTAGTTAAGCAGTGTTTAAAGCACTCATTTTACACGTAATGCGTTAGAATAGTATCACAAATAGTCATAATGTAAGTCAAACTGTTATGTGTTGACATCTTAAACAAATTGAAATCCACTTATTATTTTCTTACTTAAAATATTTAAAAAAAAATCAGATAAACATTAATATTTATTTAATTTTGCATTAATCGTCGTTAATTGATTAGATGAAGTCTATTTATTAGTACAACTAATATTATAAATATACAATTGGCTGTACGAATTTATTTTTTTGTCTATTTTCGCATGATGCAAATAATATTTAACTTACATATCATCAATTTAAAAAATGATTACTATGGATAAATTATCTTTTTAAGGTGTCTACACATAATAATGACCATTTAATCATTACTTATAATCATCATATGACCAGATTTAACATAAGTTTACTTACAGTCCATTAGTGAAACAGGCATGACCTGTACTGGATTCCAAAATCATGAAAAAAAAGAAGTAGAGAATCATGATTATTTTTCCATAAATGACTATTTAATTGAATTAATGGAATTGTAATTACATATCATTTATAACGTGTGAGTACTTTTAAAGCGCATAATTTTGTTACCAAAACATATTATGTTTTGTAAGATCATATTTTTTTTCAAACAGAGATTGGGGTACAATACAAGGGAATTAGATACTACCAATTACGAAACCACTTCTTTTACATATTGTCTTCACAAAAATGGTTCAATTCGAATTTAATTGGATGGCAGCTCAGAACTACGAACTAGATGGCAATGCACGCAAGTCCGAGAGACGGGATTACCACTGCGGGTGGCGGTTTGGTAGCGGGCGGGTGTGATTCACCTCCCCGCGTTGTAACGCCCCGCTGACACCTAAAATTTGCTACTGCGATGCGGATAGAGAGAACTGCCTTCTTTTGGATTCGGACTGTAGGGTTACCTACGTGGATTTGAAAACAGTTTACTTTTTCGACGAAAACTATTGGGGTAACATATTTCATTCCTCATTATAATCATGAATTCAACAATGAATCATGTAGAAAAAATTGAGTAAACTATCTATGGAATCCTTACAGTCCCATGCTCGTTTCAAATAAGTAAACAGTTAATATAATGTATATAGAAAAAATATTTGTAGCGTTAATAATTTTATATCTTGGCGGTTACTTAATTATAAATCACTATACTCACACGGAGACACATATCATCAGCACTTGATTTCATTCTTGGTGTTAAAATTTGTTTTGTGTATATAAATAGTAAATATAAGGTTAAGCTTGTGCCGCATATGCATGTCCAATGTTGCAACAAATCGACGTTCATTGCTTGGTTTTAATGCGGGCTACGCCTTGATATAGACGAAACTATGCGATGTACAACGATTAGCCGCGACGTTGGCCAGTATGCGACTTTAGATAGCAGTAAAAACAATTGAAACTTGAAAATCGATATATCAGAGACCTCTTCATGATAGATACTGGACATAGTATTTTATACGAATAAAGTTCAACAGGCTTATTTTTTTGTATAAAGTAGCTAGTCAAGTATGAAATCATATGAGGTCATTTTGAAAACAAAATAAAGGTACATATATTACGTACTAGATACTAAATGTTAGGGTCGGTCTTACCAGAGAGGAAAAAGGATGTGTTTTAACAACCAATAGAAATTCGTTATTCAAAATTCATATTTCGTTAATGTGATCTTATTGGTGGTTGATACATATCTTCTCTCCTCTTCGCTCTGGTGGAGGCCAGCCCTAATTCGTATGAAAAACTCTTGGAAATTAAATAATGTTGCTTAGCAACCGTAGAGAAAAGCACAAAGATAATAAAATTATGTTAAAGAAAACGTTTGTCTAAATTTGCGGGACCTTAAATATTGAATGTACCTGTTTTTTGTTAAAAAAAAATACTTTTGCATAACTATTTCTTTTTTGTAAAAGCTATAAATAAATACGCATAAAATGCAATAATTTTAGTGTTATGTAGATAGCACAAAATTATGTTTTAATAAAAATATATTTGTATTATATAATTTAGGCGTAATTTTTAGTGCATATTGTAAAAAAATGTACCAATTCAGACAATTTATAAAATTTCTTGCGATGGGTTTTAGAAATATTTCATTTTTAAATGCTAAGGCCTGGTCCATAAAACCATTTTATTTATATTAAATTTTTGTTGATAATGATGTTTTAAATTTTAAAAAAAATCCTAAATGTGCATTTTTAAATGTATATAAATTAAAGCAAAATTAGCGGACCAGTTAATTATTTAAAACTTAATTTTAGCTAACCTACCATGCAAGGACCTATAATACTAGCTATGCTGGACTTAATTTAAAAATGTGCTTCATTTTTAATTTTCAAAACCGAAATCGTAAAAGAATTGTATGAAACTGTAAATTAAATTTAAAAAAATACTACAACGCGTTTTGTACATTCAAAAACATGAACTAAATATAATTATTTTTTAATTTGGTTTCATTATGCAGAAATAATCTGGTACCAGGTAATCTCTTCCAATAAAAACATTCTCCAACTTAGTAAGTTTGATTTTTTTCCAAAACACTGATGGTATACCAAAAATATATAATAATTCAATGGCACTTTGCCTAGTTGGCTATTTTAAGTGTCATTATATGAAGGTATAGACTAAGAGCCAGGTACTATAATGGCTAATTCACTAATTTTTTTTTTTTTTTTATTAAAATATTAAAATTTGATTTGGACGATGCATTGAAAATAATAAAATAATGAACTTTAATTGATGAACTTAAATGTCAATATTTGATATATAATTTTATTAGGTAGGTACCTATCTACATTTTAATTTTTTCATTAATAAGCATTTTCATTCCGTCATCTTCTAGGAATTAGTTTTATATGAATCGGTTGTTAAAATAAGCGAAGATAAAAAGGAATCTGGCTCTTAGCCTATAAATTGTAAATTGTTGGATATTCGCAAGCAATGACATAGGTTAAGGCTTGCACAGAAAGTGAACAGGGCTTGTAACTTATTGTATAGCATTCTATATATACATATACAATTTTGAACAATACAAAAACAAAATATTTGAAATATTGTTCATTAAATATGTGAAATTATGAAGTGTTTTATTTTTTACCATATTCATTTGAACCAATTTTAAGTTAAAGCAACCAGATTGTACATTTGTACTGTCTACCCCTTGACGGAGAAAAATGTGGTAGCACAAGTTGACTTTTAAAAGACCAGTCTTGATCAGGTTTTGGTCCACACAATTAAAAATCTTCATCATTTGATTGCGATGTTTTCTGACTTAGTAGAGAGGAGATATATAAATGTATAGATGGGGTCTAGTAGGACTGGCACATTTTTTTTTTGTTTGTCTGTCTGTATGTTACGCGCATCACACAAAAACGACTGAACGAAATTTGTTGCAGCTTTCTCATGTTGATACGCCCCTCTTAGAACCTAGATTTTTTTTTCCCTAGCCATTTATATCCCACTGCTGGGCAAAAGTCTCCCCTTACTTGGATATTAACAATAGTAAATTCCTCCCGTACGATGTCTCGGGCAAAAGCAAGTAAAAGCAAATTCATAGGCTTACACAACACCACCATATATAAATGTGGTATTATGGTGTTATATAATAACACCATACCCTTTTTATCGCGCTTCCGCATAGATATGCGACACTTGTAGTACATTGAACAGCATATCGACCTACCAAATACATTGGAAATTGGCCTCTTACACTGCATTAAAGTCAATATAGGGTAACATGACATACAGGTGACTGTACTTAGATAAGGGGCGGGAAACGATGGTAGGAAATGCTACATAATACCTACGCATTTTCTCGATGCTTCTTACGACAAATGTGTTTGTCCTTATACTGTGGTCCTGATAAACTACTACTAGATATATTATAAGCGTGCAAGTTTGTCATTGATGTTTGAAAGTTTCCAGCAAAAACATTTCTCGTTTCCTCACGTGTTTTCCTTCATCGGAATCAAGTGGTGGTCAGTGTAAACCATATAAGGCTCAGGTTGTTATACAAACTCAAGAGGTACGAGTAGGATTCGAGGCTGGGACTCTTTTGTTTGTGTTTAATCACTCAACCACCACGGCTTCTGCGGGATACAGTTATGATCTTACTTACTCCGCAGGCTCAGTGACCCAAAAGTGGATCTTAAGCATCGACCTTAAGAATCCGAGATTCACAGGTTAGCGTCAACGCCACTTCCCGCTCACCGCGCTTGCCCCTCAACGCTGCGCTGATATCGACGATACAAGTGAACATTCTCAACGTTTTTCATACAATAATGTGTCTGATACCGCAGAGCGCACATAGTCAAAACTGGCGTCGTTCTCGATAGTAGTACTCGTAGCTGCAGTAGCTCGTATAGCGCGATTGGACTCCGAAACGAGAGAGTGTCATAGTTTTCTGCTCTGCCAGTTGACTTCTCCCAGCTCATGATTAGCCTTCACACTGTAGCTCCAATGATATCTGGGACAGCCCAGTCATACATGAGTCGTACACCGTATGGACATGAAAAAAAAAAAGTTAGAAGAAAAAAAAAATTCTATGTATGTTTGTAATATATTGGGTAAAACTAAACGCAGGCGTTTCCTGTTATCGCCGCCAGGCGTTTCGGGGTTCTCACATTGCTAGCGTGGATGGCGTCGCGTGTGGTCCGGCATTGCATTGTCCCGGGCGATATCGATTTGATTTTAATACGCGGAGCGGTCTCGCGTCTTTTGCTTGTTGTTTAGTTTGAGTGATAATTGTGAATTTCCTGTTTGTTAAATAACTATTGAATTTGTGTTTGTGAAAAACTCTGTTATTGTGACTTTTTCTTGTGAGAGGTGAAACGTGGCTGGCTGTTCACATCTGGCTGTTCCCGAGTGAAACTACGGGAAGAAATCTATTTATTTGTCCTGGGGAATTGAGATCTCAAGGGTTAGGTAGGGTGATTAGGAATTCCCCCTTCCCGAAGACACTCAAGTTTGGATCCGAAGAGAGAGAAGATTTAGCTTGGTAAGTGGTTTACCATTGTAATTAATTTATAGGTTAGGTTATCATATAGGGCCCTGTAGCTCCCTTCATAAGCTACGGTGGTAGCAGACTGCGTTAAGTTAGTTAGGTTTTAATCGGGCAAACGTGGTGCCGCGTGGAGATTTTTTCCCGGTACTTATTTTTACCGGTGGTTTTTTCCCGGTGAAGTTCCGGTACAGAATTCTTCCCGCCGCTTCGTTTGTCCGGATTCTCTCTGCCACATTTTCTGGCAGCAGACCGTAGTTGCTCTGCACATTTTCTGGTAGCAGAGCGTAGTTTATCTACCCTCTATTTGTTCGTTTGTAAAAAAAAAAAAAAAAAAAAATAATTAATTGTTTGTATAAGAATATTTGTAACCTTTTTTGTATTTGTTTGCGGTTTGTACCGTGCGTTCCGGGTTTGTGCCATTCTCATACCTACCGCGGTTCTTCGTGTAGTTGCTTGATTTTGTTGTTTTTTATTTACCTTTTGTTATTTTTTGTTTGTGACTTGACGCGATGGCGAAGGCCTCCAATGCTAGGGCGACACTCGCCAACGAATTGAGATGGTTTGTGACGGCCGGAGGACTCCTGTCCCGGAAGGACAGGGAGGGCGCCATACTGCTAAGAGCGGATCACCTCCACTCACGATTGATTAGCGCGGAAGCGGCCATGGCGGCGCTTACCGAAGCCGATCTTACCCCGGAGGCCTACGCAGGTCACATGGCGGACATGGACCAGATCCTGAGTCTGCACGATGATATCGCGGAGGCGGTGACCGCAATAAGGGCGAGACAGGCTGGCGGACCAGCCCCTCGCACACCTGTTAGACAGGAAGGACCAGCGGTTACTGGTCGGCTCCCCACCCTTCAGCTGTCCCACTTTGGGGGTAGGATGGAGGAGTGGGTAGCATATAAAAATATGTTTGAGTCCCTGGTCGTAGCACGACAGGATTTGTCGAAGGCCCAGAAGATGGCCTACCTCCTCTCCACTCTTGAGGATGAAGCGCGGTCGCTCATCCAGCACCTCCGGGTGGAGGACGACCAGTACGATACGGCTTGGGAGTTATTGAACTCCCGCTACCAAAATTTACGTTTGTTAGCGGATGCGCACGCCGCACAGTTGATGGCCCTGCCCAAGGTGGCCAACAGGGCACAGTTGCGCCTGCAGTTGCTCACGCCCGTTACAGTGGCCTGTAACGCGCTCCGCACACTGGGGCTGCCGGTGGACCAATGGTCCTTTTTGCTGGTGCACATTGTATTGGGCAAATTGCCCAATGACATCCGCTCGCGGTTTGAGCGCGAAAATGCGGAGCGGGATAGCACCACCCTACCAACATTCACTGACTTGGTGAAGTTTTTGGAGTTTGAGGCACGGGCTGCTGAGAATACCATGACGGACTCAGCGCCATCCAGAGCGCCTGAACGTAGGCCCTTGGAACCCTCATGGCGAGGGAGGCCCCAACAGGGACGGCAACCGCCACCGCGTGGAGCTGGTGCGCGGGTTGCACACACGGCAGCAGTCGCGAGGGACGCGGACTGCCTGCAATGTGGTCGGATGGGCCACAGCCTGCTGCAATGCAGGGACTGGCAGGGACTGCCAGTACAAGATCGGCGCCGCATGGCAAAGCGGCATGAACTTTGCTTTTATTGTTTGGGCGGTCACTATGCACGTGACTGTCCCAGTGCCATACCATGCAGTGCATGCCGTGGGCGGCACCACGCGATGCTTTGCATGAACCGCAACGGGGATGGCACCCGGATGTTGAGGCAGGGGTCCCCTATGGGCGGGGGCGCTCCTGCGCAAAGCCCTCCACCACCGGACGGAGGACGCGGCTTCGCTCGTCGCACCCCCCCTCGGGAGGGGGGTCGCGTACCTGCGCGGGTCTTGGCGGACCGGGACCACGCGCCCCAAGGTCATGGCCAGTATGTAGCTGGCCAGGCCCCGGATAGGGCCCCCATGGGCGGGGGCCCTAGATCGGACGTGAGAGTGGGGACACCCCTCCACGCGGGTTACCAATACCCAACACATGCAGCCGCAGCGGTTTTCTCCGCCGCTGCACGAGTACCCACGGCTGGAGTACCACCCGCCGTACCATATGTATGGCCGGGCCGCGGGTTATGCCCCCCTCAGATGGGGATGTGCACTCGCCCGCCATATTATCCGGGTCAGTGGCGCGCCCCTGGTTTGGAGAGAGTGGGGAGCCCGTAACTAGCTTGCTCCCTTGCTGGGACAGAGCCGCGGACGGTTCTGCTCCCTACCGCGGTGGTCCGCGTATGGGGTCGTAGGGGGAAGCCATTAATTTGAGAGCTCTGTTGGACTCAGGGGCTCAAAGCAGTTTGGTTACCACTCGAGTGGCACACCAGTTAGGTTTAGTCGTGGAAGACTCGCCTGTGCCACTTCTTGGAGTTGGTGGCATACAAGTGAAGTGTCTGACGGGCCAGACACTTGTCACCTTTTCTTCGCTGAAGTCCTCCACAATGAGGATCACGACTTCGGCTATGGTAATGGATACCATTGCGGGTTGGCACCCCTCGACAGACATACCGCCGGGTGTGTTGTCTTTGGTTTCGGGTCTGGATTTGGCCGACCCCTTTGTCTTTCATCCCGGCCCAGTGGACTTGCTCCTGGGCTCGGACGTATTGGGTTGGATTTTGTTGGGTACACAGAAGGCTCTGGGTTCGTCTTCACTGATGGCAGTGTCTACGATTTTTGGTTTTGCCCTGATGGGCCCTGTGTTTGATAATGGCACCGCGGAGGAGCCACCGGTTGTCGCATCTGCGTCCTTGGCCAAGACCATGCAAAGGTTTTGGGAGGTGGAGGAGCCACCTATGAGTTCCAGGATGGATCCGGAACACGCTGAGTGCGAAGCCCTTTTTCGATCAACCACGGAGAGGTTGCCCTCCGGTCGGTTTGTAACTAGGTTACCCTTTGTTGCCTCTCGTCCTAGCCTAGGGCAAAGTAGGGCGCTTGCGGAGAAACGACTGCTGTCCATGGAGCGACGTATGCAGCGTGACCACGTACTTCGCGATAAATATATTGAATTTATGCGCGAGTACGAGGATTTGGGTCACATGTCTCCGGCTCGAGTTGATTGGAGCTCAACTGAGCATTATTTTTTGCCCCACCACGCGGTGGTGAAGGCCTCAACGGGCAAGTTGCGGACTGTCTTTGATGGGTCCGCACCCACTTCGAACGGAGTTTCGTTGAATCTATGTTTGCATTCAGGTCCCAAATTGCATAGGGACATAATTGACATCATCTTGAACTTTAGAAGACATCAAGTGGTTTTTGGTGCGGACATCCGGATGATGTTCCGCCAGACAGTCATACATCCTGAGGACAGGCGATTCCAGTTGATACTCTGGCGTGAGCGCCCTGAGGATCCTGTGACGGTGTATGAACTCAACACAAACACGTATGGTTTGAAATCTAGTCCCTATATCGCCATCAGATCATTGCTTGAATTGGCAGAGCGGGAACGGATCCGCTTTCCCCGTGGGGCTTCCGTGCTGTCACGTGACTTGTATGTTGATGACGTGTGCACCGGAGCCCAAAGTATTGAGGAGGCCCTCCTACTGCGGGATGAATTGATTGAAATATTGAAGACAGGTGGCTACGAGCTACGTAAGTGGTTGTCTAATGAGCCTAAAGTTCTAGAAGGGATCCCGGAGGATCACCAACAGAACCCTCACCTGTTTGAGGATGTGGATGATCCCAACAGGATAGCGGTGCTGGGCATGCAGTACCAGCCGCTAACCGATATTTTCACATTCCAAGTGGACTTGGAAATACCAAAAGTCTGGACTAAGAGAACGGTGTTGTCCGTAATAGCCCGTATGTTTGATCCAAGCGGTTGGATCAGTCCAGTGATATTCTCTGCAAAGTGTCTTCTTCAGAGACTTTGGACTTTGGGCGTCTCGTGGGACGAGCCGCTGTTTGGCTCTCCATTGGATGATTGGCTCGAGTTGTTTTCATCGATTAAGGAAGTCAATCGGATTGCCTTGCCTCGTCGAATATTGCCACCCGGGAAATATCGAGCCAGCCTGCATGGCTTTTGTGACGCGTCGGAGCGAGGCTACGCCGCGTCAGTCTATATGCGGACAGTTGACGCCGATGGCCGGGTCAATGTCTCGCTTTTGCTAGGGAAGAGCAAGGTCGCCCCCATCAGGACTAGGCTGACTATTCCCAAGCTTGAGTTGAGTGGAGCTCACCTTCTCTCTAAATTGTTGCATCACGTTGCCAGTGAACTGGCGGCCACGGTCGAAATACGGGACATCTTCGCCTGGTCGGATAGCCAGGTCGCGCTTGCATGGTTGCGCGCGGCCCCACATACCTTGGAGGTTTTTGTGGGAAATCGGGTTTCCCAAATCCAGAATATCGGAATTGATATAACATGGAGACATGTGCCGGGAGAGCTTAACCCAGCGGACTGTGCTTCCCGAGGTTGTACGGCACCAGAATTGGTGTCACACCCGCTCTGGTGGGGTCCAGAGTGGCTGATGGGATCAGAAACATCTTGGCCTGTCTGTCAGACAGATGTTACTTCTTTGAGTTTGACTGGGCTCCGTGTACATGCTGTAGTCGCTGAGACGACGTCGGAGCCGGATTGGCTACTTGCTCGGTATAGCAGTTTGGATAAGCTTCTGGGTGTTACCAGTTGGATTAAGCGTTTCATACATAATTGTAGAAACCCACAGGCAAAGCGGTTGGAGCCGATTGCAGGTGCAGAAGAGCGCCGGAGCGCATTGTTGCATTGGGTCCGTGTCGTGCAGACCGGACGGTTTGAGTCGGAGCTTCGTATTTTGCGCGACGGACGCGCTAAGTTGAAGGGCGCGGTCGCTCGTTTGAACCCGTACATCGACTCGGATGGGCTTCTTCGGGTTGGAGGCAGGCTCCGGAAGGCGGATCTTCCATATGAGACTCGCCATCCTCTGTTGTTGCCCAAGGGCGGACCCTTGGTGCAGCTTTTGGTGTCTGATCGACACATTCGTAACGCCCATGCTGGGTGCAATGCTTTGTTGGCTATTTTGCAACGCGAGTTTTGGATTTTGTCAGCCCGAAGAGCAATCCGTAGTGTCCTGTTTCGATGTATTGCATGTTATAGGTTGAAGGCATCCACGATGCAACCACAGATGGGTGATTTGCCCGCTGATCGAATCCGACCTTCGAGACCGTTTGACGGCGTTGGAACCGATTTTGCCGGTCCCTTTTCGATCAAGGCTTCTCCCTTTCGTAATGCCCGTATTGTGAAGGGCTATTTGTGTGTATTTGTTTGTTTGGCCACCAAGGCTGTCCATTTGGAGGTGGTATCGGCTCTGACTACGGAGGCCTTCGTCGCCGCGTTGGATCGCTTTGTTTCGCGTCGAGGTCTACCTTCCCTTATTAGGTCTGATAATGGCACAAACTATAAGGGAACTGTAAATTATCTTAAGGATGTTTCTGTGTTTATTGATAAAAATTGTACTAGTTTAAGTCAAATTGCTGCCCAAAGGGGAATAACCTGGAAGTTTAGTCCCCCAAGTTGCCCCCATTGGGGAGGGATTTTTGAAGCGGCTGTGAAATCCGCAAAGACCCACCTCCGCCGCATTATCGGAGAAACGGCTCTAACTTTTGAAGAGCTGGCCACAGTGTTTTGTAAAGTTGAGGCGGTCCTCAACTCTCGTCCTCTCTGTCCGCTATCTCCAGATCCAAATGACTTGGAAGCTCTCACCCCTGGTCATTTTTTGGTGGGAGGGCCGTTGAATGCCCTGCCCGAATACCCGTGGAAGGATGAACGCGTATATCGGTTGTCGCGTTTTCAAATGTTGCAGCAAATGAGCCAGGACTTTTGGCGTCGCTGGTCGCTTGAATATTTGCATTTGCTGCAGCAAAGAGTGAAGTGGACAGACAGGACTGAGCCTCCCAGGGAGGGTGATTTAGTATTGTTGAAAGAGGCAAATTTGCCCTCATTGCTTTGGCGACGAGCTCGCATATTACGTTTGATTCTTGGCGGAGATGGCACTCCGCGTGTGGCTGAGGTGTTGGTCGACGGTTCGATTTTAAGGAGAGGTGTGACCTCTCTCGCCCGCCTTCCCGTAGAGTAAGCTAGCGGTCTGCTTCTCAGACCGGGACGGGGGGATGTTTGTAATATATTGGGTAAAACTAAACGCAGGCGTTTCCTGTTATCGCCGCCAGGCGTTTCGGGGTTCTCACATTGCTAGCGTGGATGGCGTCGCGTGTGGTCCGGCATTGCATTGTCCCGGGCGATATCGATTTGATTTTAATACGCGGAGCGGTCTCGCGTCTTTTGCTTGTTGTTTAGTTTGAGTGATAATTGTGAATTTCCTGTTTGTTAAATAACTATTGAATTTGTGTTTGTGAAAAACTCTGTTATTGTGACTTTTTCTTGTGAGAGGTGAAACGTGGCTGGCTGTTCACATCTGGCTGTTCCCGAGTGAAACTACGGGAAGAAATCTATTTATTTGTCCTGGGGAATTGAGATCTCAAGGGTTAGGTAGGGTGATTAGGAATTCCCCCTTCCCGAAGACACTCAAGTTTGGATCCGAAGAGAGAGAAGATTTAGCTTGGTAAGTGGTTTACCATTGTAATTAATTTATAGGTTAGGTTATCATATAGGGCCCTGTAGCTCCCTTCATAAGCTACGGTGGTAGCAGACTGCGTTAAGTTAGTTAGGTTTTAATCGGGCAAACGTGGTGCCGCGTGGAGATTTTTTCCCGGTACTTATTTTTACCGGTGGTTTTTTCCCGGTGAAGTTCCGGTACAGAATTCTTCCCGCCGCTTCGTTTGTCCGGATTCTCTCTGCCACATTTTCTGGCAGCAGACCGTAGTTGCTCTGCACAATGTATGTACATAGATTTTTTTAAAATATTTCTTCAACTTTATGGTTTGCCTGCTTAACCAGCTCTTATAAAAAAATACATATGTCTATACATGTATTTTTTTTATAAGAACAGGCTCCATTAATACTCCACTTCAAACAAAAGCCTTCACAAAAGCCTACTCCATGTTTATCCCGCTTATCGTAAAGAGTGACATCACAATGCGGCTCCGTTTTATCTGTCTGTATGTGGAAAACTCTAGAACGTTATCTGACGTCATATTTTATATTGTCATCCGTTTTCCGTCACCACTTATTATGCTTAAAACTTGATGTTAACTTTTAGAAGTCTGTAAGCTTTATTTGTAGGTATATAGGTTATGTTTTACATAAACTAAACTTAACTGTAATTTTATTCAAATTAATTAGTGCTTGATCTTATATGATGTTATAACGCCAATTTAGACGGGAAATTCTTTGAACAACGAAAACTTTTTTAACTGACAGACGGATTTAATGATTTTTAGGGTTCCGTACCTCAAAAACTAACAGTACTTTTACAGGAATAAATTAGAAAATTGTAATGATGTTGTTAGAAGTCTAAAAAAAGTGTTACAAACTAATTTTTGCGCTCGATGCAGTATGAATCTTAGGGATCGAACTGCAAAGTTAAGTTTGTTTTTAAAACTAATGCGTATTTTATATAGAGCTATAATGTGAGATGATTTGCGTGTACGGAACCCTCAGTCCGCGAGTTTGACTCGCACTTGGCCGATTTATTTACTAAATTCAGAAACCTATCTAGATGGTCCGAAAGTTATTATGGGGCAGCTAGTCAAATATCTAAGTGAAGAATTTGGTATTATAACAACATTATTATAGTTAAGTAAGTTATTAGAAAGTTAAAATAAAAAGTCAAATCTAGAAGCTTTTTACACGAAATATCATCTCAACAAATTAGCTTACTTTTATAAAGAAAAAGCAGCCAGTGTCGAATTTCCTAAATATTTTTTGAAACAAGTATCGCGCCGACACACGCATCTCGCAATTTCAGTAAAAAGTTTCCGACAAACAAACCTGGGGCTGTACAAACAGACAAACAGCCGGGCTCTCCGCAAACATTATTAAAAGATGTTAATTTGTCTGCTACCTTTCAAAATTATATCTACTGCAATATACAAAGGGACAAACATAGTATTTTTGGCTAGTTAAATCGGTATATTTTTTTAACACATGATAGAACGACTAGAAAATAATTTCCGTTGTTATTTTACACTTAAAACAAAGGCAAAATATACTATTTTTAGGCTTATATGGCTTACAGCGAACATGTTTAATGTCAAAGTCGTAAAATGACAAAGTCGGAAAATGTCAAAGTTGGAAACTGTCAAGGTCAAATGCTGAAAGCAGAACACATTTGATGCTTTATATCAAATATGTGAAATTAAGAAAGCAAATAGCAAATTCTATTTAGTTAACATTGCCAAGAAAGTGTTTCGTTCCACATAACGACACCGATATGAGTAGACTCTTACATTGAGAAGATGAAATATCTTAAACTAGCTTTTGCCCGCGTCTTCGCTCGCGCGAATTTCCCGCGGGAACAGTGCTTTTTCCCGGGATGAAAGGTACCCTATGTCCTTCTCAGTACTTTTAACTATGCGTATGCTAAATTTCAAGAAGATTAGTTTAATAGATAAAGCGTGAAGAAAAACAAACGAACAAACAAACTCACTTTCGCATTTATAATATTAGTTAGTATTAAACTAGCTTTCGCCCGCGGCTTCGCCAGCATGAATTTCCCACGGTAACAATGCTTTTCTACGGGATGAAAGATACCCTATGTCCTTCTCAGTACTTCAAACTATTTGTATGTGAAATTTCAGGAAAAATTGTTCAGTAGATAAAGCGTGTAGAGGTAACAAACAAACAAACGCACTTTTGCATTTATAATATTAGTTAGGATATGTGAAATGGAGAAGTGGAGTGCAAGTTAACATTGCCAAGAAAGTGGTTGTGTGTTTCGTTCCACTTAACGACACCGACATGAGTAGACTACATTAAAAAGAAGAATCTTAAATAAGTACCAACATCAAAAACATTGACCAATAGTAAATTCCTTAGTTTTAGATTTCTTTTTGAAATCGTAATATGCGAACTATATATTTTGATCGTATTGGCGTAAAAAAATTTATTTTAGCTGATAGAAACCGTAGACAGAAAATAGGGGTTGCTTTAGAATAGATTAAACTGATTTTTAATATTTTTTTAATTACAACAGATTGAGTTCTCTTTCCTTTACACAAATTTACTAAAATTATAACTCTGAAATGCATTTTTATTTTGGGGCCAAGTCGGTTCTGGCGCTTCGGCGACCGCTGCCGCGGCACGCTCGCTCGCCTCGCGCATTTTGGTTTATGTATAACCTAACGCTCGTCGCTTCGCTCCTCGCAACCTATACTACCTTTTTCAGAAAGGTCGCTTTTAAGTTTAATCCATTCTAAAGCCAACCCAGAAAATATATTTTTAAATTGATACCTCTACTTGTTCCTTAGAAAACAAACAATAAAGTTATATATAAGGTATAAGGCTTCCGTTTTAACCTTATAAGGGAACCCTAAAAATAAAGAAATACAATACAAATGGCTTTCCACAAAAATGGAACACCCATCGTAGCGTGTTTATATTCCGTGTCAAATAAAACGAATATTGTTGGTTTTAGAATTAGGACGGCATTGTATAGAAAGTTGATTTAGCAATGTTTACTTTATCAGACGTTCATAAAATATAAACTGAATCGACTATTGATAGAAAAACCTTGGCATATTTCAAAAGATTATCAGACCATAGCTTATAGAATAGATGATTTAAGCTGGTTTAAAAATAAAACTTACTACTGCGGCGCAGCGACCCGAAGTGGATTTTGGCCTCTGACACAAGAGGACGCCATTTTTGCGGTTTTTTAAAATAAAAAATAAGTTTATATTGCACTAGCTTCTGCGAGCGGCTTCTGTGGAATATCGTTTTTCACTCCTAATTTCCTGTGTGCTTTATAAAGAACCTGCCTTCTAAAGTTCCAGGCCAGAATATGATTAATTTAAAATTCAAAATTTAAAATTACATACTTAACTTTTCCGTTCGAACTCTAGACACGGTTTCACGCCAACCGCAAATAAAAACCTTCCTATCCTATGTAAAATAAGACTTAAAAAAAATAACTTACCTTCCATAACAATGTCAGCTAAATTGGATGCGAAATTTTGGAAATATTTCCGTTGGCGACTCACATGAAATCTACTGAATAGATTTCTATAAAATTTAGTACACGGGTAGAATATTATACCTGGGATAGCAAATAGTTATCCTTTTTATTCCAAAATTTCCACGGGAACGAAGCCATTGGACGCAGCTAGTGTAAGTGAGACAATAAATCCAAGTTTACAAAGAATCAGCGAACTTGCTTTTACAATAGAGGTAAAATCAATATCAGGGTATTGAATGATGAATCCCTTAGACGCCCTGGGGAGCAATGTTTGATAATAAAACCTCGAAGATGTAAAAAAACTGAAATGCCAAATGTTAAAGATATCAACAAAAGTCAGGTCAAAATGTTATATGATCACATGATATCATAATATCATGATATCATCATCATCATACAATTAACAGGCAATTGTATGATGATGACAACTACCAGTTATACAATTACCAGTGCCTAATTGTATGATGATAATATTATATCTGATGTACGAGTATTTTTACCATGCAATATAAAATTATATTAAAGCTGCGTTCAGGGGATTCTCAAGTGAAAATTTTGTGACAGTTTTTACATTTATGAAGTTTTTTAGAATGATCATGGGGTATTGTGTGATGGAAATGAAAGTTTGTATAAAAACACAAATCATTGATATACCTACAGTACAGTACAGTAGTAGTAGCTAGTACATACATGCCAACTATCCTAATCCCAACTTCCTAAATAACATTAAAGTGAGTTTGTTTGTACCCTTTCACGCTTATTCTACAGAACCTATCTTCCTGAAATTTTGCACACACATAGTTATGAGTACTGAGAAGGAAATAGGCTACTTTTTATCCTGAAATTCCCACGGGAGTAACGCCCCTGGGCGCAGTTAGTATAAAACTTTTTTCCAAAAAAATAAATGCAATTTTATGCAGGTAATATGGATAGCAAGAATGATTTTTATAGGTATAAAAAGCACCCTTGGGGCCTCCCAAATTAACATTAAATTTAGCTTTTATAATAAAACAAATGTAACTATAATTTAGTAAAGTTACAATGTCTATCAGGGTTTCATATCTGCACTAATTGCCTGGTAATGGATGGCGTGATTTCTTATATTATTTATTTATTTAAAACTTTATTAAACCAAAAATAATAAAATGGTATAAAAGGCAGACTAAATAAAATGGTATATTATTCGGAACAAAATCTTTAAAAAACTTTACTTTGAGGAAATTGAGCTAGCACTTTATATGTTATTGCTACAAATTATCTGCCTAAGGATTCATGATCCAACTTTTATAGTCGCTAATCACTATTTCTATGTTGGGGACATACACAGAAAATCTTGAGCTTTAATAAAATAAGGAAGGCCACGCAGTCGCAGGCTTTTGCTCTATAATGCAATGTTGATATTTTTATATTTTGTTAGATATCTTTTAAATTACCGAACAGATTCTGACGTGGTTAAAATGGGACCAACTTGGGAATACACCCTTTTGAATAAAAAAACAATTTTGGAAATCAGTCCACCATAGGCGGAGAAATCGGCGAACATACATAAAAAAAGACATACATACATCGAAACATATTATAACCTCCTCCTTTTTTTGGAAGTCGGTTGATAATAAAAGTTTATAACATATTTGCTCGTAAAGTGTCATTTATTTCACCAATTTCAATATTGTATTGTATCTCATTACGCACTTGTGCGTTATTGTAAAGTAAAACGCACGCTCCGTCTAAAAACGAACGATACTTTTTTAAATGTTAGCATAGAGTTTTTATGTCAGAAAAGTGGTCAACTTTTTATGAATAAAATTAACTTTAGGAGATAAAATAAATAAAAATTTAATTCTCTAAATTAATTTTGACAATAAATTACAACCTGTATCTGTAACAAAACACAAAAATATTAATTTACTTTATTGGTAATACTGGCTGTTTTTTGTGCATTTGCCTTAAAAAAAAGCGCTAATGCGCGCGCATCGCTAATTTGTGAACAAGTAAAATTATATCGCGCGTTTTTTCTTTGGTATTGTCGTTTTCCGAGTTATATTTAAATATTTCCTCGCAAATATGTTATAAAACGTCGTATGACATACGTGCGCTTTGAAAATTACAGCCTCTGCCTTTCTTGTAGCCCTCGCCTACGGCTCGGGCTAGCAATATCGCCTCGGCTGTAATTTTCAACTTACCGCACTTATATCACAATGTACTATTATATAAAGGTCCTGTCATATCCAGTTAAACTGACATCCCAACGATTTCGTATCTACTTTGATCGATTGGGCAGCCTGTTTGTCTTCCAAAATACATTTTCCATTTGTTGAACATCCATTCATCATCTAATAATTACACTTCAATCATTTTCAGGGGTTTTGTATAACGAATATCTATTTATATTCAATTATCGACTATACAAGGATTTTTCTTTGATCGAGTGAAAGGTCGAGTTTAATTCTGTTTTGATTGTTCAGAGTTACAAATCTCATTTAATTTTGCTTAACCATCTGGACATGCGCATATTTCTTTGTAGTGAACATCTAAATGAATATCACATAGAATGACAATTTTTATGTCTATTAAATAACCCAAAATTTGCAAAATACTTGAAGTTGATAAATAGGTATTTCTAGGAAAACGTTAGAAGATTATAAAATAATATTGTTTTTTGCCTATACTATGGAATCGTTTAGATCAAGCCTATGATTCGCAAATCGTGACACGTCGTCGGTATATTGCGTGGTGCATCTTTTGATAGTGATGAGACATGTAAACTTTTCAATCATTAATCATGCTGCTTTTTTTTAAGTATTTGTATTCGATTATAATAAAATAGAAAATAAATAAAATATTTGAGGCCTGTTTGCATTTTTATTTTGTGTTATGAACTTTGTACATTATTTAAAACTATTTACATGTAACAAATGAACTCCATATTTAGATGAATCTATTGATTATGATATATTTATGTGCGAGTGTCGGCTGTGCCAATCACTAATACATCTATCTTGTCATTTGTTTATATCTTGTTTATGAATATTCTGCTCACGCAAAAACAATAGGATTTGGCCTATATTATTACTCTAGTAGTAAGTAATTCGAAACTTAATGGTTTTATGCTTTGCCTATAATTTTAACATAGTATGCACCGTGGAAGTAGGTAATAGGTATTTTTATAGTACCCTTATTTATATACTTTTAATATTGTGAAGCTTGTAAAAAAGTCACCATACCATATTTAAAAAAAAAACCACTAAGTAAATGTATTCGTGTTTTGTCAGTGAGTTCATTAATAAAGCATCTAAAAGTTAGATTAAAACGTCAATCTATTGGTTTGCTTCTTCTTTTAAGTTCGGGAGCGAGGCATAAATTGTTCGATTTTGCGGGTTTATCAACTGCAAAAGACAAGTTTGGGGTTCAAACAGCTTGATAAATATAACAATTTACTGTATTTGTCTTAAAATCATCTTAAAGTCTACAACCACATTTTATAAAAGAGAAGTTTAAAAAAAAATAATGAAAAATATTAACCTAGAATGACCTTTGTAGAAAATTAATAAAAAAAACTAGCTTTGAAGTCATTATTAATAATAAAAGTGTAATGAAGCTCGTAAGTAAAGAGGCCGGTATAATTAAATTACGTATTAAAAAAATATTATCTCAATTTCTTTTTCTTAGCTTTATGTGTTTAATGTCTTTGATCATTTTGGAGAATTACGAGCCTTTAACACGCACAAAGACTCAGAAACTCAAAAAAACCATAGTAATAGGTATAAAATAAAACTTTTTTCCAAAAAAAAATGAACCGACTTCCATCATAAAACTTAAAAACATGAAATAAAAATAAACAAACAATAAAGAAAAATGTATTAGCATGCTACCTACTGAATGAGGTGAAGTCGGCGCCAAGTGCAGGACTATATAATTGTTTAGCTAGGCATTTTGTATACGTACATGATTCTAATGTTAATTTAGATTATTTAATTCAATTTGGCACCGACTTCACCTCATTCAGTAGGTAGCATGCTAATACATTTTTCTTTATTGTTTGTTTATTTTTATTTCATGTTTTTAAGTTTTATGATGGAAGTCGGTTCATTTTTTTTGGAAAAAAGTTTTATTTTATCATTTTTTGTGCTTCTACACCTATTTTCTTTAATAAAAACTTAAACTTTTCTTTCACTGCTAGCCGAAAATAAAGAATTAAGAATTCGAAACTTTTTATGTCAGTTTGATTTGAAATGTCAGAACATGTCAAATTGTCTATTATTTTTGGCACACAAATAGACCGTGAGCCCGCGACGACCAAACCTTCCTTATTTTAAAAATGCTGAATGTTTTTCTGCGTGGTATATACGGGTAAAAATATTAGCGACTAGGTATGAAGTTTGGCTCTTGTTGCTTATGCAGGTAATATGGATAGCAAGGATGATTTTTATAGGTATAAAAAGCACCCTTGGGGCCTTCCAAAGTAAAATTAAATTCAGCATTTGTAATAAAACAAATATAACTATAATTTAGTAAAGTTACAATGTCTAGCAGGGGTTTACATCTGCACCAATTGCCTGGCAATGGATGGCGTGATTTCTTATATTGTTAGGAATAAAATCTTTAAAAAACTTTACTATAAGGAAATTGAGTTACCACTTTAAATGTTATTGCTACAAAACATCTGCCTAAGT
Organism: Ephestia elutella; assembly: GCA_018467065.1. Taxonomy (NCBI): domain Eukaryota; kingdom Metazoa; phylum Arthropoda; class Insecta; order Lepidoptera; family Pyralidae; genus Ephestia; species Ephestia elutella. Next base: position 2,080,789 of record CM031566.1, on the reverse strand, counting down.
AATCATGATCCAACTTTTATAGTCGCTAATCGCTATTTCTATGTTGGGAACATACACAGAAAATCTTTAGTTTTAATAAAGTAAGTAAGGGCATGCTATCGCGGGCTTTTGCTCTATAATGCAATGTTGGTATTTTAATATTTTGTTAGGTATCTTTAAAATTACCGAACAGATTTTGACGTGGTTAAAATGGGACCAACTTGGGTATATACCATTACGAATAAAAAAACAATTTCGGAAATCAGTCCACTGTAGGCGGAGAAATCGGCGAACATACATAAAAAAAAAACATACATACATCGAAACATATAACCTCCTCCTTTTTTGGGAAGTCGGTTGAAAATATAAATTATTTCTAACTAACTTCATAAAAAGAAATTTTTAATTTTAATGTTAATTTCAGCTTTATTTTTAACCCACAACGCAAAAGAGGGAGTCTAATATCAGACTGTGTTACAGTCGAGCAATTTTTACACGGCACTAGCTTTTGACCGCGACTTCGCCCGCATAAATTTCCCGCGGGAACAGTGCGTTTTCCTGAGATGAAAGGTATCCTATGTCCTTCTCAGTAATTATAACTATGTATATGCGAAATTTCAGGAAGATTAGTTCAGTAGATAAAACGTGAAGAGATAACAAACAAATTCACTTTCGCATTGATAATATAAGTTAGGATATGATTTATTTCAGTCCTGCAGAAGAGATGGGGCATTTCGTTCCTCCGTCGTACCTGCACCGGGGGTGCAAGAAAGGACCCCCCCGATCAGCCTCCCCGTGTGATGTACTGAATCCCCTACATCCGGCGCACCCTGGGCAACAATCTGCGAGGACGGTCTAGTCGGTAACGCAGATTGGCCGATCTTTTCACCACGAAATGGCTATTAAAAATAAACGGCACTTTTCAGCGCCAAATAACCAAATCCTCTCCAAACCATCGACAATGCTATTGCCGTGGCCACATACTGGTCTCAACTGATTTGACAAAGCCATTACGACTCGAAAAGAAAAAGAAGACCTGCACCGGACCTGCAGTCCCGGATATATTATATAGTGCAGAGAGGGACACCAGGGTACTTTTAATTGGTTCGTGCCCCACATACCCACCCTGATGTACCCGCGGCAGGGTGGCATGCGAATCGGCATCATCTCGAAAAAAAGTATTTATTTCGACCAGAGTTCTTAGCTATGTCTTATGAAAATCGGCTGATTATTTTAAAAAATTTGAGACGTTGGTAGTCGATCGCCGTTGGACGAAAGGTCCCAGATTCGAATCCTACCCATATTTTAATGAGTGTCAGAACAACACATAATTCATATAAAAGGCAGTAAATAGTACTTCTATCTGCCGAATCTTATTCGAAGTTCAATGATTTCTGCCAACCAAAAGATTATAATTTGATCCCAATTTGATTTATGTTGACTTTTGTTTCCTCAGAGTTTTTGTCTTCAGTTTAACAAGTCGTGAATTTAATTACCTGACAAAGTTTTTGAGATTTCTTTTTAAGCATGTTTATCTTGATTATAAGTTGAAGAAAATTGACAATTTTGTTTGTTGCCCATCACATTTCATTTTTGTGGGAGTTTTATTTCGTGGCTTGTCAAGACTTTTTTCAAACTTTACTTAGTATTACCAAAGAAAAAATACACTCTCATCACTGACAAATCACTCCATTTTTGACTTTTGTGCCGTTTTGTATATTATTCTTATGTCTGTGCAGTTTTATGAAGAGTGTTTTTATATTTAACTAGCTTTTGCCCACGGCTTCGCTCGCGTTAATCCTTTCTTAGCGGATGCCTACGTCATAACATCTACCTGCATGCCAAATTTCAGCCCGATCCGTCCAGTGGTTTGGGCTGTACGTTGATAGATCACTATGTCAGTCAGTCCTTTGAGTTATATGTATATAGATGTACACAAGCAAGAAGCAAGTTTTTAATTAAAATATTATTTAATCACCTATATTACAAAACTGATTCCGTTTTATGTACAAAGAAACTGCTAAGTTGCAGATCCTCAGTTATTAGATCCTAACCAAACAATATAACCAGGGTTCAAACACTTTCTCTGATGATAACGATTTGCGTAAACGTAACGCATCAGATAAAAGCATAGAAGACATAGAAAAAAAAATCATTCTTATTTTTTTTTTTAGATCTATGGTCAAATGTCAATCTTTTCCATTTTTAAGATCTTCGTGGCGTAATGGTTAACACGCTGTCAGCTGTTGTAGAAGTCCCAAATTTGATTCCCGGGCAGATCATGTGAAGAAGGAAACGTTATACTAAAGAAAAAGAATCATATAATACCAGCATTTGTAGATCGCGGCAAATTCATAAAGCTAATTTATTTCTAACAGGATATATAACTCTATGGGCATATAACGTTCGATAATTTATCTCTAATAGGTCTATGGTCTATATACATATGAGATACTAGCTGCGCCCCGGGGCTTCGCTCCCGTGGGAATTTCGGGATAAAAATTCTCGGTATTTTTCTACCCGTATACCAAATTTCATTGAAATCTGTCCAGTAGATTTTGCGTGATTGAGTAACAAACATCCTCACAAATTCAGAAACTCACATCCAAACTTTCGCATTTATAATGTTTGTAGGATAGGATAGTAGGATTTAAGAAAAAATATCATGAGGTGTCTTTACAGGGTCGAAAGAACCCACTATTAAAATTTTTTTTAGATTTCCAATCCGTCTGTATGTTTGTACTAGCATCACACAAATACAACGTTTTTTCAGTTGTATTGTAGTGATGGTCTAACGTAAAACTTGCGCAGGTTCTTTTTAGAACCTGAGATGTACAGTACAATAGTACATTCCACTTCACGCGGTTGAAGTAACAGGTAACAGGCAAAAGTTAGTGTGCCATACAAATATATTAAAAGCTAGCTTGTGCCCGCGTAAATTCGTTCGCGCGTAATTTACTAATGTTTACATCTCATGTTCTAAGCGACGTATCGAGATGAAACCTACGCCAGATTTTAAGTTAGACCTTCTACAATACAACAGTGAAAACCGCATTAAATTTGGTCCAGTAGTTTTTGTGTGATGCGCGTACAAACATACAGACAGAAAGACATACAGACAAAAAATAAAAAATAGTTTTGGCTTCTATTGGCTCTATGAAGACCCCTCATAGTTTTTTTCTTTAATATCTGCTATGTATAGACACAGACCAGTTACAGTTTTATTATATGGATTGACTAGCTTTTGCCCACGGCTTCGCTCGCGTTAATCCTTTCTTAGCGTATGCCTACGTCATAACATCTACCTGCATGCCAAATTTCAGCCCGATCCGTCTAGTGGTTCGGGCTGTGCGTCGCGTCGATGGATCACTATGCATGCTAAATTTCAGCCCAATCCATCCAGTGGTTTGAGCTTTGCGTTGATAGATCACTATATCAGTCAGTCACCTTTGAGTTATATATATATATATAGATAGCAGCTTTGAGTTACTATCTCTAGATTTACAGAGATCTTAATTAGTGGTTTGCGGCTAGTTCAGCCTGCATGAATTTCTGTTTACGTTAGACTTGCTACTTTGGAAATTCGGTAATTTTCGGTTGTTTTGATTAATTAACCTTTGCTTCATTAAGGGCGAGAAGTTCCTGGGAATAATTTTGAGTTTACAGACCGTGATATTATAGACCCTACAAAACCTTGACATTAGAGCATTGTAGGCTCATAAATGATAGTATCTCAGGGTAGATAATAGTATTTTGTTGATATAAGAATAAAACCTAAAACAAAATGTAAAAAAAGATTAGAAAACGATATTACATTGTACTCTATAAATTTAAAATGACTTCCGAAACAGCACTTACCCTTTATGGATCCTAAGTATAATATATTTTAATATTTTTCATTACTCATACTCTGAAAGTAAGTCTGAAGTTGCCTGAGGAGCGTGGAGAAAGTAATACTTTCTGCCCTAGGAGAATCGTTTTCAACTGACAGCTGTCAAATGATTTAAAAGAAAAACTAGTTCTATTTTCACGTTATTCTATTGAACCATATTCCAACTTCAGCCATTCAACATTTATGTAAAATTGAAATAACATGAAGTTAAAGAATATATTTTTTATATATTTTTAAGGACATAGGGTACCTTTCATCCTGGGAAAAAGCACTGTTCCCGTGGGAAATTCCCGCGGGCGAAGCCGCGGGCAAAAGCTAGTTTATCTATAATAATAATACCTGTTTAAAATGATTTACATTTACATGCTAATGTTTCTTAATATTAGGAAACAACTACATAACTACTACGATTTTTTAAAAGTAGGTAGACACTTTAATGGCAGCATTTTGAAACATCTTTACTAAACGTCCCGTATCATAAAAAAATACCGTATCTGGCTGTAAGCCACTAACGCTACGAGACGCCTGGATTTAACGTCCCACACATAGGCATATGTCTATATAGATAGTGCATCTTCGTTCATGACGCAAGTATGTCGCAGGGAAGCAGAACCAACTCTTCAAAACCAGAGTGAATAGGCTGCTTCTGGGTAAGCTCGCTACACCTTAACCTCATCTCTGTCCTCGGGCAAGATTGCGGTCAGCAGCAAACCCATCTTTTATAAAAAAAGCATCGAAATCGCCCCGGACCTAGCCAACCGAGCCATCGACATTCTACAGATTCTGATGACAAAAGGTTTTCACAAAGTCACTTTCGCAAAAGAATACATACACATAGCAATATATAAGGTAACACTTACAAATAAAAAATCTCATCGAACGCGCCGCATCGAGGCAGTGTGCCTCGCAGGATACTCGCATTACCCCGCTGAACTGCGATTCTTATGCGCTGAGCAAAAAAGACACCAGCTAAAAACACAAATATGTTATTTCCTCTAAAAACTTATTTGAATTCGCCGCTGTAAGTAAAAAAAGAGGCATAAAAATATTTGCTGCCTTTCTAGGTAGTTGGTGTATCTATGTCCTTACCTCCTACTCATCCATTTCCCGTGTAACAGTCCTGTTTTTCCTTTAATTGTCTCCAAATGGACGGGGTGGTCGTTCGGACCGGATGTCGAGGCGACCTCTGTTTGTCACGTATTTACGGGTTGGCTGTAAGTGGTCATTTGTTTCCTTTGATATTTGCTAGTTATGTTCGAGGGTGACGAAAAAAGGAGACTACTTAGCGAAATTGACAATAGACGAGGGAGATTGATCATACAATTTTTTTATCTAGCTATTTATGTCCCACTGCTGGGCAAAAGACTCTCCTAATTCTCTCCACTTATCTCTATCCTTCGTCTTTTCTTTATAAAATTAAAAAAAAAATATTTCAGGTTTCTTAGACCCATCCATACTAATATTATAAATGCGAATGTTTGGATGTGAGTTTGTGAGTTTGTGAGTTTGTGAATTTGTGAGTTTGTGAGGATGTTTGTTACTCAATCACATAATGTGCTTCAAAATCTACTTCTGCACACACCCGACATAGAGGGCTTTCGATGAAAGTTTTGGTACAGAGTGCCCACGACATTCGAAATGACCTGGAATAGCAGCTCCCATTAGGATTCTTGTCTGTTTTCTGTTTAGTTTACAGCACTGTGTACCACTTGGTGAAATTGCCACGCACAAGTGTTGCCTTGGGTGAATGACATCACCCCGTACGCTCCATTAATAAATTAATTTGTCTACTTTCAACATTAGCATTAATTGCCGTAGTTACCATGATATGACAGTCCTAAAGGCTCAGCTCCATAAATTAAAACTGTATCTCCGGTCGGCTGCAAGGGTCAGCTTTCTCGTTGCCAGCCATGCCGAATGTACCCGGCACCCAGACCAGTCGATCAGCCTGTTGTGCTGACCCAACTTGTTCAGCGAACTGATACAGTTGGAGCTGTCCCAGAGCTTATCAATCCCTTCGATACGAGTATGAAATGGCAGCGAGATAATTGGCTATATTTAAATGTAGCAAAAATGGTGCGATTTCTTACGCCCTCCTCTAAATCAGTTTCGCATACTTAAGTTTTCAACCGACTTGGAAGGAGGAGGTTATATGTTTCCCATGCTCTGATACAGTTGTATGTCCTTTTTTTTATGTATGTTCGCCTGTTCCATCCGTTAGTGGACTGATTTGAACCAAAATTGTTTTTTTATTCGTAATGGTGTATTCCCAAGTTGGTCCCATTTTAACCACGTCAGAATCTGTTCGGTAATTTTAAAGATACCTAACAAAATATAAAAATACTCCAACATTGCATTTCGAGTTCGTGCGCCGCGACATTTGCAGATGCCCTTGTCCTTATGCTTGCCTATTCCATAAACTCAAGATTGCTAGTCTGTATAGTGTCCCTCAACATAGAAATGTAGCGATTAGCAGACCTAGGATAAAAGTTGGTTGCATGATTAGGCTTAGTGGTAAAAGCTCCGGAAATCATATCCGCTGCAGCTTCCTAAGAGCATAACATTTAAATTGGTAACTCAATTTCGGCTCACCAAACTAAAGTTTTGTCAAAGATGGGTCTTATTCCTAACAATATATAGAAATCTTACGTCATCCAGGGTTTACCAGGCAATTGGTGCAGAATTGTGCAGATGCCATAATACCCCTGCTAGACATTGTTATAACTGTTACTAACATGTGTAGTTATATTCTTTATCTAGTGTTATAGAAATCTTAATTGACCGAGCGAGCTCAAGCTCCGTACCATTCATCCTGAGGTTGCGCAGACCCGTCAGCTTACGGAGCCTCGTAAAGGGGATAATTCTTTTGTCTGTCCGGATGTTATCGCCTGACAGGTCGCATTTCTGAACCCTTCTCATGAAATTTTGTGATCCCTTTTACTGTGTCGGTAATTTCCCATTTATGAGAATTTTTTAGTCCGACCGTTATAATCGGTCCTTTCGAAGTTTAAAAAAATGGCGGAAATATTACTAAAAAAAACTCCATATCATTGGAGATAGTTTAAAAAAAAATCAAAAACCCTTCGTCATTAAATTTTTTTGTTATTCTTATTAAGATGCTCAACGTTATAATTCTGCTCTGAACAACATATTGAAATTCAATAAAACCGCTGTAAATCTATATATATTTTAAATTCTCATCACAAAAAAATTGACAATAGACGAGGGAGATTGATCATACAATTTTTTTATCTAGCTATTTATGTCCCACTGCTGGGCAAAAGACTCTCCTAATTCTCTCCACTTATCTCTATCCTTCGTCTTTTCTTTATAAAATTAAAAAAAAAATATTTCAGGTTTCTTAGACCCATCCATACTAATATTATAAATGCGAATGTTTGGATGTGAGTTTGTGAGTTTGTGAGTTTGTGAATTTGTGAGTTTGTGAGGATGTTTGTTACTCAATCACGCAAAATCTACTGGACGGATTTCGATGAAATTTGGTACAGAGGTAGATAATGACCTGGAATAGCACATAGGCTACTTTTTATCCCGGGAAAAAGCACTGTTCCCGTGGGAAATTCACGCGGGCGAAGCCGCGGGCAAAAGCTAGTTATTAATAAATTAATTTAGAATTATTAAAATTATTATCAATTAATTAATTAAGTTATGATATAATAAATATTTTCATAAATTAAAACTGTATCTCCGGTCGGCTGCAAGGGATATGTCTATCACAGCAATGCCGAATGTAGGGACATTCTAGTCGATCAGCAATCATTTTCAGGACAGTGTTGGAGCTGTCCCGAGCTTATCAAATCCCTTCGATACGATATGAAATGAGAATAATTTTATTTAAATGAGCAAAAATAGCACTTTTAAATCGTCGCATACTTGTTTTCAACCGACTTCCCAAAAAAGGAGGAGGTTATATGTTTCGATGTATGTATGTTTTTTTTTTATGTATGTTCGCCGATTTCTCCGCCTACTGTGGACTGATTTCCAAAATTGTTTTTTTATTCGTAATGGTGTATTCCCAAGTTGGTCCCATTTTAACCACGTCAGAATCTGTTCGGTAATTTTAAAGATACCTAACAAAATATAAAAATACTAACATTGCATTATAGAGCAAAAGCCCGCGACAGAATGCCCTTCCTTATTTTATTAAAACTCAAGATTTTCTGTATATGTCCCCAACATAGAAATAGCGATTAGCGACTATAAAAGTTGGTTCATGATTACTTAGGCAGATTATTTGTAGCAATAACATTTAAATTGGTAACTCAATTTCCTCAAAGTAAAGTTTTGTAAAGATTTTATTCCTAACAATATTAGAAATCACGTCATCCATTACCAGGCAATTGGTGCAGAATTGTGCAGATATAAACCCCTGCTAGACATTGTAACTTTACTAAATTATAGTTATATTTGTTTTATTATAAAATCTTAATTGACCGAGCGAGCGAAGCGAGCGAAGCGAGCGAAGCGAGCGAAGCGTCTCAGTTTCCACTAGCCGAAAATTCTTTTGTCTGTCCGGATGTTATCGCCTACAGGTCGCATTTCTGAACCGATTCTCATGAAATTTTGTGAGCAGGTTCGGTAATTTTATAGAATTTTTTAGTCGAGCCAGTTTTTCGAAGTTTAAAAAAATGGCGGAAATATTAAAAAAAAACCTCATATCTCAGATATTTAAAAAAAAATCAAAAATGTCATTAAATTTTTTTGTTATTCTTATTAAGATGCAACTTTTTTGTCTGAACAACATATTGAAATTCAATAAAACCGCTGTAAATCTATATATATTTTAAATTCTCATCACAAAAAAATCAATAGATGGCGCAGCAAAGCTTTTAATACTCACAAATTCGCTATTGAGTATCGTATTTTAAAAATAAAAATTATAATTTTTATTTAATTATATCGTATTAGAAATAAATCTGATATAAAAAAACTTCATTGTATTATTAAAAAAGTAATATATGTATATAATACCTACATACCTACTAATCTGAGAGATTTGATTTCAAATTGAACTTTTTTTTAACTTTAATTTTGTTGCGCAAATTACATATACATATAACCAATAGGTACCATGCATTTCTGACGACTGACGACCTCCGTGGCCTAACGATCATCACGCCGGATGGCCACACCAGAGGTCCCGGGTTCAATCCCCGGTCGGGTCAAGATGGAAAATAATCTTTTTCCGATTGACGTGGGTTTTGTATATTTAAATATATATGTTTTTGTTATAAAATATAGTATTGTAAAATAAGCTTTCCGTAAAGTCTTGAACTTACGTTGGGGCTAACTCAATCTGTGTGATTTGTCCGTAAATATTTATTATTATTATTTATATTATTTCGAGGCAAAAAAGGCAGGTTTCAGTAATTTTTTTTAGTGGTATTGACCAACCACAAGAACATGTTTGGGCTTATGAGTAAAATATGAGACTTTTTACTTTCTTTCAAGCATATTGTAAAATAAGCTTTCCGTAAAGTCTTGAACTTACGTTGGGGCTAACTCAATCTGTGTGATTTGTCCGTAAATATTTATTATTATTATTTATATTATTTCGAGGCAAAAAAGGCAGGTTTCAGTAATTTTTTTTAGTGGTATTGACCAACCACAAGAACATGTTTGGGCTTATGAGTAAAATATGAGACTTTTTACTTTCTTTCAAGCATTGGTAGGTTGGTTTCAAAACTCATCTAAGCCAGGGACACGGTAAAATATCGGTTATTTCGTGGAAGGGCTCGCGAGGTCTACTGTTCTCACAGAACCACTAGTTTAATATTACTTTGGGAGGCCCCAAGGGTGCTTTTTATACCTATAAAAATCATCCTTGCTATCTATGTTACCTGCATAAGCAACTAAGATCCAAACTTCATACCTAGTCGCTAATATTTTTTGCCCGTATATTCCACGCAGAGAAACATTCAGCATTTCTAAAATAAGGAAGGTTTGGTCGTCACGGGCTCTTGGTCTATTTATGTGTCAAAAATAATAGACAATTTGACATGTTCTGACAATTCAAATCAAACTGACATAAAAAGTTTCGAATTCTTAATTTTTTATTTTAGGCCTGTGAAAGAAAAGTTTTTATTAAAGAAAATAGGTGTAGAAGCACTGAAAATGATAAAATAAAACTTTTTTCCAAAAAAAATGAACCGACTTCCATCATAAAACTTAAAATCATGAAATAACATTAAAGGAAAATGTATTAGTATGCTACCTACTGAATGAGGTGAAGTCGGTGCCAAATTGAATATTAAATAATCTAAATTAATATTAGGATTTAGGATCATGTATCTATATATAGCTAAACAATTAAATAACACTTACTCCTGCACTTTGGCACCGACTTCACCTCATTCAGTAGGTAGTATACTAATACATTTTCCTTTAATGTTATTTCATGATTTTAAGTTTTATGATGGAAGTCGGTTCATTTTTTTTTGGAAAAAAGTTTTATTTAGTTAGTTGACGTCATATAAGTACTTAAAGCTAAGGTTACTACCGCCTCCAAAGCAAGTGCCGCAAGTGGAGAAGAGGCGGCGCAACAAACTCCACTACTGATACATTTTCTCCAAAGACGTCACTTTACAACATATGTGCACATTTATATGTATTGCATTACAATTAAGAACTATACGATGACTTATTTAAAAATATTATTGAAAGAAAGATGCAGGGAAGAACAGGTCCAGAGAGGCCGAGAAAAAATGTGAGCCCATTGAAAGAGAAGGCAGACGTCGTGTCGTATCAAGACTAAAAATGTGAAGCCGAGAATAAAGAGGCGTGGCGAATAATCCACCGTCAAAATATAGTTCAAGTGAGGCGAAAAAGTTTGAAGGTTATTTATTATGTACTAGCTTTTGGCCGCGGCTTTTTCGTGTGTCAGTGGGTTTTCCCGGGATGAAAGGTACCCTATGTCCTTCTCAGTACTTCCAACTGTAACGCGGCGACGCATTCATCCTCTTTGATCCATTTATGCGTGCGCTAGCACATACATACTTATTTCACCTGTCATAAATTTTAAACTGTATTCATACACATTCGATTCATATTCATTCTTGACTCAGATTATGTAAATCACTTATCATCTAATATTTTAAAGATAAATAATGTATCTAAAATATATTTAATAATATATAAATCAACATAGACCCGTCCAGGGTATGTTTACCAATAAAATAATATCAACGACCCTGAAGATTGTATTATTTAAGAGTCTCTGCGATAATGAAATACGAAATAAAAGGAAACTGTGAGTAATAATATATTTACATAAAAGTCAAGATTACAATCAACAATCACAAGTGCTCCTTCCATTTTCGACTGCTATAACTGGCACTCGTTACTGTTGGGCCGCTTACAACAGCCTACACTCGTAGCAAGCCTATTACCGGCCGATCACTACAGCCTGCACAGGCTGCTGCTGGACTGACTGCCATATCCTGTATTTGCTGCTGTTGAGCCAGCTACTGAGCCAACTGCAGAAACCTGAACTCGCCGCTGCTGGCTTGCTACTGAGCTTGCTGCTGAGCCGACTACTATAGCCCACACTTGTTGCTGCTTGGTCTGTTGTTGGACCGACTGCTGCTGCATCTCGTCAGACATACTGACGGCCAACGCCTCGCCTCAATCCTGTTGCCAAGCATCGTCAACATCACACCACTTCACTTCGATCTGAAGAAGATTTCAAAATAATAATTTTGTATTGACTGCATTATTTCTCCTTTTCATTTATAATCCTATGTTTAACTTTTTTACATCATACCCATATCTTTTACAAAATTCTAAAACAAGCTACCACTAGCTTATCCCTCAATAAAATATTTTCGCTGTATTTATTTGGAAACATCATACATACTCATGTAATTTTAGTAGGTATTTCTTTACATATGTCATTTGACATTAAATAACATTTATGGTTACTAAGGACAAAGATTTTCACAACATAGAACAAATATCAAATACTTTTTTTTCTTACTTTCAATTACTTTTTTCCATGATCTAATCGAACTTTTGACACAAGTCTATACGAACCTTTATTTAATAAACACAATATTTTTTCACCATGGATATTACCAATTTAAATAAACCAGAAATAATTTTCGAATTGCGCCTACGAGGCCAACAAGTAATTACTACTCAAACAGCAGAAGAACTTCGTAACCAGTTAAATAATATTTTAACTTCACCTGACTGTCCGCTTCCTGCGACCTTTAGTCCAAACGATTTCGCAACAGATGTCACCGACATTACCAAATGTCTGAAAATATTAGAATCATGTTTATTTACATTCCCGATTCGTAGCAACAAAATTCCACCATATATTTCTCATATTCATAACAGAATATGTCTAATCAACATTAATGAAGACTTGAGTGTTGAACAACTCACATCACTTAATTCACTTTCTAATTAATTTACACAACTTAAAACTAGATACCACTCATTAATTGATACACCTCAACAATCTGTTTACCATTCAACAGAGTCAGTTAACACGACTCCTCTTCTTAATTCAATACCTCATTCCTATTTTGATACATTAACCAATAAACTATTGACAATAGGCGAACATAAATATACAAACGAATTGAAACGGTTTACATTTAAAGGTAACGGCTGTCCGTCAGAATTCATTCAAAACTTAGAAGAATTCGCTTCTGTACGTAATATTTCAGAAAGCACATTGTTTTCCCATATATTTGACCTACTATCAGGTCACGCTTTAGAGTGGTTTAGAGCAAAAAAAGACAATATTAAAGACTGGAAAACTTTACGAACCATATTAATAAAAGATTTTGAAATAACAAATCATGATTACTTACTAAAAAACAAATCGACAACAGAAAACAAAATCCAAATGAAAGGATTATACTATATATATCAGCTATGCAATCATTATTCTCAAAATTACAAAATAAAATTACAGAGACAGAACAAATAGAAATATTACTACGAAACTTACGACCAGAATATACTTTACGCATATCTCAACACGATTTAAATTCACTACAATCTTTAATTGAATCATGCACATTCACGGAAAAACTTTTACATGTCAATTCTCACTCTTCAATTTATAATACTACATTTCCACAACAATCAACTTCGTACCAACAACCCTCGAAAACGAAACCATATATTCCTGAATATCCTTTTACTAAAACTACCTACGCTATTAAAACACAACAAATTCCACAAAAGTTACCTACATTCGCCTGCCCAAGGTGCAGAACTGATTCACATTCTCTTGCCGTATGTACTAATACGCAAAAAGTATGTTACAGATGTGGTTTAAAAAACGTTACATTTCCTCATTGTCCCAACTGTAACAAATCGAATTCAAAAAACTAACTACGAAGGAGCCTAAACACATACAAAATTCTAATAAATTTGATAAACAAGATTGGAATAATTGGCTTGAATACATACAACTTTTTTAATTCTTACAATGTGAATACTCTCCTTCGTACAAATGTGAACACTCTTCTTTTTGAAAACAAAGACACACAACGTCCCTATTTACATATTAAAATTAATAATCTCATTTTAAATGGATTATTAGATAGTGGAAGTTCAATTACAATTCTTGGTAAGGACTCACATAAACTTTTACTTAAGTCTGGTCTCTCATTGAGAAAAGACCAACGTATTTTAGGTACCGTAGCAAACGGACAACTTATTAAATCTATCGGAACAATTTCACTTCCGGTAATTTATAATAATAAATTTTCTATAATTACTGCTCATGTAATTCCAGATGTTCATGAACCTTTAATTCTTGGTATCGATTTCTGGAAAACATTTAACATAGCTCCTGTAAGGTGGCTAAATTTTAATTAAAAATCCGAAACTTTGAATAATCACTTTTAATTTTAAATAACTTTACTTTTAACAAAACTCCACTACATGTACACATTAAGATTAGGTATTTAATAAATATCACTCGATAACGACTGTCTCGTTCGAGCGCTTCAACCCGAATGCCCTCCGTCAGCCAAGTGTAAGTCTCACCTCAACCACCATTTTTTTCCCCTTCCAGTCCTTAGTGTTGCCACTTTTGAAAAACCCATTAATTGTTTTAAAATTTTGAAACAATGAAATAAAATAAAATAGAATATCAATAAAATATAAATAAATTTCGTAAACATAATGACAAATAAAAGGCACCTTACACTCGTCCATCCTGACGTCGTGTATGTCCTCATACACGCTGATGTCCCAGACCTTACACTCGGCTGATTAGGCTTACTTGAAATCATTATAAAACAAAAGTTCGACTTAGTAACCAAATGTAACAAATTTCAATAGTCAACATCTTCTCTTCTTGATATCGTAAAATCTGTGAATTTTTCTATTCTACCGTCTGGTCCAACCCATTTTACAGATCACGGTGATACACTGCTTGACCTGATCCTTACTTCTTCTGAAAGGCTTGTCGCTTGTCATGGTCAAATGCCAGCCCCTGAGTTTTCTCACCATGACCTTATCTATGTATCATATAAAATTAAAGTTCCTAAATTAAAACCACGTATTTTATATCTACGTTGTTTCTCGAGCATGAATGGTGATGCCCTGGCTACTGATGCAGCTAAAATTGATTGGTCCCCCGTATTTGATGCAAATACAGTAGATAATAAAGTTTCTCAGTTTAATAATATTGTTTTATCGCTGTACAATGTTCATGCACCTATACGAGCCATAAAAGTGAAGCGCGCACCGGCTCCCTGGATAACCAGTCTTGTTCGCATTGCTATGAGAAGGCGTAACCGTGCATTTCGCAAGTTTAAACGAAACCGTACTGACGAGAATTGGAATGCGTTTAAGGCTGCAAGGAATCGGTGTAATCAGATGTGTAGGAATGCCAAACGCCGCTACTTCAGCGACCATATTGAAAACGTTTCTTCAGCTAACCTGTGGAAATTTCTAAATTCGCAGGGCATAGGCAAAGTTCAGAATGATTCGATATCGAAGTTACCATTCTCACTTAATGATCTCAACACTCACTTCACTTCTGTTGCACTACTTGATCAGAATATCAAAAGGCGTACTATCGCTTCTATATCTGATTTGCCTGTCCCTGATGGAAGTTCTTTTGAGTTTTCTCCAGTTACAGAGGTAGATGTACGTAAAATTATCATGTCAATTACCTCTAATGCCACCGGGTTTGACCAAATTAGCCGCGTGATGATCATTCATATCCTAAGCTTTGTACTTCCAATTATCACACATATTATTAACTATAGCTTGTCTCAGCATAAATTTCCTTCTCAGTGGCTAAATGCCTTTGTGCGTCCACTTCCTAAAGTTTCGAATCCCACTCGTTTAAATGATGTGCGCCCTATCTCTATTCTTTCGTTTCTTTCGAAAGTGTTGGAAGCTTCAGCTTTTAGTCAGTTCTCTAAGTTTGTTGATGATAACCATTTGATGAATTGTTTTCAGTCTGGTTTTAGGTCCGGTCATAGCACCACCACTGCACTGCTTAGAGTTACAGATGACATTAGGGCTGGAATGGAGAATACGCAAGTTACCGTTCTAGTTTTAATTGACTTTACGAACGCTTTCAACACTGTCGATTTCGATATTTTACTGGCAATTCTTTCTCATTATAATGTTTCATCTCCAGTGATTGACTGGTTTTCCAGCTATCTTCGAGGACGTCGGCAGCAGGTTTGTATCGGACAGGATACCTCTGACTGGTGCAGCCTCGTGGCTGGCGTCCCACAGGGCGGCATCCTATCTCCAATTTTATTTTCCATATTCATTACCCTTCTCTCAAGTCGTCTCACTTGCTCATTTCATTTTTACGCCGATGACCTGCAGCTTTACTCGCAAATTGACGCAGATAATGTTGACGCTGCCATATCATTATTAAATGAAAATTTAAAATATGTAATGGATTGGTCCAATAACTTTGGCATACAAGTGAATCCTAAAAAATGCCAAGCTATAGTTGTCGGCAGTTCTAGGCAGCTAAATTCTTTAGATTTAAGCAGTGTTACGCCAGTCTCATATGGTGGAAATAATATTCCTTTTAGCACTGACGTTAAAGATCTTGGGCTCTTTATTGACAACACACTGTCTTGGAAAACACATCTGGCAGAGCTAAGCCGTAAGGTATTTGCTTGTTTTCACTATTTGCAACGTTTGAAAAACTTCCTTCCTGTAAAGACTAAGACCATGTTAGCTCAATCTTTGATTATTCCCATAATTGACTATGCGGACGCATGCTACTTGGATATAACTGAAGAGCAACTTAACAAATTAGATCGTCTCCTTAATTATTGTATTAGATTTATCTTTTCCCTTCGCAAATTTGACCATGTGTCCGAGTACAGGTTGCAACTCAATTGGCTAACAATTCGTGAACGCAGGAATCTCCACATTCTCTGTCTCTTGTACAACATTCTTAATAACCCTAACTCCCCTGAATACCTAAAATCCAGTTTCAAACTTTTAAGTTCCACTCATAATAGGCACCTGCGTTCTTCCAACTCTCTCATCCTAGCTACCCCCTCATAGAACTATCTTCTTTGCTAATTCTTTTATCGTTAAAGCTGTGCGACTCTGGAATGCGCTACCCGATTCCATCAGAAGGGCTCCTAGTAGAGATTCTTTTAAAGTAACTGTCTACAAACATATGCTGAATCATCGGCAAAACTGACCCTTGTTTGATTGCTTCATCTTTATTTGTAATTTATGTAAGTATATTATATATATTTATAGGTACGGATATTCTTGTATTTATTTGTATTATATGTTTATTAATTTATTTTATCTACGTAGCATCTATATATGTATCTGTTTAATTTACCAATAATTAATTTGTATAATAGAATTTATTTACACCCACATGAACTCTCTGCTCAACCCTAAGGTTTGACTGTCAGACAATGCTTTTAGCATTAAGTCCACCTTTTGTACTGTACTTTTGTATGTGTGTACAATAAAGTTTAAATAAATAAATAAGGGCCTTTAGGTAACCTTTTCGATAGGGTGAAGTAGCCTTCACGTAAACTATTGGAGCTTTTTTTTTTTTTTTTTGCATATGCGCAGTCTATGCATGCACTAACATACTTATTACAAAACGTGACATTTTTGAAAACCAATAAGGCCTTTTTACTCTTTCCAAGGTTTTTTTTTTTAGCCGACATGTCCAATGTCGTCATGGTTCATCTTGCTCAACTGCCATCTTGCGTCCCTTGGCACCACCCAACGAATATCAGTATTATCCTCCCCGATACGCCTATATAACTTATTATCCTTGAGGACGTTATTTTTAGGGTTCCGTACTTCAAAAGAAAAAAAACGGAATCCTTATAAGATCACGTTGTTGTCCGTCTGTCTTTCAAACCCTTTTTTTTCCAGGAACGCTTAAAGGTATCAAGTTAAAATTAATATCAAATACTCAAATCCACAGTTTCTTTTCAGCAAAAATAATCAAAATTATACGTCAACGCGAGCAAGATATATTATCGCAAATGTTGCGAATTTTCGCATATTTTGCGATTTCAGGCAGCAATCAAAACCTATTACTTCCCGTTGACCTAAAATTACGAAATTTGGCAAAAAGCAAGGTCTAACAGTGTTTATACAGGAATAAATCTGAAAATTGTGAATATGTTGTTGGAAGTCTAAAGAAAAGTGTTACAAACTTATTTTTGCGCCAAATTCAGCATAAACCCTAGGGATTGAACTACAAAGTTAAGTTTGTTTTTGAAACTAGTTTGTCTTTTAGTCAAAGCTACAATGCGAGGTGCTTTGCGTGTACGGAACCTTTAGTGCACGAGTTCGACTCGCACTAGTCCGGTTCTTTATGAAATCTAAACCATCGGAATCCAAATCACTAGTTAAAATCTCGAGTATTCGATTCAATTCCGTATGACCCATTTGAAGTGTATGTAACCAGTCCTCATTTCCTATCGACATAACCGAGACAGACATAGACATAGCTAATACAGGCCTCTTAACTAATTTGGTTTTCAATGACTGAAAGATGATGATTCTTTTCCCAGACCCAAGGCGCATTCTTTTTCAGCAGTCGTGTAATAGGAGATACAAGTTGAGCGAACCCTTGTATGAACTTCCGATACTAACTGACAAGACCTAGAAATTGTCTCACACCATGGACGTTTTCAGGTCGAGGAAATTGAGCAATCGACTGGATCCGACACCTTCTGCGGTGATTTCATAAACTGAGCAATCAATTTTATTTCGCAGAAAACTATATTAGATAGGTTAAGCTTTAAATCTGCACCTTCCAAGAGCTGCAATCCTTCCTCCAGCCTGCTCAAGCATTCCTTTGCCGACATCCCAAATATTAAAAGATCATCGATTGCCTTTTCATACCGAGCCGCACCCAGGACATGGTTCATCATTAGCTGGTAAACGTGGTAAGATATTTAGCGTCCTCAGAAATAGGCACTTGGTAGTACCCAGATAATAAGTCAAGGGTATTGAACCACGTCTGTCCTGATGATAATCTAGCAATCTCACCTTCGATGATAGGCATAGGATAGTCTTTATTAACAATGAGCGAGTTAAGCCGTCTATAATCAACACACAAGCGTGATTTCCCATCTTTTTCATACCAGAATGATGGGGCTAGCATAACTCGACGTTGATTCTCTAATAACACCTGCCTCTAGCATTTCACCTACTATCTCACGGACCTGACCCCTTTCATGGTGAGATAAGGTCACATAGGTGCACCCTAGACCTTTCAGGTCTTGCGCAAAACAATGCTTGTAACGTTAAGAGTAAGTCTACTATGTAGTTATAATTTAAAATCGTCCAATACTTCGTCTCCTACACAGAGGTTAACCAAATCAATATTATCGACGGGCATTTCTAAAACTAGCGACGTTAGGCGATATCTCGTTAATACGATTTATAACTTCTATCCTTAAACCGCGGAAGAATACAAACTGCTTTCGAAGAAAACAGGGAATGGAGCAAGGTTCTACGGTGACCACCAGTGAACCATCAGTGAACCATCCTTAACTGGATAAAGACCTCCAAAGACAACAAATTGTTCAGCTGACTTTTGTAACATTTTTGTATTCAACAAGACATTCCCACAAATCCGTGATTCAGTGACGGCCCTAGCACTCGCTTGGCCATGAATTTCGGAGCATTCAAACATACTAACCCTGACCAGTCACTTCTCAAGATCCGAAAGGCAAACAGAAGTTTCAGGAATCTTGGTTCCTATATCTACAAACGGAAGCTCATTAGAGTCTTTGTTTATCACAATATTAGCGAGTTCTGAGAATGTCTGCCCGACCAAAAGTGGTTTGTCTAAAAGGCAATCGTCAACTACCCTACACGATACCTCTGCTATTACACCATTGATTGACAACTTCAACAAGGCCGACCCAACGATTACACAATTCTATTTCCGAAAAAATCTTTCATGCTAGAGGGTACAGAATCGTGACAAATACCAAGAAAAGCAAATAACCATTTTGTCTGCCACTCTGCCCAAGGAAATAAAATAGAATTTAAACTTTCGTACCAGGTGGATCGTGGCCTTTTCGTCCCACCCATAGACAGAGGCACACTAGTTTATCTTTTTAAGCCAAATGTAAAAGAGTTGATTTTTGGTAGACGAGTTGAATTCGGGTATTATATTATGTAATCAATATTTTTATGAAACGTAGTTTTGCATTCTGGTCAATTTACTGTGACGAGTTACCAGTTTTAATTGATTTTAAGATCTTAATAATATCATTACTAGAAAAATATGGGCTACGTGACCTTTTGAATATCCGGCGCAGCGGTCGACACCCGAAGTCCTTTCTACCTCCACACGCGACCAGCTGCGTTGCGGTGGTGATGGCAGAACCGGTGACCGGCGACGGGAATCGCTGCACCTTCGCCTGCACTCGCCATCGCGTTCTTGCTCCAGCTCCTGTTCTAGAAGCCGGCTCCGGCTGCCACTACCACCCCGGCTGCTACGATTCGCCTCACTCTGCTGGCGTCTTAACGAGATCCTCGTGGGCGTTCTCAGTCTGCGTCGGTGATCATCACCATCGTTATCAGACGCTGGACTCATGCTCCTGGGACTCACAGAAAAATACAAAATATTAGGTCAAGCTTTAGATTTTGTAACAGGTTTACTTTGCATATTGTTGATAAATAAAGTTTAAAACCTTTAATGTAAAGTAATAGATAAATGGATGAAACGAAAACGAATCATATAACACCACATTTACGTTTGGAACTCAAAGGCAGAAATTGGTACATACTATACACAATTTAAATGATTCAAATTATATATCACCTTGAAAATCTGGTTGACAATATTCCACACTAACTAACCTAAACAGGGCTGAATTTGATATAATTTTAAAGCATCCCTTTATATAATTATAATAATAATAAGTAGATAATGTAATCAAAAGTCAATCGATGTTTCGCAAATTGATTGACCTAAATTGACTTGGTTGATTAAAAGATTGAGCGACTGATTGTGTGATTGACTTGGCCAATTAATCAATAGTTTGTCTAAAATTTGCATTACCTAGGTATTTTTACCCATATGGATGCAAATTTGAATATCTAACTATTCTGAAAATAGTGTCAATGTTGTAAGTAATATGATGACTTGTCGAGTTAAATCGTTCAGTAGTGTTCTGACTAAATCTTAAACTAAGAATAGAAATAATATTGGGTACGTACGTATTTCAGGCTATAAGTGTTTCAAACTAACACTTCGTTCTAAATCGTATCATAGAATTAACAAGACTACAGAATAAATAACTGTCAATGTGTACCCTCAATCGAAAAAATGTGTTTTTTTTTTTTATTTGAGGCTCATGTTTATCTCTTTATCAGCTATTTTATCAGTATCACTAATATTACAATTTCAAGCATGGAATAATGAGTGTGCATACGGCATAGCCTTAATTCACATAAGACCGATTTACATATTTTCATTTCATAGGAAATAAAGAAAAGTAGTTAAAAAAAACGTGTACTTACACTAATTGTTTGCACGATATCCTTTGTGAACGTAGGTAATACCACTGGCTGACTTGTAAGGTGGCTAAATTTTAATTAAAAATCCGAAACTTTGAATAATCACTTTTAATTTTAAATAACTTTACTTTTAACAAAACTCCACTACATTTTCTGAATAGTTAGATATTCAAATTTGCATCCATATGGGTAAAAATACCTAGGTAATGCAAATTTTAGACAAACTATTGATTAATTGGCCAAGTCAATCACACAATCAGTCGCTCAATCTTTTAATCAACCAAGTCAATTTAGGTCAATCAATTTGCGAAACATCGATTGACTTTTGATTACATTATCTACTTATTATTATTATAATTATATAAAGGGATGCTTTAAAATTATATCAAATTCAGCCCTGTTTAGGTTAGTTAGTGTGGAATATTGTCAACCAGATTTTCAAGGTGATATATAATTTGAATCATTTAAATTGTGTATAGTATGTACCAATTTCTGCCTTTGAGTTCCAAACGTAAATGTGGTGTTATATGATTCGTTTTCGTTTCATCCATTTATCTATTACTTTACATTAAAGGTTTTAAACTTTATTTATCAACAATATGCAAAGTAAACCTGTTACAAAATCTAAAGCTTGACCTAATATTTTGTATTTTTCTGTGAGTCCCAGGAGCATGAGTCCAGCGTCTGATAACGATGGTGATGATCACCGACGCAGACTGAGAACGCCCACGAGGATCTCGTTAAGACGCCAGCAGAGTGAGGCGAATCGTAGCAGCCGGGGTGGTAGTGGCAGCCGGAGCCGGCTTCTAGAACAGGAGCTGGAGCAAGAACGCGATGGCGAGTGCAGGCGAAGGTGCAGCGATTCCCGTCGCCGGTCACCGGTTCTGCCATCACCACCGCAACGCAGCTGGTCGCGTGTGGAGGTAGAAAGGACTTCGGGTGTCGACCGCTGCGCCGGATATTCAAAAGGTCACGTAGCCCATATTTTTCTAGTAATGATATTATTAAGATCTTAAAATCAATTAAAACTGGTAACTCGTCACAGCAAATTGACCAGAATGCAAAACTACGTTTCATAAAAATATTGATTACATAATATAATACCCGAATTCAACTCGTCTACCAAAAATCAACTCTTTTACATTTGGCTTAAAAAGATAAACTAGTGTGCCTCTGTCTATGGGTGGGACGAAAAGGCCACGATCCACCTGGTACGAAAGTTTAAATTCTATTTTATTTCCTTGGGCAGAGTGGCAGACAAAATGGTTATTTGCTTTTCTTGGTATTTGTCACGATTCTGTACCCTCTAGCATGAAAGATTTTTTCGGAAATAGAATTGTGTAATCGTTGGGTCGGCCTTGTTGAAGTTGTCAATCAATGGTGTAATAGCAGAGGTATCGTGTAGGGTAGTTGACGATTGCCTTTTAGACAAACCACTTTTGGTCGGGCAGACATTCTCAGAACTCGCTAATATTGTGATAAACAAAGACTCTAATGAGCTTCCGTTTGTAGATATAGGAACCAAGATTCCTGAAACTTCTGTTTGCCTTTCGGATCTTGAGAAGTGACTGGTCAGGGTTAGTATGTTTGAATGCTCCGAAATTCATGGCCAAGCGAGTGCTAGGGCCGTCACTGAATCACGGATTTGTGGGAATGTCTTGTTGAATACAAAAATGTTACAAAAGTCAGCTGAACAATTTGTTGTCTTTGGAGGTCTTTATCCAGTTAAGGATGGTTCACTGATGGTTCACTGGTGGTCACCGTAGAACCTTGCTCCATTCCCTGTTTTCTTCGAAAGCAGTTTGTATTCTTCCGCGGTTTAAGGATAGAAGTTATAAATCGTATTAACGAGATATCGCCTAACGTCGCTAGTTTTAGAAATGCCCGTCGATAATATTGATTTGGTTAACCTCTGTGTAGGAGACGAAGTATTGGACGATTTTAAATTATAACTACATAGTAGACTTACTCTTAACGTTACAAGCATTGTTTTGCGCAAGACCTGAAAGGTCTAGGGTGCACCTATGTGACCTTATCTCACCATGAAAGGGGTCAGGTCCGTGAGATAGTAGGTGAAATGCTAGAGGCAGGTGTTATTAGAGAATCAACGTCGAGTTATGCTAGCCCCATCATTCTGGTATGAAAAAGATGGGAAATCACGCTTGTGTGTTGATTATAGACGGCTTAACTCGCTCATTGTTAATAAAGACTATCCTATGCCTATCATCGAAGGTGAGATTGCTAGATTATCATCAGGACAGACGTGGTTCAATACCCTTGACTTATTATCTGGGTACTACCAAGTGCCTATTTCTGAGGACGCTAAATATCTTACCACGTTTACCAGCTAATGATGAACCATGTCCTGGGTGCGGCTCGGTATGAAAAGGCAATCGATGATCTTTTAATATTTGGGATGTCGGCAAAGGAATGCTTGAGCAGGCTGGAGGAAGGATTGCAGCTCTTGGAAGGTGCAGATTTAAAGCTTAACCTATCTAATATAGTTTTCTGCGAAATAAAATTGATTGCTCAGTTTATGAAATCACCGCAGAAGGTGTCGGATCCAGTCGATTGCTCAATTTCCTCGACCTGAAAACGTCCATGGTGTGAGACAATTTCTAGGTCTTGTCAGTTAGTATCGGAAGTTCATACAAGGGTTCGCTCAACTTGTATCTCCTATTACACGACTGCTGAAAAAGAATGCGCCTTGGGTCTGGGAAAAGAATCATCATCTTTCAGTCATTGAAAACCAAATTAGTTAAGAGGCCTGTATTAGCTATGTCTATGTCTGTCTCGGTTATGTCGATAGGAAATGAGGACTGGTTACATACACTTCAAATGGGTCATACGGAATTGAATCGAATACTCGAGATTTTAACTAGTGATTTGGATTCCGATGGTTTAGATTTCATAAAGAACCGGACTAGTGCGAGTCGAACTCGTGCACTAAAGGTTCCGTACACGCAAAGCACCTCGCATTGTAGCTTTGACTAAAAGACAAACTAGTTTCAAAAACAAACTTAACTTTGTAGTTCAATCCCTAGGGTTTATGCTGAATTTGGCGCAAAAATAAGTTTGTAACACTTTTCTTTAGACTTCCAACAACATATTCACAATTTTCAGATTTATTCCTGTATAAACACTGTTAGACCTTGCTTTTTGCCAAATTTCGTAATTTTAGGTCAACGGGAAGTAATAGGTTTTGATTGCTGCCTGAAATCGCAAAATATGCGAAAATTCGCAACATTTGCGATAATATATCTTGCTCGCGTTGACGTATAATTTTGATTATTTTTGCTGAAAAGAAACTGTGGATTTGAGTATTTGATATTAATTTTAACTTGATACCTTTAAGCGTTCCTGGAAAAAAAAGGGTTTGAAAGACAGACGGACAACAACGTGATCTTATAAGGATTCCGTTTTTTTTCTTTTTGAAGTACGGAACCCTAAAAATAACGTCCTCAAGGATAATAAGTTATATAGGCGTATCGGGGAGGATAATACTGATATTCGTTGGGTGGTGCCAAGGGACGCAAGATGGCAGTTGAGCAAGATGAACCATGACGACATTGGACATGTCGGCTAAAAAAAAACCTTGGAAAGAGTAAAAAGGCCTTATTGGTTTTCAAAAATGTCACGTTTTGTAATAAGTACGTTAGTGCATGCATAGACTGCGCATATGCAAAAAAAAAAAAAAAAAGCTCCAATAGTTTACGTGAAGGCTACTTCACCCTATCGAAAAGGTTACCTAAAGGCCCTTATTTATTTATTTAAACTTTATTGTACACACATACAAAAGTACAGTACAAAAGGTGGACTTAATGCTAAAAGCATTGTCTGACAGTCAAACCTTAGGGTTGAGCAGAGAGTTCATGTGGGTGTAAATAAATTCTATTATACAAATTAATTATTGGTAAATTAAACAGATACATATATAGATGCTACGTAGATAAAATAAATTAATAAACATATAATACAAATAAATACAAGAATATCCGTACCTATAAATATATATAATATACTTACATAAATTACAAATAAAGATGAAGCAATCAAACAAGGGTCAGTTTTGCCGATGATTCAGCATATGTTTGTAGACAGTTACTTTAAAAGAATCTCTACTAGGAGCCCTTCTGATGGAATCGGGTAGCGCATTCCAGAGTCGCACAGCTTTAACGATAAAAGAATTAGCAAAGAAGATAGTTCTATGAGGGGGGGTAGCTAGGATGAGAGAGTTGGAAGAACGCAGGTGCCTATTATGAGTGGAACTTAAAAGTTTGAAACTGGATTTTAGGTATTCAGGGGAGTTAGGGTTATTAAGAATGTTGTACAAGAGACAGAGAATGTGGAGATTCCTGCGTTCACGAATTGTTAGCCAATTGAGTTGCAACCTGTACTCGGACACATGGTCAAATTTGCGAAGGGAAAAGATAAATCTAATACAATAATTAAGGAGACGATCTAATTTGTTAAGTTGCTCTTCAGTTATATCCAAGTAGCATGCGTCCGCATAGTCAATTATGGGAATAATCAAAGATTGAGCTAACATGGTCTTAGTCTTTACAGGAAGGAAGTTTTTCAAACGTTGCAAATAGTGAAAACAAGCAAATACCTTACGGCTTAGCTCTGCCAGATGTGTTTTCCAAGACAGTGTGTTGTCAATAAAGAGCCCAAGATCTTTAACGTCAGTGCTAAAAGGAATATTATTTCCACCATATGAGACTGGCGTAACACTGCTTAAATCTAAAGAATTTAGCTGCCTAGAACTGCCGACAACTATAGCTTGGCATTTTTAGGATTCACTTGTATGCCAAAGTTATTGGACCAATCCATTACATATTTTAAATTTTCATTTAATAATGATATGGCAGCGTCAACATTATCTGCGTCAATTTGCGAGTAAAGCTGC
This sequence comes from Ephestia elutella, assembly GCA_018467065.1. NCBI lineage: Eukaryota > Metazoa > Arthropoda > Insecta > Lepidoptera > Pyralidae > Ephestia > Ephestia elutella. Next base: position 2,055,008 of record CM031566.1, on the reverse strand, counting down.
AGGTCATCGGCGTAAAAATGAAATGAGCAAGTGAGACGACTTGAGAGAAGGGTAATGAATATGGAAAATAAAATTGGAGATAGGATGCCGCCCTGTGGGACGCCAGCCACGAGGCTGCACCAGTCAGAGGTATCCTGTCCGATACAAACCTGCTGCCGACGTCCTCGAAGATAGCTGGAAAACCAGTCAATCACTGGAGATGAAACATTATAATGAGAAAGAATTGCCAGTAAAATATCGAAATCGACAGTGTTGAAAGCGTTCGTAAAGTCAATTAAAACTAGAACGGTAACTTGCGTATTCTCCATTCCAGCCCTAATGTCATCTGTAACTCTAAGCAGTGCAGTGGTGGTGCTATGACCGGACCTAAAACCAGACTGAAAACAATTCATCAAATGGTTATCATCAACAAACTTAGAGAACTGACTAAAAGCTGAAGCTTCCAACACTTTCGAAAGAAACGAAAGAATAGAGATAGGGCGCACATCATTTAAACGAGTGGGATTCGAAACTTTAGGAAGTGGACGCACAAAGGCATTTAGCCACTGAGAAGGAAATTTATGCTGAGACAAGCTATAGTTAATAATATGTGTGATAATTGGAAGTACAAAGCTTAGGATATGAATGATCATCACGCGGCTAATTTGGTCAAACCCGGTGGCATTAGAGGTAATTGACATGATAATTTTACGTACATCTACCTCTGTAACTGGAGAAAACTCAAAAGAACTTCCATCAGGGACAGGCAAATCAGATATAGAAGCGATAGTACGCCTTTTGATATTCTGATCAAGTAGTGCAACAGAAGTGAAGTGAGTGTTGAGATCATTAAGTGAGAATGGTAACTTCGATATCGAATCATTCTGAACTTTGCCTATGCCCTGCGAATTTAGAAATTTCCACAGGTTAGCTGAAGAAACGTTTTCAATATGGTCGCTGAAGTAGCGGCGTTTGGCATTCCTACACATCTGATTACACCGATTCCTTGCAGCCTTAAACGCATTCCAATTCTCGTCAGTACGGTTTCGTTTAAACTTGCGAAATGCACGGTTACGCCTTCTCATAGCAATGCGAACAAGACTGGTTATCCAGGGAGCCGGTGCGCGCTTCACTTTTATGGCTCGTATAGGTGCATGAACATTGTACAGCGATAAAACAATATTATTAAACTGAGAAACTTTATTATCTACTGTATTTGCATCAAATACGGGGGACCAATCAATTTTAGCTGCATCAGTAGCCAGGGCATCACCATTCATGCTCGAGAAACAACGTAGATATAAAATACGTGGTTTTAATTTAGGAACTTTAATTTTATATGATACATAGATAAGGTCATGGTGAGAAAACTCAGGGGCTGGCATTTGACCATGACAAGCGACAAGCCTTTCAGAAGAAGTAAGGATCAGGTCAAGCAGTGTATCACCGTGATCTGTAAAATGGGTTGGACCAGACGGTAGAATAGAAAAATTCACAGATTTTACGATATCAAGAAGAGAAGATGTTGACTATTGAAATTTGTTACATTTGGTTACTAAGTCGAACTTTTGTTTTATAATGATTTCAAGTAAGCCTAATCAGCCGAGTGTAAGGTCTGGGACATCAGCGTGTATGAGGACATACACGACGTCAGGATGGACGAGTGTAAGGTGCCTTTTATTTGTCATTATGTTTACGAAATTTATTTATATTTTATTGATATTCTATTTTATTTTATTTCATTGTTTCAAAATTTTAAAACAATTAATGGGTTTTTCAAAAGTGGCAACACTAAGGACTGGAAGGGGAAAAAAATGGTGGTTGAGGTGAGACTTACACTTGGCTGACGGAGGGCATTCGGGTTGAAGCGCTCGAACGAGACAGTCGTTATCGAGTGATATTTATTAAATACCTAATCTTAATGTGTACATGTAGTGGAGTTTTGTTAAAAGTAAAGTTATTTAAAATTAAAAGTGATTATTCAAAGTTTCGGATTTTTAATTAAAATTTAGCCACCTTACAGGAGCTATGTTAAATGTTTTCCAGAAATCGATACCAAGAATTAAAGGTTCATGAACATCTGGAATTACATGAGCAGTAATTATAGAAAATTTATTATTATAAATTACCGGAAGTGAAATTGTTCCGATAGATTTAATAAGTTGTCCGTTTGCTACGGTACCTAAAATACGTTGGTCTTTTCTCAATGAGAGACCAGACTTAAGTAAAAGTTTATGTGAGTCCTTACCAAGAATTGTAATTGAACTTCCACTATCTAATAATCCATTTAAAATGAGATTATTAATTTTAATATGTAAATAGGGACGTTGTGTGTCTTTGTTTTCAAAAAGAAGAGTGTTCACATTTGTACGAAGGAGAGTATTCACATTGTAAGAATTAAAAAAAAGTTGTATGTATTCAAGCCAATTATTCCAATCTTGTTTATCAAATTTATTAGAATTTTGTATGTGTTTAGGCTCCTTCGTAGTTAGTTTTTTGAATTCGATTTGTTACAGTTGGGACAATGAGGAAATGTAACGTTTTTTAAACCACATCTGTAACATACTTTTTGCGTATTAGTACATACGGCAAGAGAATGTGAATCAGTTCTGCACCTTGGGCAGGCGAATGTAGGTAACTTTTGTGGAATTTGTTGTGTTTTAATAGCGTAGGTAGTTTTAGTAAAAGGATATTCAGGAATATATGGTTTCGTTTTCGAGGGTTGTTGGTACGAAGTTGATTGTTGTGGAAATGTAGTATTATAAATTGAAGAGTGAGAATTGACATGTAAAAGTTTTTCCGTGAATGTGCATGATTCAATTAAAGATTGTAGTGAATTTAAATCGTGTTGAGATATGCGTAAAGTATATTCTGGTCGTAAGTTTCGTAGTAATATTTCTATTTGTTCTGTCTCTGTAATTTTATTTTGTAATTTTGAGAATAATGATTGCATAGCTGATATATATAGTATAATCCTTTCATTTGGATTTTGTTTTCTGTTGTCGATTTGTTTTTTTAGTAAGTAATCATGATTTGTTATTTCAAAATCTTTTATTAATATGGTTCGTAAAGTTTTCCAGTCTTTAATATTGTCTTTTTTTGCTCTAAACCACTCTAAAGCGTGACCTGATAGTAGGTCAAATATATGGGAAAACAATGTGCTTTCTGAAATATTACGTACAGAAGCGAATTCTTCTAAGTTTTGAATGAATTCTGACGGACAGCCGTTACCTTTAAATGTAAACCGTTTCAATTCGTTTGTATATTTATGTTCGCCTATTGTCAATAGTTTATTGGTTAATGTATCAAAATAGGAATGAGGTATTGAATTAAGAAGAGGAGTCGTGTTAACTGACTCTGTTGAATGGTAAACAGATTGTTGAGGTGTATCAATTAATGAGTGGTATCTAGTTTTAAGTTGTGTAAATTAATTAGAAAGTGAATTAAGTGATGTGAGTTGTTCAACACTCAAGTCTTCATTAATGTTGATTAGACATATTCTGTTATGAATATGAGAAATATATGGTGGAATTTTGTTGCTACGAATCGGGAATGTAAATAAACATGATTCTAATATTTTCAGACATTTGGTAATGTCGGTGACATCTGTTGCGAAATCGTTTGGACTAAAGGTCGCAGGAAGCGGACAGTCAGGTGAAGTTAAAATATTATTTAACTGGTTACGAAGTTCTTCTGCAGTTTGAGTAGTAATTACTTGTTGGCCTCGTAGGCGCAATTCGAAAATTATTTCTGGTTTATTTAAATTGGTAATATCCATGGTGAAAAAATATTGTGTTTATTAAATAAAGGTTCGTATAGACTTGTGTCAAAAGTTCGATTAGATCATGGAAAAAAGTAATTGAAAGTAAGAAAAAAAAGTATTTGATATTTGTTCTATGTTGTGAAAATCTTTGTCCTTAGTAACCATAAATGTTATTTAATGTCAAATGACATATGTAAAGAAATACCTACTAAAATTACATGAGTATGTATGATGTTTCCAAATAAATACAGCGAAAATATTTTATTGAGGGATAAGCTAGTGGTAGCTTGTTTTAGAATTTTGTAAAAGATATGGGTATGATGTAAAAAAGTTAAACATAGGATTATAAATGAAATGGAGAAATAATGCAGTCAATACAAAATTATTATTTTGAAATCTTCTTCAGATCGAAGTGAAGTGGTGTGATGTTGACGATGCTTGGCAACAGGATTGAGGCGAGGCGTTGGCCGTCAGTATGTCTGACGAGATGCAGCAGCAGTCGGTCCAACAACAGACATGAACTTTGCTTTTATTGTTTGGGCGGTCACTATGCACGTGACTGTCCCAGTGCCATACCATGCAGTGCATGCCGTGGGCTGCACCACGTGATGCTCTGCATGAACCGGAACGGGGATGGCCCCCGGTTGTTGAGGCAGGGGTCCCCTATGGGCGGGGTGCTAAGTGCGGGAAACCTCCTCGTGTGCCTGGTCCCTTGAAGGCTTTAGCTTCTCACACTTGATCTTTCGGATCCGGTGCGAGCGGCGGGCTGACAAGGGTTCCAGGACGGTGCACCCTGGGTGGCAGCCAATAACTCTCTGGTATGCGGGGTCTTATTGGTTGCTGGCGAATGTCCTGCTACTGTTGGTTGGGAGCCACTCCTCCCCGTCTGCTTACAGACGTGGTAAAAGGAAGTGGCTCACGTTTCCTCGTGCGGCGGTCTTGGCTTCGGCCAGCGTCGGGCAACCCGGTACCCCAAACTGGGGCTGGGGATGCTGTGCCACTGCGGCCGGTGTCGAGAGGAAGAAAACCTCACCAAAAATAACCCCAATCCTAAGGTCGGGCGCGCCGATGGGATGAATGGCGGGGGGGGAACCCCGTCCCGAGCGCCCACTGTGATAGAGTGGGAGATCAGGGACCTCACCCTTGTAAAAAAGGAACTCAATGAAAATGGCGTCTTCTAAAACTACAATACCCCAGGAGGGTACCGGCCTGGCCGGAGAATCCCTCCCCACACCCTCGGGTGTGGGCTGCCCCACCGTATCTGGGGGCAAGAACCGCCAGAGGGACGCAAGTCCCTCCAATTTTTCGACGCGATCGACTAGTAGAGAGGAGCTCATGGTCCTGTCGGATCTATCTGATGGGGACAGTGATGGCCTCCCGGAGGTTGTTATGTCAGAGGCTGGCATAGATGGCAGAGGTAGCGCCCTAAAGCGCAAAGCATTGGAGGTGCCTGAGGCCGAGAATCGAGGCCCCAAGCTCAGCTCTGCCGCTAGGGGCCGCTTTTCTGTGCGGTGTACCGCACGTAATGCGAGTTCTGCTGGCCGTAAGTCCGCCACGATGGTGGACGAATATGTGGAGGTGGTCCGGGCGTCCGCCCAAAAGGTGCTGGACCAAGCCGGGAAGTCCGGAAATTTGAAAGGGACGATACGGCAGGCCATGAAAGAGGCCTGCCACCAAATTCTAGACGCCGCTGGGAAAATACAGGCCCAGCAGGTGGAATCTGAGGCGGTCCGTGTCCTCACCGCGGATAATAAAAGGATGCGGGAGGAGCTGGCCCAGTTGCGGCAGGAAACGAGGGCCCTTAGAACGGCCTACGCCGAAAAGCAGGCCGGGCCCTCTACACAAGGGACAGCAGGGGTCACCATGACCGAACTTAAAGAGGTCCTGAACGACCTAAAGGACTCCATGGAAAGGGACCTGTTCCTGAGGTTGGGGGAATGGTGACGGACCGACTAAAGGAGGCCGAGAAGCGGGGCATATTAGCTCCTGAGCCGATAATACGCCCGCCTCTCGCGGCAGACAAGAAACGGCAGGAGGCGGAACGCCAATCCCGCAAGGAGGCTAGCACGGGGCCAACGACATTGATGCCCCCTGCACGACCCGGACCCGCGCCGCGAATCCTGGCGCGAAAGGCCAAAGCTCGGCCACGAGACCTCACGCCAGGCCCAGGCCCTTCCCAGGCGCCCGCCGAGACACCATCGAATCCTGAGGAGGAAGGGTGGGCCACAGTGGTCAAGAAGGGAAAAGGAAAGGGGAAGGGGAAGAAATCCCTCCCCCTGCGGAGACAAGGCCCACCCAGGTCCAGGCCCCCAAGGTGGCTGCGCAAGCGCCACCAAAGAAGAAAAATTCATCCCACCGAAATCGACGGCGGTGGTGGTGACCCTACGGCCGGAGTCCCAAATGGACTACAAGTCGGTAATGGCCAGGGTCACCACCCTGAAACTTCAGTCCATTGGGGTGGACCACGTGGCGGTGCGCAGAAGCGCAACTGGGGCCCGCATAATAGAGGTCCCCGGAGCGGACAGCGGGGCTGCAGCTGACGCCCTTGCTGAGAAGCTCCGGGAGCTAATTGAAAATGAGGCAGAGGTGACGAGGCCATATAAAACGGCGCAAATAAGGGTCTGGGGCTTCGACGAGGCGGTGACACCGGAGTCCTTAAGAGATGCAGCGGCAACGGCAGGAAAATGCCCACCAGGGCAAGTAAAAGTCGGCGCCATACGAATGGCACCAGACCAGACCGGGGCAGTTATTCTGACCTGCCCCGTGGCGGCCGCCAATACACTGGTGGAGGCAGAACGCCTTTCGGTAGGATGGTCGTCCGCTAAAGTAAAAGGGCTAGACACACTGCCCATGCGGTGCTTCCGATGCATGGGCATAGGCCATACCAAAGCCCTCTGTCCATCCCCGGTGGACAGGTCGACGTTGTGCCACCGCTGTGGGAAACCGGGCCACGCCATGACTGTGTGCGAGGTCAAGGAACCATGGTGCGCCGTGTGCCATGCCGCGAAACGCCCGGCAAAACATGTTATGGGGGGAAAGGCGTGCAACCCCCCGCGCACCAGGGGTAAACTGGCCTCCACCACGAGGGAGGCATCGGAGGTCCAAATGGAACAGTAATGCCAGTTCGGCTTACTCACCGCCTGGAGTTGTTGCAGGCCAATGTCAACCACTGCGCCCGTGCCCAAGACCTCCTAGTCCAGCACGTGGCGGAGTGGGGCATTGGCGCTGCTATTATTTCGGAACCTTATTACGTCCCCCTCCCCAATTGGGTTGGAGACACAGAAGGGCTGGTGGCTGTAACCACCCCAACAGATGGTAATTACCCTCCTCTCTCGAGGATTCAAAATGGTAGGGGGTACGTAGCGGTGAAATGGGGAGGTATTGCAATAATCGCTGTATACTTCTCCCCGAACGAGCCGCTGCGTGCCTTTGAACGCCTCCTCGAGGGAGTGGGTCAAGCGGTCGGGAACGCGGCACCAGCACCGATCATGCTGATGGGAGACCTCAACGCAAAACATCCGGCGTGGGGCTCTCCCGTCACCAACCCAAGAGGGGAAACCCTCTACGACTGGGTGGTGGGAGTGGGGCTCGAAATCCTAAACCGGGGCAACGCCGCCACGTGCGTGCGATGGAACGGGTGGTCGGTAGTAGATGTGACGTTTGCGACCCCGGCCATTGCCGCACGGGTTACGGATTGGCGTGTCCTGGAGGACGTGGAGACCCTCTCCGATCACTTATACATTCGGATGACGGTCTCCAACATGCCCCAATCTCGACCGCCCACTCGAGGCGGGGAGGGACGTCAAAAATTTCCCAGGTGGAATATGGCAAGCCTCGACAGGGACCTGGCTGAAGAGGCTGCCATGCTAATTAATTGGAGCGAACCCGCACCAAGCCGATCCCTTGGTGTGGAGGAAAGGGCAATAGGTTTTCGCGCGTCACTCACTGAGGTGTGTGACGCATCCATGAGGAGGTCCGGCCCGCCGTCTGCCAAAACGCGGGTCCACTGGTGGTCGGAGGAAATTGCTACACTCCGACGCGCCAGTAACTGCGCCCGCCGGGAGTACACCCGGTGCAGACGGCGGCGCCATCGCACAAGCGGTGAGGAGGAGCGACTCCATTCCGCCCTCCAAGAGGCAAAAAAGGCCCTGTCGATAGCAATCGCCAGGGCCAAAGACGACGCCCGCGAGCAATTGTTGGCTTCGCTGGACAGGGACCCATGGGGAGGCCATATAGGGTTGTACGCAACAAAATGCGCTACGCCCCCCCCCATGGCTTCCCTAGAACCGGATCTCCTCCAACGGATCGTCGAAGGCCTATTCCCAATGGCCCAACCATTTACTCCTCCGAGAATGTCGGTCCCCGAGCGGGAGCCTACCACGGCGGAAGTGCCACCGGTAACGGATGAAGAATTTGACCGGGGAGTGGCGTGCCTAACGGCTTGCAAAAAGGCCCCTGGACCAGATGGCGTCCCCGGTCTTGTACTACCGGTGGCCCTAAAACACCTTGGAAGCCGCCTCAAGCAACTATTCGACGACTGTTTGTCGTCAGGGCGGTTTCCCAAGCCGTGGAAAGAGGGCAGGCTCTGCCTACTCAGAAAGGAGAGCCGGCCCGAGGACTCCCCCTCGGGTTGGAGGCCCCTACTGATGCTGGATGAAACCGGGAAAATGCTAGAACGCATCGTGGCTTTCCGGATCATCCAGCATCTTGAAAATGATGGACCAAACGTGTCGGACCGCCAATTTGGCTTTAGGAAAGGGCGGTCGACCGTAGACGCTATAGGGGCCCTTCGAGAATTCTCGGAGGAGGCCACAGACAGGAAGGGAGGGGCCGTTGGTGTTTCGCTGGATATAGCAAATGCCTTCGGTTCCCTCCCATATGAGGTAATTGAGGAGGCACTCAAATACCACAGAGTGCCCCTCTACCTAAGAAACCTCGTAGGGCACTACCTTACTGAGAGGGTGGTGCTCTACGAGGACAGAGAGGGGAGGAAAGTGAGGGCGATGACCTGCGGTGTTCCCCAGGGGTCTGTGTTAGGGCCTCTGTTGTGGAACATCGGTTTCGATTGGGCCATCCGCGCCTCGATTGTTCGTAGGCCAAACGGGGAGTTTTCAAGCTCGACTCTCCATCGCTCTTTCAATCTATCGACGGCCAACTGACGGACCGCCCTCATTTCCACTGGAGTGGGCCTTTCTGCCAAAGCCCGCCTCCTTGCCCGCTCCCAGTACATTTCCGCCTGTATCTTAGCGTCCAAATCCCACGGCGGGGTGCCGGCCAGTGCGCATGCTGCCGCCCAAGCCACCGTCACGTAGGCCCGAGCTATGCGATTGGCCACCACTTTTTGTGGCCTCCGCAGCTGGGCCACATTGGCTCTGGAGAGCCTATCCCACCAAATTGGCGCCCCGTACAGCGCCATGCTCCTTGTTACTCCCGCATAGAGTTTGCGGCACGGGGCGCTAGGCCCTCCAATGTTGGGCAGCAGCCGGCCCATGGCCGATGCGGCGCCGACTATCCGGGGAGCCAGTTGTTTAAAGTGCTCCCGGAAGTCCCAGCGTGGGTCCAGGATGATTCCCAGGTACTTGATGTATGGTTTCACCTGGACCCTTTCCTCGCCGATGGGAATGGACGCTCCATCAGGCGGTTTCCACCCCCTTTTCCCGAAGGCGATGACCTCACATTTGTTGAGGGCCACCCTGAGTCCCAGCAGCCTGACGCGGGTGACCATCAGGTCTGCTGCGACCGCGGCTGTCCTGAGGGTACTTTCCAACTTCTCCCCCCAGACGGCCACCATCGTGTCATCTGCATAGCAGATGACAGTCATCCGGGGGAGCAGAACCCCGCGGATGGCCCAATCGAAACCGATGTTCCACAACAGAGGCCCTAACACAGACCCCTGGGGAACACCGCAGGTCATCGCCCTCACTTTCCTCCTCTCTGTCCTCGTAGAGCACCACCCTCTCAGTAAGGTAGTGCCCTACGAGGTTTCTTAGGTAGAGGGGCACTCTGTGGTATTTGAGTGCCTCCTCAATTACCTCATATGGGAGGGAACCGAAGGCATTTGCTATATCCAGCGAAACACCAACGGCCCCTCCCTTCCTGTCTGTGGCCTCCTCCGAGAATTCTCGAAGGGCCCCTATAGCGTCTACGGTCGACCGCCCTTTCCTAAAGCCAAATTGGCGGTCCGACACGTTTGGTCCATCATTTTCAAGATGCTGGATGATCCGGAAAGCCACGATGCGTTCTAGCATTTTCCCGGTTTCATCCAGCATCAGTAGGGGCCTCCAACCCGAGGGGGAGTCCTCGGGCCGGCTCTCCTTTCTGAGTAGGCAGAGCCTGCCCTCTTTCCACGGCTTGGGAAACCGCCCTGACGACAAACAGTCGTCGAATAGTTGCTTGAGGCGGCTTCCAAGGTGTTTTAGGGCCACCGGTAGTACAAGACCGGGGACGCCATCTGGTCCAGGGGCCTTTTTGCAAGCCGTTAGGCACGCCACTCCCCGGTCAAATTCTTCATCCGTTACCGGTGGCACTTCCGCCGTGGTAGGCTCCCGCTCGGGGACCGACATTCTCGGAGGAGTAAATGGTTGGGCCATTGGGAATAGGCCTTCGACGATCCGTTGGAGGAGATCCGGTTCTAGGGAAGCCATGGGGGGGCGTAGCGCATTTTGTTGCGTACAACCCTATATGGCCTCCCCATGGGTCCCTGTCCAGCGAAGCCAACAATTGCTCGCGGGCGTCGTCTTTGGCCCTGGCGATTGCTATCGACAGGGCCTTTTTTGCCTCTTGGAGGGCGGAATGGAGTCGCTCCTCCTCACCGCTTGTGCGATGGCGCCGCCGTCTGCACCGGGTGTACTCCCGGCGGGCGCAGTTACTGGCGCGTCGGAGTGTAGCAATTTCCTCCGACCACCAGTGGACCCGCGTTTTGGCAGACGGCGGGCCGGACCTCCTCATGGATGCGTCACACACCTCAGTGAGTGACGCGCGAAAACCTATTGCCCTTTCCTCCACACCAAGGGATCGGCTTGGTGCGGGTTCGCTCCAATTAATTAGCATGGCAGCCTCTTCAGCCAGGTCCCTGTCGAGGCTTGCCATATTCCACCTGGGAAATTTTTGACGTCCCTCCCCGCCTCGAGTGGGCGGTCGAGATTGGGGCATGTTGGAGACCGTCATCCGAATGTATAAGTGATCGGAGAGGGTCTCCACGTCCTCCAGGACACGCCAATCCGTAACCCGTGCGGCAATGGCCGGGGTCGCAAACGTCACATCTACTACCGACCACCCGTTCCATCGCACGCACGTGGCGGCGTTGCCCCGGTTTAGGATTTCGAGCCCCACTCCCACCACCCAGTCGTAGAGGGTTTCCCCTCTTGGGTTGGTGACGGGAGAGCCCCACGCCGGATGTTTTGCGTTGAGGTCTCCCATCAGCATGATCGGTGCTGGTGCCGCGTTCCCGACCGCTTGACCCACTCCCTCGAGGAGGCGTTCAAAGGCACGCAGCGGCTCGTTCGGGGAGAAGTATACAGCGATTATTGCAATACCTCCCCATTTCACCGCTACGTACCCCCTACCATTTTGAATCCTCGAGAGAGGAGGGTAATTACCATCTGTTGGGGTGGTTACAGCCACCAGCCCTTCTGTGTCTCCAACCCAATTGGGGAGGGGGGGGACGTAATAAGGTTCCGAAATAATAGCAGCGCCAATGCCCCACTCCGCCACGTGCTGGACTAGGAGGTCTTGGGCACGGGCGCAGTGGTTGACATTGGCCTCCCAAGTAGCACAAAACTGCATTATAGGATGTCACAAAAGGCCACATCGGTAACTTAAGCATTTATAAATACTTATTAAAGTACACTTCACCAGCCATAGCTGAAAATTACGCTTGTGCCTGTAAAATGATGCTATGAAGTGTCACGATAACAGCATAGTAATGCTGTAAGCATTAATATGGGTAAATTATCAAACAGTAGCGGTGTAAGCTGTAATCAAGCATTTCATTGGACTTATACTAAGCTATGTTCTGAATTGAAGGCCACAAGTGTGCCCTTGAAATGCTTGCATTTTTAAGAAGAACATGTGAATAACTACAATGCAAACAGTTATTTTGTGACTTCAATTAAAAATACTATAAAGCTTGTTGCTGCACATAGTTAATCTTCTATAGTGTTAATCAGCAATCGTATAATTGCATTTATATAGCCCACATGATCATAATGGGTGAATTAATATGATGCAAAATTACAGCATACTGATATAAATTAGATCACATGTAACCCATGCTCCCGGCTAGAGCTGCATACTTGTACTATTATTGGCAATTAATCTGCTTATTTAGTTAAAAAATATCTTGAAGACTATTTTTTTCAGCACCTCCGAAGATTAATTATAGTTAGTCGCCACCAGTATTGCGATATTTTTTTATATTATGTGGAAATCTAAACGAAGAACTGGCGGAATACGCCGAAAAATTAATGCAGAATACTTAAAAATTCTAAAGAGAGATATAGTTGGCACAGATAACTCTGAAGAAGCTAAATCTTTTAAAAATAATGATTTAAGATGGAGTGGAGTTTTAAACCAGGAGGGTTCCTATCTAGAATTGTTGGTGTAGAAGGACGTAGTGATTTAAATGGACAAAACTTTACAAATACACAAGGAATGTTAGAAAATAGTGTTTCCATGTTGTGCAGTAATGATACTGAACATAGATGTGTAGATATATCTAACGATTTTGAAGGTTCAGACAGTGACACTGATTACAGTGCGAGTGTCACTGATTATGACAAAAAACAAAAATTTCGTGACGATATAAAAAACTGGTGTATAGAGAAAAATATCTCACACGTAGCTTTAAGAGATCTTTCAAAAATTATTAATGAATTTATTCCAAATACGTTACCAAATGACGCCAGGACTATTTTAGCTACACCCAGAAAAATCACCTTAAAGACAATGGATGAAGGTCATTACTGGCACAACGGAATATTAATACCTTTGCAAAAAATATTGCTTTGTTGGGAAGAGGCTCCAGAAACAATTTCATTAAATATCAACATGGATGGTTTACCAATCTTCAAAAGTTCAAAAAAAGAGTTTTGGCCCATACTTTGCAACATATTTGAAAATCCTTGCTTCAGGCCATTTGTTATTGGCATTTATTTTGGAACAGGGAAACCCAAAAACTTGAACACTTATTTGGAAGATTTTATTAATGAAATGGACAGATTGCTTCAGGAGGGCATTTACCTTGAGAATGCAGGAAAAAGGTTTACTGTTAAAATACGATGCTTTATTTGCGACTCACCCGCCAGAGCTTATATAAAAGGTACCTAATTATCATAAGTCAGTCAGCAAAAGTGGCGCCTTTCCACTTTAAGGACGAAATTTTGCTGCATTTGCAATGCGTTCAGAATAGTTCCTTTTTTAATAGCAGCCAAGGAAATGACAAAGTTTCAATAGTTTCGAATGGGTGGTCATATAAAAATACCATTGTCATAATAGGAGGCGTACGTTTTACACTTAACTTAAATTTTAGTTGCAAACATGGAAAGGCGACCCTTAGGCAGACTGTACGTAAGTACTTAGTAGATATAACCATGTTGTCAAATATTTGACAACATGTTTATATCTACTTCTCCACCTGTTTCAGGTGTTTGTAATTTCAACGGGAAGAATGGTTGTCTGAAATGTGTGACAGTAGGAGATTATTCACACACTTCGCATACCGTTGTCTTTTCCGACTCCAGATGTGCCGACAGAACTGATGATGGGTTCCGGAACAAAGCTTATGGTGCGCACCATAAAACTGACTCGCCATTGCTAAGACTACCAATTGATATGGTAAAGACCTTTCCAGTCAGCGACTCGCTTCACCTTATCGATTTAGGGATAATGAAAAGATTGCTTGTTGGATGGCGTGATGGAAATTTTGGAAAATACATCACAAAATGGCGTGCAACGGATATAGAATCAGTAACGAATTTTTTAAACAAATGTAAATTGCCACATGAGATTCACCGTTCAGTGCGAAACCTTGATTGCTTAGCGTATTGGAAAGCTTCGGAATTCAGATCTTTCTTTTACTATCTCAGCTTAGTTATTCTACGTGATGTATTGCCATCAAATGCGTTTTCGCACTTTTTGATGCTTTACTGCGGAATAACCATTTGTTCCAGTGAAACTTATTTATATTTTTACCTGTGGCAGAAGAACTTTTGCGACATTATGTTGAACATTATAAAGATTTTTATGGAGCGGGATATGTTACAAGTAATGTCCACAATTTGCTACACGTTACTGCTGAAGTTAAATTGTTCGGAGCACTACATACTTTTAACGCATATCCGTTTGAGAATAAATTGTATATGATCAAGAAAATGCTCAGGGTTGGTAAGAATCCTCTGTCACAAGTGGCCAAAAGATTAATTGAAGATGGTGAAAATAGTGGAATAAATACAAACTTAGAGAAAAAAAAGAAATCTGCGTATCCCTTTGTGTCCAAGAATAAAAAAGACATCCCCATTTTAAATTATCAAAACTTTAGATTATCTTCAAAAACAGAAGACAGATATATATTAACAGTAAATAATGATATTTTCGAAATAACTACGATTGCTGAAGAATTCAATGTTGTAACTCTAAAAGGTTATCGGTTTAATAACAAAGAGGATGTTTTTGAAAATCCTATTAAGTCTTCTCGTCTTGGTATACACAAATGCTTACGACTTGGTGATACAACTATGCTTATTTTAGATCCCAAAGAAGTTAAATATAAATTAGTTTGTATTCCCCATAAAGAGTATTACTACTTTATTCCATTATTACATACTATGTAAGAAAATAAAATACTTGAGTACTAATTAATTTGTACTTTTATTTGTATTTCCCAAAATAGTTGCATAATTCTAAACAAAGAATCACATCATAAAAAAAAATATTTAGAGTAAGAACTAACAGCTAAAATTTGGTTTGTTTTATCTTGTTTGCAAGTAACTAAACAAAAATAACAAATAATATTAAATGCAACCTGTAGGTTTATTGTTTTCTGCCTGCAGAATGCAAAAGTATCTTAAAAATATCGAAAATAAAAATAGACTTCGTCATTCGTCTTAATAATAACTATTTTAGGTTGTCGTTCATTGGAAAGAGCAATCATCAGTTACTTTCAACGTAATCTTACTAATAACTATAATAAACATTATATAAAAAATCGTATACCTATAGAAAATAACATAACATCTCTAAAATAAACATTTGTGAGACATTTGGTGTGAGATACCCATTTCACGCCGTTACTCATAACTATCTAATAGGAACGTGTTCTTAAATTTAACAAGTTAAAGTTAGATAAAAAATATTAATAAAAACAATGTTAGGTATCTAGGTCAGACTAATTAAATCAACTATAATTATTAATTTATCAGTCATTACTTATAGCTATTTAGGAGAACTAACATTATTTTCTTCAGTCTTACACTGATACAAAAATATTAAAAGGAAATGTTATCTTTCTTAATATTTTTTTAGAATGTAGTGATTAAATACACTTCTAATAAGTATTAATCAACTGTTAAGTGATTAAGTTAATCTTTATTGTTCAATCTTAATTAAAAAAATAAAAGTCATTATTTAAAATTGTAAGTATAAAAATATGAGTGAGTGAATATTATATGAATTTGATCCAGTTGTTAATGTAAAAAGCTGTGTGAGTAAGTAAGTATACGCTGTATGTGAAGTGTATGAATATGCATGCGTTAGCATACAAATTAACATAATTCCATCTCTTCGTGGCTTGAACCGTTGCTGTCATCCGATTTAGGTTGTTTTCTATTTATAATATCTTCTCTGTCATTGCCATTAGTTTCATCGCCAGCTTGTGGTTCATTTCTTTTATTGCCTTTACTCGTATCGTTTGCTTGATGTTCTTCCCTGTTATTACCATTATCTTCATCACCAACTTGAAGATTTTCGCCGCGGTTTACATCATTTCCATGATTTTTACCCTTGCGGGTTCGTTTTGTTGATTGTCGTAATCCTTTCATTGCTTTGCGTTTAGTAGCATTCCTCACGACTAGCTTCAAAAACTTTTCTGAGTCATCGTCCGTAAACTTCGAGTCCCAAGAATTAACCGTTTGAAAGAAAAATTTCCTGAAGTTGGTGTAATTTTTAAGAGGAATTTTAGACATTTCGCCCTTGCTACCCCCAGACCATGAGCACTTACAGAGAAAATCCCTGGAGAAAATGACATCTAATAATTTGTATGCACTCGTTGTCCCACTACCCTCTGTAGATGAGCACAAAAATGATAAAGTTTTGGCAAACTTTGCCTTTTGGGCCTTATCGGCTAGATTCGTTTCCAACATATCCAACTGATGCTGGTTTTCAATTTGCGTTATACAGAAACTCTCATTATCTTCCGTTCCTAATTGGTCTTGTAGTAATGTTACATTTACTGGTCGTTCTTTCTCCTGAGATATTGATTTTTTTGTTTCCTCCAACTGTATTGATAAGGAAGCCAACTTAAATGCAATTTTCTTTTGATTTTCTACGACTGTTACAAGCTGTTCCATAATTGCAGCTTGATTAGCAATGACAGTTTGTAAATCCTCTGAGTTATAAACCTGAATTGTCTCTTGCTGGAGACCGCAGCTAGCAGCAACGGCAGACGGTTGTGAACTACTCTGTAACATAAAATTAGTGATTAGATTATCAAATATTAGCACATAATTTTCATTTGTAACGCAAATTATTACAGTAGATGGTTGCATAAAAAATATATATTGGACTTTTCATAAAATACATAATTTGCTTATATACATAAAAGCTATTCAATAGCTTAAAAATATTTTAAAATATGTTGGCCCATTTAAAGAGTTGTAGAACTACCACTACTAACTTAACTATGGATGTATAATTGTAAATACAAATTCAAAAATATGTGTTTCTTTTTTGCTCATCTTTCACTAGCTTCTGCAATCAAACAGATAAAAACTCTTACCAAATGTGCTGCGAGTGCATCAAAATTTATTTCATTATTTGCTCGATCAGGTTTAGAATATGTCCGTGGAATGCTACAGTTTTCGTTGTCATCGGTATCTGTATTTTGCTGCATAAGACACAATTCATTGTTAGCTTCTTCGTAAGTTGGGATGAAATTTCTTTTCAGCACACATTTCAAAAAGTCCCACTCTGGTCCTGGTCTTGAGTTTCCATCTTTTATTAATTTTGACGCATTTTTAATGTTTTTTGGTGGCCAGCGGACAATTCCTTCAGACTCCCACAGCATGAGAACGACGGTAAGCTTTGGTATATTGTTCTCTATAGTCTGAACTATTTTAAAAGACATTATTCTGAAAAGGAAAACAAATAACAATTATTACGTAAATAAATATAATTACTTAGTCAACAAATTTCATAAAAACTTTGTGATGTGATAGAAGCAGAATCTTGGATTACAAAAAGTAACTTAGTTTTTAAAGGTTAAGTAATGATATCGATAAGGGATCAGAATCAGTTAATTTTTAACGTCTAAAATACTGATAAAAATGGTGATTCCTCTTATTGTTTTGAAAATTCACGGATTGACGGTTGGCTTTGTTTCCAGTTTTTGATGTCAATAGAACTTAAATACCTAAATTGTATGCAGTTCAAATTTTGTAACGCAAATGCATTAGATAAATTTATATAAGTAGGTATAATGATAATTGATATCACTGCCATGTTATTTGACAGTAACTTTTGCCGTAAAATGCACCGTTGATAGCAATGAATCTTTAAAATAACATTACCTATTCAAATAAGCTTGCTACATTGACAAACGGACAAAAGAGAGATTAAACATGATTACGTAAATAAATACCTCTAATTATCAACGTAGCAAAAGTGTAATATTTCATTCATTACCCGTAGGTATATCTCGTTTCACGCTGTGCCGGAGATCACGTTGTGACAACGGACAACAGCGCTCCTATGAACTACGTAATATGAACTAAAGTCCATTTCTTCTTAATAGTTAGGACAATTATGAATAAATGGACTTTAGGTATTCTATGCGCATAGCAGAAAACGCGCCACTTATTACAGTGTATTTCGATGCGAGAAAATACGTTATAGTATCCGCTATTGCAGTAATGACCACCAGTAACATTCCTCATTTTATCGGCTGATATAATTAATAAAACTTAACACTTTTTCACACATTTGCAAGGAGATGTGGTCTTGGGGCTAATCACACCAAATCGGTTTTGGTACTAAGGATTAGTCTACGTTATACATACCTAACAAAAATGTGTGCTTTGCTAGCATTAGAAATTACTAAAATATTTTGTTTATTATCTTCCAGCGCACAGTTCCTGTAAATTGCCCCATAGCTATGTGCACAAAAGTATAGATTACGTATATATTACCAATTGAAATAACGATTAAATACGAACGAAAAAATTGTCTGTAAACGAATTATAATCCTCAACGTACCTGACCGGTATCCGTCGTCGTCCGTTGGTCTGATATGACTGGTTGAGTTAACGAAAGCGTTTACACACTTGAGATAGGCGTACTATTATTTATTTTAAGCACAAAAATAGGTTATTTATAATAAGCAAGTACTAACTATCGTTTATTGCTTTGACTTTCGTTTAAAAAATTTACATTCGGGCAATTTAATTCGATGGCCTGAGAAACCGAGACCTATCCACAAATCAGAAAAGAGTATGTCGACATTTTGACCAATCACAACACAATCACCCGAGTCCTCCGCTTGCGCGCGCGAACCGCTGACCGGCTGGATCTTCGTTCAAAAATTCAAAATGTCGTAAAAATCAAGTTAAAACTATCAGTAAATTAAATTCTGCTACAAATATGTTAGCAACTTTTTTTAATGAAAATTGTATTATGTTTAACACTATTATTAGCACACAAGATTTTTTAATTTAACAACTTTTTTCAACGAAAAAAAATAAGCTATTAAACAGATACTTAAGCAGTTAAGAAAACCTAATTTTTAAAAATAATTTGACGTATAAGTCTGATTGTTTTTTTTAGCCGTTTACCCACCTCGAGTTGTATCGTAAGGGGGGGGGGGGGGTGCCACTTTATGTACCTACAAGAACTATAATACTAGACAAAGATTTAGCTTTTTAAAGTTACAAACTTTAGCATTTCTGCATCGGACGTGAAACTTAAATAGTAAGCAGTAGCTAATTTCACTAGTTCAATAAAAAAAATATATAAATCGGATGAGTGCTTGTAAGGATTATGTATAACGAAAGGGTCACCACATCAGATGTTGAATTGTAAAACAATCCACGGATCCCTAAAATTTTAACAGTGGGTTGCGTTGCGTATGCGTTACCCCTTAACAAGCTTTACATGAATCTGTGGCGGACTTACTTTACACAAGAACTACTGGTGTCAGCTCGTAGCTGATTTATGTTCCACTAGTGAACACTTATATATTCCATTGCATTTAATTGTGATTAATACAGTGCACATAGCTGGCCGCCATTTTTATAAGATCTTGTAAATTTAAACTTTATTTCACGAGACCAACTTATCTTTGCTTAATAAACAAAATAACATAAGTATACTTACTTAGCTTGAAAATAAAATCTTAAGGTTTTATATAGGTAGGTAACCAGCTTATTGTCAAGTTAAAGCTTCAGTTAAAGGGATAAAATAAAAATATATTTTTTTATCATCACCTATTTTACATAATAATTTACAAGTAAACAGAGATAAATTACAAGCGCGTGAAAATTTTCGTCAATATTCATATAGTATTTGACAATAAACTTTTTTTCCCATTCGAATTTTACACACATGAAGGAAAAATTAAGGTTTTACTTACCGTTAATGAAATTACCACTTTCACCACAAGCTGTCACAAATAGTTCACAACAATATTATAACGTCAAAAGAAAATTTAAGTAGGAATAAATATTGATATTCACAATTTTACCACTACAGAATTTTCAACTCCAAAGCAGTGTTCAAAAGGATCTTGTGGTGCGCACTTTGGTAACACTAGGGTAACACAAACTCTATTAATCTTCCATTGTGCTGTATAATAGGGATGATGACTGGGTAAAAAATAAAATATATGATGCTATTTAAATAATGAAACATTATAATTGAATGTCACTTTAATTGATCAATTTTATTTATAACATGGTTTACTATTTTTTAGTTCCAATTAAAATTTATTGGGAATGCTTTTTGACTCCATTAAAAGTGACGTCACCGTTGAGTACTGTCATACAAGTCCCATATAAATTATTGTTTTTGACATTTAGTAAAAAGTAACTAATTTGACTTGTTGTCATCTACCCTATTGGTAACAAATACTTTAATACTCAGTCAATGTTCAGCTCTTAGGGTGACGGTTACCTTTAATAATGCTTAAATAATGCTGCTATAATGCAATCGTGACACTTTTTCAGCTAACAGCGGTTTAATTTGTGCCCAAGTCAGAGTTAAATCAACAGTTACAGCGCCTCTAACTCTCTTATTCAGCATGCTTGTACAGCTTAGGAATATAATGTGGACAACGATTCAGCTACTATACAGCTATTCTGTGCTACTTGGGCTGCAACAACTCCAGGCGGTGAGTAAGCCGAACTGGCATTACTGTTCCATTTGGACCTCCGATGCCTCCCTCGTGGTGGAGGCCAGTTTACCCCTGGTGCGCGGGGGGTTGCACGCCTTTCCCCCCATAACATGTTTTGCCGGGCGTTTCGCGGCATGGCACACGGCGCACCATGGTTCCTTGACCTCGCACACAGTCATGGCGTGGCCCGGTTTCCCACAGCGGTGGCACAACGTCGACCTGTCCACCGGGGATGGACAGAGGGCTTTGGTATGGCCTATGCCCATGCATCGGAAGCACCGCATGGGCAGTGTGTCTAGCCCTTTTACTTTAGCGGACGACCATCCTACCGAAAGGCGTTCTGCCTCCACCAGTGTATTGGCGGCCGCCACGGGGCAGGTCAGAATAACTGCCCCGGTCTGGTCTGGTGCCATTCGTATGGCGCCGACTTTTACTTGCCCTGGTGGGCATTTTCCTGCCGTTGCCGCTGCATCTCTTAAGGACTCCGGTGTCACCGCCTCGTCGAAGCCCCAGACCCTTATTTGCGCCGTTTTATATGGCCTCGTCACCTCTGCCTCATTTTCAATTAGCTCCCGGAGCTTCTCAGCAAGGGCGTCAGCTGCAGCCCCGCTGTCCGCTCCGGGGACCTCTATTATGCGGGCCCCAGTTGCGCTTCTGCGCACCGCCACGTGGTCCACCCCAATGGACTGAAGTTTCAGGGTGGTGACCCTGGCCATTACCGACTTGTAGTCCATTTGGGACTCCGGCCGTAGGGTCACCACCACCGCCGTCGATTTCGGTGGGATGAATTTTTCTTCTTTGGTGGCGCTTGCGCAGCCACCTTGGGGGCCTGGACCTGGGTGGGCCTTGTCTCCGCAGGGGGAGGGATTTCTTCCCCTTCCCCTTTCCTTTTCCCTTCTTGACCACTGTGGCCCACCCTTCCTCCTCAGGATTCGATGGTGTCTCGGCGGGCGCCTGGGAAGGGCCTGGGCCTGGCGTGAGGTCTCGTGGCCGAGCTTTGGCCTTTCGCGCCAGGATTCGCGGCGCGGGTCCGGGTCGTGCAGGGGGCATCAATGTCGTTGGCCCCGTGCTAGCCTCCTTGCAGGATTGGCGTTCCGCCTCCTGCCGTTTCTTGTCTGCCGCGAGAGGCGGGCGTATTATCGGCTCAGGAGCTAATATGCCCCGCTTCTCGGCCTCCTTTAGTCGGTCCGTCACCATTCCCCCCAACCTCAGGAACAGGTCCCTTTCCATGGAGTCCTTTAGGTCGTTCAGGACCTCTTTAAGTTCGGTCATGGTGACCCCTGCTGTCCCTTGTGTAGAGGGCCCGGCCTGCTTTTCGGCGTAGGCCGTTCTAAGGGCCCTCGTTTCCTGCCGCAACTGGGCCAGCTCCTCCCGCATCCTTTTATTATCCGCGGTGAGGACACGGACCGCCTCAGATTCCACCTGCTGGGCCTGTATTTTCCCAGCGGCGTCTAGAATTTGGTGGCAGGCCTCTTTCATGGCCTGCCGTATCGTCCCTTTCAAATTTCCGGACTTCCCGGCTTGGTCCAGCACCTTTTGGGCGGACGCCCGGACCACCTCCACATATTCATTCGTCCACCATCGTGGCGGACTTACGGCCAGCAGAACTCGCATTACGTGCGGTACACCGCACAGAAAAGCGGCCCCTAGCGGCAGAGCTGAGCTTGGGGCCTCGATTCTCGGCCTCAGGCACCTCCAATGCTTTGCGCTTTAGGGCGCTACCTCTGCCATCTATGCCAGCCTCTGACATAACAACCTCCGGGAGGCCATCACTGTCCCCATCAGATAGATCCGACAGGACCATGAGCTCCTCTCTACTAGTCGATCGCGTCGAAAAATTGGAGGGACTTGCGTCCCTCTGGCGGTTCTTGCCCCCCCAGATACGGTGGGGCAGCCCACACCCGAGGGTGTGGGGAGGGATTCTCCGGCCAGGCCGGTACCCTCCTGGGGTATTGTAGTTTTAGAAGACGCCATTTTCATTGAGTTCCTTTTTACAAGGGTGAGGTCCCTGATCTCCCACTCTATCACAGTGGGCGCTCGGGACGGGGTTCCCCCCCCGCCATTCATCCCATCGGCGCGCCCGACCTTAGGATTGGGGTTATTTTTGGTGAGGTTTTCTTCCTCTCGACACCGGCCGCAGTGGCACAGCATCCCCAGCCCCAGTTTGGGGTACCGGGTTGCCCGACGCTGGCCGAAGCCAAGACCGCCGCACGAGGAAACGTGAGCCACTTCCTTTTACCACGTCTGTAAGCAGACGGGGAGGAGTGGCTCCCAACCAACAGTAGCAGGACATTCGCCAGCAACCAATAAGACCCCGCATACCAGAGAGTTATTGGCTGCCACCCAGGGTGCACCGTCCTGGAACCCTTGTCAGCCCGCCGCTCGCACCGGATCCGAAAGATCAAGTGTGAGAAGCTAAAGCCTTCAAGGGACCAGGCACACGAGGAGGTTTCCCGCACTTAGCACCCCGCCCATAGGGGACCCCTGCCTCAACAACCGGGGGCCATCCCCGTTCCGGTTCATGCAGAGCATCACGTGGTGCAGCCCACGGCATGCACTGCATGGTATGGCACTGGGACAGTCACGTGCATAGTGACCGCCCAAACAATAAAAGCAAAGTTCATGCCGCTTTGCCATGCGGCGCCTATCTTGTACTGGCAGTCTCTGCCAGTCCCTGCATTGTAGCAGGCTGTGGCCCATCCGGCCACATTGCAGGCAGTCCGCGTCCCTCGCGACTGCTGCCGTGTGCGCAACCCGCACACCAGCTCCACGCGGTGGCGGTTGCCGTCCCTGTTGGGGCTTCCCTCGCCATGAGGGTTCCAAGGGCCTACGTTCAGGCGCTCTGGATGGCGCTGAGTCCGTCATGGTATTCTCAGCAGCCCGTGCCTCAAACTCCAAAAACTTCACCAAGTCAGTGAATGTTGGTAGGGTGGTGCTATCCCGCTCCGCATTTTCGCGCTCAAATCGCGAGCGGATGTCATTGGGTAATTTGCCCAATACAATGTGCACCAGCAAAAAGACCATTGGTCCACCGGCAGCCCCAGTGTGCGGAGCGCGTTACAGGCCACTGTAACGGGCGTGAGCAACTGCAGGCGCAACTGTGCCCTGTTGGCCACCTTGGGCAGGGCCATCAACTGTGCGGCGTGCGCATCCGCTAACAAACGTAAGTTTTGGTAGCGGGAGTTCAATAACTCCCAAGCCGTGTCGTACTGGTCGTCCTCCACCCGGAGGTGCTGGATGAGCGACCGCGCTTCATCCTCCAGAGTGGAGAGGAGGTAGGCCATCTTCTGGGCCTTCGACAAATCCTGTCGTGCTACGACCAGGGACTCAAACATATTTTTATATGCTACCCACTCCTCCATCCTACCCCCAAAGTGGGACAGCTGAAGGGTGGGGAGCCGACCAGTAACCGCTGGTCCTTCCTGTCTAACAGGTGTGCGAGGGGCTGGTCCGCCAGCCTGTCTCGCCCTTATTGCGGTCGCCGCCTCCGCGATATCATCGTGCAGACTCAGGATCTGGTCCATGTCCGCCATGTGACCTGCGTAGACCTCCGGGGCAAGTTCGGCTTCGGTAAGCACCACCATGGCCGCTTCCGCGCTAATCAATCGTGAGTGGAGGTGATCCGCTCTTAGCAGTATGGCGCCCTCCCTGTCCTTCCGGGACAGGAGTCCCCCGGCCGTCACAAACCATCTCAATTCGTTGGCGAGTGTCGCCCTAGCATTGGAGACCTTCGCCATCGCGTCAAGTCACAAACAAAAAAAATAACAAAAGGTAAATAAAAAACAACAAAATCAAACAACTACACGAAGAACCGCGGTAGGTATGAGAATGGCACAAACCCGGAACGCACGGTACAAACCGCAAACAAATACAAAAAAGGTTACAAATATTCTTATACAAACAAACTAAGAAAAATCTAATAATTTTTACAAACAATTAATTATTTTTTACAAACGAACAAATAGATAGAATAGGGTAGATAAACTACGCTCTGCTACCAGAAAATGTGCGCAGAGAATCCGGACAAACGAAGTGGCGGGAAGAATTCTGTACCGGAACTTTACCGGGAAAAAACCCACCGGTAAAATTAAGTACCGGGAAAAAATCTCCACGCGACACCACGCTTGTCCGACTAGAATCTAACTTAAGCTATACGCAGACTGCTACCACCGTAGCTTATATAGGGAGCTACGGGGCCCTATATACTAACCTAATTTAATAACTACAATTCAAACCACTTACCAAACTGAATCTTCTTAATCTTCGGATCCAACTTCGAGTGTCTTCGGAAGAGGAGGGGGTTGTTCCCTAAATCACCCAACCTACCCCATGAGATCTCAATCCCCAAAAAAAAACCTGATCCGTCTAGCAGTTCCACTCGGCAACAGATTTCGGCGTCCCCAGGCAGCCACGTTTCGCATCTCACAAGAAACAGTCAAAGTAAAAGGTTTCACAAACACAAACGTTCAATAGTTATTTAACAAACAGGAAATTCACAAATATAACTCAAACTAATTAACAATCAAAGGACGCGGGACCTCTCGCGTATTAAAAATCAAACCGATATCGCACAGGACAATGGCGACCGTCCGCGACCCATTCGCACGAGCAATGTGAGAACCCCGAACGCCTGGCGGCGACAATAGGAAACGCCTGCGTTTAGTTTCACCCATTATATTACAAACACTCTGCGATACAACTATGTGTATAAGAAATTTCAAGAGATTGGTTCAGTAGAAACGTGAAAAGGTAACAAACAAATTCACTTTCGCATTTATAATATTAGTTAGGAAGTTAGCATAGTAAATGCAGGAAGCTATACCACTTTAAGTGCTTAGGAATGGCGAAGGAGGCGTTTGAGAAACTTACCCAGGAATACAAGAGCAGCTGGATGTGTCCCGAGTGTGTGTGCAGCAATCCGAAGGTCGATAACTCAGACACTCCCGTAAGAAGCAGCGTACTAAATAAAACATTTACGCCGAGCTATGTAAACACCGAACGCGGGAGTCGTCTCACACCGGCTGACATATCACTATCATACAATGAGATTAAACTACTGGAAGAATTAAGGGAGCTTCGAACGGAGATGAACTCAAGATTTGATGTTCAAATGAATGCTTACAAGCAATTACAAGATAAGTTCTGTAAGTCCGAGACCGAATTGCAAAAATTGCGTAAACAACTGACGGTAGGCCAAGAAAAAAGTACCCAAGTTGAGATTCTCGAAAATATGGTAAAATCATTACAAGACAGAAATAAATACTTGGAAGCTTGCTTAGCAAATAAGAGAACAGAGGGCGAGGGGACTTCGAGTGAGAAAAAGCAGCAGATATCAACTACAAGACAAATAGCTCAAAGGAATTCGACGGTAGCTGCAGGTACGTGTGCGGCCACGAAACCTGCGAACGAAACGCTAATATCTGAGTGCGGAACTCAAGTCATCTCGGAGCCGGCTGTCTGTATGAAAAGTAAGAGCAAGAAACTACAGGATAATTTAGATGAAACGCCTGAATTAAATAATAAAGGAAACGACGACGATTGGATACAGGTGACAAAGAGGAAGAGTAAATACAACAACACAGAAGTTAAAAAAGGAGGAAGCGCCAATATCTTGGACATACAAGGAACAGAAAGGAAAAAATATCTGCACGTGTGGCGGTTAAAAAAGGAAACTGCAAAAGAAACTATGGAAAAATATGTGAAGAAAGTTTGTGGTCAAGAAGTGTCAGTACAAGTTGAAAAAATTACTCCTACAACGGAAAGAGACTATGCTTCGTTTATGATTGGCGTGCCAGAACGATTCTACGAAAAACTATGCCAACCAGATGTCTGGCCTTTAAATGTGGAGTTCAGCGAGTGGATATTTTTTCGTAGACAATCCAACACCTTACGTAAGTCCTCGTAGAATTATTAATATTTATTACCAGAACGTCAGGGGTCTTAGAACCAAGTTGGATAAATTCTATGCAGGGATAGTGTCCTCATGCGCGGACATATTTGTCATTACTGAGACCGGGTGTCATCAATCAATCCACGACGCAGAATTGGTTCCACCAGGATACAAATTGTTACGTTGTGACAGAGCAGACGGCAGAAAACAAGGCGGCGCGCTTCTCGTGGCCACACCGCGTCTCGAGCTGCGGGCCGTTCCAATACCGGGTGACGTCAACATCGATGACCATACGTTCGAGATCGTTTGCGCGCAGGTATACTTGCGCGGTAGATGTTTATGCCTATGTTGCGTTGTTTACATTCCGCCGCACGGCAACGAGACCGAGTACATGTTATTTTTTAAAATTCTTGAGCAAATCTGTGTTAAATTTAATAATGTTGTTATAATTGGTGATTTTAATTTATATTCATGCAATGATAGTATTTTAAATAATTATGAGTATTTTAGGACATATTCTGGATTCGCTCAGAGAAATGAAATACCTAACTGCAATGGTCGTCAACTAGATTTAGTTTTAACGTCGTTGGAGGGGGTTGATGTCGACCTTGCGAATGAGTCAGTGGTACCGATAGACGCGCAGCACCCTCCACTTAATATAGCGGTAACGATGACAGGGCGGGCGAGGGCGCCTACGCAACAGGCACATATTTCGGTTGAGACGCATAGTTCCCAATATCGCGAGTACAAGTTTCACCAGTGGAACTTTGCTAAAGCTAATTTTCCTTTATTGTATTCAAGAATAGCAGCCATAGACTGGAATCCGATTTATAAATTGAATAATATTGAAATAATTTTGAATATATTTTATGATAATTTAAATAATGTTTTTAATGACTGCGTTCCGATCAAAAAGCGAGGGCGGGTATCATCGAGGTACAATTATCCCGAGTGGTACACTGCCGAAATAGTTCGCGAAATTAAATTAAAGTATTATCTTCATAAGCAGTATAAGCAGAGTAAATTGCAAGAAGATTACGATAATTTTTCTCGGTGCAGGTCTCGCGTGAAATATATGGTTAAAATAGCGGAAGAAAGATACCGTGATCAGGTTCAAAGCCATCTAGCTGAGGATCCAAGATCTTTTGGAATTACATAAATTCTAAGAAGGGCCAAAGATCACAGAAAAAAATTATTAAAGACGGTGTAGAATTAACGGATGACCAATGTTGTTTAGAACTTGCAAGCTACTTTCATTCTGTTTATAGTACCGAGCAACCGGAACTGAACATTGACAATGCCATGGCGGAGGCAAGCGGAGCGAACGGATCGGCGCGAATACATCTGGGAGAGCTGCAGTTAGCTGATATTGAGCAGGCTTTGGCTAAACTTAAACCAAAGCGATCGGCCGGGCCGGATGGAATCCCCGCATTCTTACTTAAGGACTGTCGGTTAGTGCTTGCCCAGCCATTGTTATATATATATAATACATGTCTGGAACAAGCAACCTTTCCAGATGTATGGAAGCTGACTCGCGTGGTTCCCGTTCCAAAAGCTGGAGGTGGTCGTACCGTGGAACAGTTTAGGCCAGTGGCAGTTTTGTCTGCTGCGGCCAAAGTATTCGATTCGGCTATACAGACGAGTATTTTCGTGCAAGTAAGTCCTCAACTATGCGACCAACAACACGGATTCAGGCCAGGTCGCGGCACCACGAGCAACTTGCTTAACCACATGGCTCGAGTCGTGCCGGTAGTGGACCAGGGGGGGCAGATAGACGTAGCATACTTTGACTTCCGGAAAGCTTTCGATGTCATTGATAACGATGTGCTTTTAAGGAAGTTAGCTGGTGTCGGATGCACTCCCCACTTGCTAAGGTTCTTGGCTAATTATATGCGGGATAGGCAGCAGTATGTGGAGTACGCTGGATGCCAGTCTGAGCCGTATTTTGTGAGATCGGGAGTGGGACAGGGAAGTAATCTCGGCCCCCTCGAGTTCCTCATCTTGATAAATGACTTACCTACGGTTATCCAGCACTCCGACTGTTTAATGTTTGCAGATGACCTAAAGCTGTCCCTCAGAGTCAGTGCGGAGGTGGACTGTGAGCGCTTGCAAGCTGACATTGATAGAATAGTTTTGTGGGCTCACGAAAATAAACTAGAATTCAATAAATCTAAGTGTGTCACGATTACATTCACAAAAAAACGCAAACCTATTGAGTATGAGTATAGTGTAGACAATGTTAATATGAAAAAAGTCTCGGAGGTGAAAGACCTAGGGGTTACCTTCACAACCCAACTGTCTTTCACAAATCATATTAATATGGTAGCTAAAAAAGCGTTTAGAAATTTAGGATTTATACTGCGTAGAGTACATGGCTTTACCAACACTAAAGCGATTATGTCTTTGTATAATGCCTTAGTCAGGAGCCATCTCGAAAGTAACGCAGTGATTTGGGCTCCACATGAAGCTAAATATACTCAAATTCTAGAGCGCATTCAAAATAAATTTGCCAGATATCTATATCTGAGATTATATGGTGTCTATCCGTACTATCCTTTAATGTATCCTACCTTATTTGTTCTGGGTATGGTGGGATACACTGAACTGCGGGTACGGAGAGACCTATCGATGGCTTTATATATTTTCAAGCTATTTCGAGGAAAAATTCATAACCCTGAATTGCTAGGTTCGCTGAGATTATGTGTCCCCTCGGGGTACGTGTGGCGCCGCCGCCGACCACCGTTGCTGTACGTGCCCTGCGCTCGCACCGCGCTGATGAGCAAGGCCCCGCTGACGCGCGCGCTTCGTTACCTCAACCAGATTGCCGAGAGAATAGATCTGTTTTCATGTTCTCTGAGCGAGTTCATAAGTACATCCTTGTATGTAATTTGCCACAATTAAATGTAATTGCTTCTCTATCGCATTGGTGTAAGCTGTTATGATAGATATAAGCTTGTGAATAAATAAATAAATAAATAAAAATAAATTCGTTAATTAATTTTTAATGTCTGTATTGAAACCATGGAGATATTGTTGTGAGTATATTATATTTATTTCATAAATTCTAGTTAATGTTATTTCTCTCAAAGGGTGGTCGTTGTCGTTCGGACCGGATGTCGCTTCGCCCTCTGTTTGTCACACGTTTACGAGTTGGCTTTAAGTGGACATTTGTCTCCTTTGTTATTTACTGTTTATAGGATTTCCGACAACTACTCTGCTGTGACAACACTATTAATTTTGTATTGTTTTATTCAATTCAATTTACAACTTTAATCAAACTTAAACCTTATAATGGGTCAAATTTAACTTGTAATATATATAGGTAGAAAACGGGCCAGAATAAAGGCAAAGGTAATTGTTTTGTAATCAAATAGGTTATAAATAACAAGTTTAAATCATCATATACTTAATGAACAAGATTAGTTAGTTGACGTCAGAAAATAACTTAAAGCTAAGTGTTTGTAATAAAATCTATGTTGTTTTGTCCGTTCGCCGCCGTAATATTCTAGCGCGTGCGGTAGTTTCATATTAGTAGCATCGCGCCGACGCGACGGCGACGGCTAGTCGCGAGCGACCATTTTGAATTAGTATTGTTTGGACAGCGCGCGGGGAGGCCGCGCCGCATGAAATAACTCGTGCTAGGCACGCCATATTGTCCTGTGCTATATCGGTTTGATTTTAATACGCGGAGAGGTCCCGCGTCTTTTGATTGTTAATTAGTTTGAGTTATATTTGTGAATTTCCTGTTTGTTAAATAACTATTAAGTTTGTGTTTGTGTAACCCGTTATTGTGACTTTTTCCTGTGAGATGTGACGCGTGGCTGGTCGCTCACATCTATCTGTTGCCGAGCCAACTTCGTGAAGAAATCTATTTATTTGTTCTGGGGAATTGAGATCTCATGGGTTAGGTAGGGTGATTAGGGATCCCCCCTTTCCGAAGACACTCAAGTTTGGATCCGAAGAGAAAGAAGATTTAGTTTGGTAAGTGGTTTGCAATTGTAGTTATTAAGTTAGGTTATTATATAGGGCCCTATAGCTCCCTTTATAAGCTATAGTGGCAGCGAAGAGCAGGAAGATTAAGTTTGGTAAGTGGACCCTTGAGCTTGTGGGTGGTTGTATTTATTAAGTTAGGTTTAATATACAGGGTTCTGTAGTTCCCGTTATAAACTATGGTGGTAGCAGTCTGCGTATAGATTAAGTTAGTTTAGGTTTTAGTCGGACAGACGTAGTGCCGGGTCGAGGTTTTTACCGGTACTTTTTTTACCCGGTAAATTTTTCGGTACCGAACCCTCCCGCCATTTCGTTTGCCCGGATTCTCTGCGCACATTTTCTGGTAGCAGAGCGTAGTTTATCTACCCTCTATTTGTTCGTTTGTAAAAGATAATTATTTGTAAAAATTATTAGATTTTAATTAGTTTGTTTATATAAGAACTTATATAGATTGATTGTTTGATTTTAGATAATTGTAACCTTTTGCATTTGTTTCCGGGTTTGTGCCATTCTCATTCCTACCGCGGCTTTGCGTATTGTAGTTTGATTTTGTTTTTTATTTACCTTTTATCTTTTTTTATTTTTGTCTGTTTGTTTGTGACTTGACGCGATGGCGAAGGTCTCCAATGCTAAGGCGACACTCGCCAACGAACTGAGATGGTTTGTGACGGCCGGAGGACTCCTGTCCCGGAAGGACAGGGAGGGCGCCACACTGCTAAGAGCGGATCACCTCCACTCACGATTGAGTAGCGCGGAAGCGGCCATGGCGGTGCTTACCGAAGCCGAACTTGCCGCGGAGTTCTACGCAGTTCACATGGCGGACATGGACCAGATCCTGAGTCTGCACGATGATATCGCGGAGGCGGCGGCCGCAATAAGGGCGAGACAGGCTGGCGGACCAGCCCCTCGCACACCTGTTAGACAGGAAGGACCAGCGGTTACTGGTCGGCTCCCCACCCTTCAGCTGTCCCACTTTGGGGGTAGGATGGAGGAGTGGGTAGCCTACAAAAATATGTTTGAGTCCCTGGTCGTAGCACGACAGGATTTGTCGAAGGCCCAGAAGATGGCCTATCTCCTCTCCACTCTGGAGGATGAAGCGCGGTCGCTGATCCAGCACCTCCGGGTGGAGGACGACCAGTACGATACGGCTTGGGAGTTATTGAACTCCCGCTACCAAAACTTACGTTTGTTAGCGGATGCGCACGCCGCACAGTTGATGGCCCTGCCCAAGGTGGCCAACAGGGCACAGTTGCGCCTGCAGTTGCTCACGCCCGTTACAGTGGCCTGTAACGCGCTCCGCACACTGGGGCTGCCGGTGGACCAATGGTCCTTTTTGCTGGTGCACATTGTATTGGGCAAATTACCCAATGACATCCGCTCGCGATTTGAGCGCGAGAATGCGGAACGGGATAGCACCACCCTACCAACATTCACTGACGTGGTGAAGTTTTTGGAGTTTGAGGCACGGGCTGCTGAGAATACCATGACGGACTCAGCGCCATCCAGAGCGCCTGAACGTAGGCCCTTGGAACCCTCATGGCGAGGTAAGCCCCAACAGGGACGGCAACCGCCACCGCGTGGAGCTGGTGTGCGGGTTGCACACACGGCAGCAGTCGCGGGGGACGCGGACTGCCTGCAATGTGGCCGGATGGGCCACAGCCTGCTGCAATGCAGGGACTGGCAGAGACTGCCAGTACAAGATCGGCGCCGCATGGCAAGGCGGCATGAACTTTGCTTTTACTGTTTGGGCAGTCACTATGCACGTGACTGTCCCAGAGCCATACCATGCAGTGCATGCCGTGGGCTGCACCACGTGATGCTCTGCATGAACCGGAACGGGGATGGCCCCCGGATGTTGAGGCAGGGGTCCCCTATGGGCGGGGGCGCTCCTGCGCGAAGCCCTCCACCACCGGACGGAGGACGCGGCTTCGCTCGTCGCACCCCCCCTCGGGAGGGGGGTCGCGTACCTGCGCGGGTCTTGGCGGACCGGGACCACGCGCCTCAAGGTCATGGCCAGTATGTGGCTGGCCAGGCCCCGGATAGGGCCCCCATGGGCGGGGGCCCTAGATCAGACGTGAGAGTGGGGACACCCCCCTCCACGCGGGTTACCACTACCCACCACATGCAGCCGCAGCGGTTTTCTCCGCCGCTGCACGAGTACCCACGGCTGGAGTACTACCCGCCGTACCATAGGTATGGCCGGGCCGCGGGTTATGCCCCCCCTCAGATGGGGATGTGCACTCGCCCGCCATATTATCCGGGTCAGTGGCGCGCCCCTGGTTTGGAGAGAGTGGGGAGCCCGTAACTAGCTTGCTCCCTTGCTGGGACAGAGCCGCGGACGGTTCTGCTCCCTACCGCGGTGGTCCGCGTATGGGGTCGTGGGGGAGAAGCCATGAATTTGAGAGCTCTGTTGGACTCAGGGGCTCAAAGCAGTTTGGTTACCACTCGAGTGGCACACCAGTTAGGTTTAGTCGTGGAAGACTCGCCTGTGCCACTTCTTGGAGTTGGTGGCATACAAGTGAAGTGTCTGACGGGCCAGACACTTGTCACCTTTTCTTCGCTGAAGTCCTCCACAATGAGGATCACGACTTCGGCTATGGTAATGGATACCATTGCGGGTTGGCACCCCTCGACAGACATACCGCCGGGTGTGTTGTCTTTGGTTTCGGGTCTGGATTTGGCCGACCCCTTTGTCTTTCATCCCGGCCCAGTGGACTTGCTCCTGGGCTCGGACGTATTGGGTTGGATTTTGTTGGGTACCCAGAAAGCTCTGGGTTCGTCTTCACTGATGGCAGTGTCTACTATCTTTGGTTTCGCCCTGATGGGCCCTGTGTTTGATAATAGCACCGTGGAGGAGCCACCGGTCGTCGCATCAGCGTCCTTGGCCAAGACCATGCAAAGGTTTTGGGAGGTGGAGGAGCCACCTATGAGTTCCAGGATGGATCCGGAACACGCTGAGTGCGAAGCCTTCTTTCGATCAACCACGGAGAGGTTGCCCTCCGGTCGGTTTGTAACTAGATTACCATTTGTTGCTACACGTCCTAGCCTAGGGCAAAGTAGGGCGCTTGCGGAGAAACGACTGCTGTCCATGGAGCGACGTATGCAGCGTGACCACGTATTTCGCGATAAATATATTGAATTTATGCGCGAGTACGAGGATTTGGGTCACATGTCTCCGGCTCGAGTTGATTGGAGCTCAACTGAGCATTATTTTTTGCCCCACCACGCGGTGGTGAAGGCCTCAACAGGCAAATTGAGGACCGTCTTTGATGGGTCCGCACCCACTTCGAACGGGGTTTCGTTGAATCTATGTTTGCATTCAGGTCCCAAATTGCATAGGGACATAATTGACATCGTCTTGAACTTTAGAAGACATCAAGTGGTTTTTGGCGCGGACATCCGGATGATGTTCCGCCAGACAGTCATACATCCTGAGGACAGGCGATTCCAGTTGATACTCTGGCGTGAGCGCCCTGAGGATCCTGTGACGGTGTATGAACTCAACACAAACACGTATGGTTTGAAATCTAGTCCCTATATCGCCATCAGATCATTGCTTGAATTGGCAGAGCGGGAACGGATCCGCTTTCCCCGTGGGGCTTCCGTGCTGTCACGTGACTTGTATGTTGATGACGTGTGCACCGGAGCCCAAAGTATTGAGGAGGCCCTCCTACTGCGGGATGAATTGATCGAAATATTGAAGACAGGTGGCTACGAGCTACGTAAGTGGTTTTCCAATGAGCCTAGAGTTCTAGAAGGGATCCCGGAGGATCACCAACAGAACCCTCACCTGTTTGAGTATGTGGATGATCCCAACAGGATAGCGGTGCTGGGCATGCAGTACCAGCCGCTAACCGATATTTTCACATTCCAAGTGGACTTGGAAATACCAAAAGTCTGGACTAAGAGAACGGTGTTGTCAGTAATAGCTCGTATGTTTGATCCAAGCGGTTGGATCAGTCCAGTAATATTCTCTGCGAAGTGTCTTCTTCAGAGACTTTGGACTTTGGGCGTCTCGTGGGACGAGCCGCTGTTTGGTCCTCCATTGGATGATTGGCTCGAGTTGTTTTCATCGATTAAGGAAGTCAATCGGATTGCCTTGCCTCGTCGAATATTGCCCCCGGGAAATATCGAGCCAGCCTGCATGGCTTTTGTGACGCGTCGGAGCGAGGCTACGCCGCGTCAGTCTATATGCGGACAGTTGACGCCGATGGCCGGGTCAATGTCTCGCTTTTGCTAGGGAAGAGCAAGGTCGCCCCCATCAGGACTAGGCTGACTATTCCCAAGCTTGAGTTGAGTGGAGCTCACCTTCTCTCTAAATTGTTGCATCACGTTGCATGTGAGCTGGCGGCCACGGTCGAGATACGGGACATCTTCGCCTGGTCGGATAGCCAGGTCGCGCTTGCATGGTTGCGCGCGGCCCCACATACCTTGGAGGTTTTTGTGGGAAATCGGGTTTCCCAAATCCAGAATATCGGAATTGATATAACATGGAGACATGTGCCGGGAGAGCTTAACCCAGCGGACTGTGCTTCCCGAGGTTGTACGGCACCAGAATTGGTGTCACACCCGCTCTGGTGGGGCCCAGAGTGGCTGATGGGATCAGAAACTTCTTGGCCTGTCTGTCAGACAGATGTTACTTCTTTGAGTTTGACTGGGCTTCGTGTACATGCTGTAGTCGCTGAGACGACGTCGGAGCCGGATTGGCTACTTGCTCGGTATAGCAGCTTGGATAAGCTTCTGGGTGTTACCAGTTGGATTAAGCGTTTCATACATAATTGTAGAAACCCACAGGCAAAGCGGTTGGAGCCGATTGCAGGTGCAGAAGAGCGCCGGAGCGCATTGTTGCATTGGGTCCGTGTCGTGCAGACCGGACGGTTTGAGTCAGAGCTTCGTATTTTGCGCGACGGACGCGCTAAGTTGAAGGGCGCGGTCGCTCGTTTGAACCCGTACTTCGACTCGGATGGGCTTCTTCGGGTTGGAGGCAGGCTCCGGAAGGCGGATCTTCCATATGAGACTCGCCATCCTCTGTTGTTGCCCAAGGGCGGACCCTTGGTGCAGCTTTTGGTGTCTGATCGACACATTCGTAACGCCCATGCTGGGTGCAATGCTTTGCTGGCTATTTTGCAACGCGAATTTTGGATTTTGTCTGCCCGAAGAGCAATCCGTAGTGTTCTGTTTCGATGTATTGCATGTTATAGGTTGAAGGCATTCACGATGCAACCACAGATGGGTGATTTGCCCGCTGATCGAATCCGACCTTCGAGGCCGTTTGACGGCGTTGGAACCGATTTTGCCGGTCCCTTTTCGATCAAGGCTTCTCCCTTTCGTAATGCCCGTATTGTGAAGGGCTATTTGTGTGTATTTGTTTGTTTGGCCACCAAGGCTGTCCATTTGGAGGTGGTATCGGCTCTGACTACGGAGGCCTTCGTCGCCGCGTTGGATCGCTTTGTTTCGCGTCGAGGTCTACCTTCCCTTATTAGGTCTGATAATGGCACAAACTATAAGGGAACTGTAAATTATCTTAAGGATGTTTCTGTGTTTATTGATAAAAATTGTACTAGTTTAAGTCAAATTGCTGCCCAAAGGGGAATAACCTGGAAGTTTAGTCCCCCAAGTTGCCCCCATTGGGGAGGGATTTTTGAAGCGGCTGTGAAATCCGCAAAGACCCACCTCCGCCGCATTATCGGAGAAACGGCTCTAACTTTTGAAGAGCTGGCCACAGTGTTTTGTAAAGTTGAGGCGGTCCTCAACTCTCGTCCTCTCTGTCCGCTATCTCCAGATCCAAATGACTTGGAAGCTCTCACCCCTGGTCATTTTTTGGTGGGAGGGCCTTTGAATGCCCTGCCCGAATACCCGTGGAAGGACGAACGCGTATATCGGTTGTCGCGTTTTCAAATGTTGCAGCAAATGAGCCAGGACTTTTGGCGTCGCTGGTCGCTTGAATATTTGCATTTGCTGCAGCAAAGAGTGAAGTGGACAGACAGGACTGAGCCTCCCAGGGAGGGTGATTTAGTATTGTTAAAAGAGGCAAATTTGCCCTCATTGCTTTGGCGACGACCTCGCATATTACGTTTGATTCTTGGCGGAGATGGCACTCCGCGTGTGGCTGAGGTGTTGGTCGACGGTTCGATTTTAAGGAGAGCTGTGACCTCTCTCGCCCGCCTTCCCGTAGAGTAAGCTAGCGGTCTGCTTCTCAGACCGGGACGGGGGGATGTTTGTAATAAAATCTATGTTGTTTTGTCCGTTCGCCGCCGTAATATTCTAGCGCGTGCGGTAGTTTCATATTAGTAGCATCGCGCCGACGCGACGGCGACGGCTAGTCGCGAGCGACCATTTTGAATTAGTATTGTTTGGACAGCGCGCGGGGAGGCCGCGCCGCATGAAATAACTCGTGCTAGGCACGCCATATTGTCCTGTGCTATATCGGTTTGATTTTAATACGCGGAGAGGTCCCGCGTCTTTTGATTGTTAATTAGTTTGAGTTATATTTGTGAATTTCCTGTTTGTTAAATAACTATTAAGTTTGTGTTTGTGTAACCCGTTATTGTGACTTTTTCCTGTGAGATGTGACGCGTGGCTGGTCGCTCACATCTATCTGTTGCCGAGCCAACTTCGTGAAGAAATCTATTTATTTGTTCTGGGGAATTGAGATCTCATGGGTTAGGTAGGGTGATTAGGGATCCTGATGAAACAATATGTTATTAATATTCAATGAATAAAATAACCATGTAAATCTCTTGTAATTTTTATCACATAGGAAAGTTTACATGACAACGAACAACAACAAAACTTAGCAACATAATTTTATAATTTAAAAATTCTTAGCGGCTAGGACTAAATACAGGAGGTTTTAACACTGCCCCTTACTCGAGCAAACTATGCACTAAAACTCTGAAACAGAACTGCAAGCATAATGCGAGAGTACAATATCAAAAGTAATCAAAAAGAAGAGCGTTATGTTAAACCTAAACACTTAACGAAATAATTGTGTTTTACCCTAGGTAAAGCTTTTGTGAAAAGGTCTGCTTCTAACTCAGAAGAGGGTTTGTAATCTAAACGAATAAGTTTCCGATCAACACATTCTCGTATGAAGTGATGATGTACGTCTATGTGTTTGGTCCTACGAAAGCATTCATTTTCCACCATTTTCAACGTACTACGATTATCATTATAAATGGTGATGACCTTTCTTGATTCTATACATTGTTTAAAATTAAGCTCCTGCAAGAAGTTGCGGATAAATTTCGCTTCCTTCACTGCATTGCCAAGGGCATAATATTCGGCTTCTGTGCTAGAACAGGCCACGTTTTGTTGCTTATGGCTATGCCAGTTTATAATGCAATTACCGAACCTACTTACAAAACCCGAATAAGATTTTCTATCAGTAATATCCCCCGCCCAATCTGCGTCGGATGAAATAATAACTTCGTTATTTCCTCTTTTGAAATTGAGTCCGTAGTCAGTTGTACCCGAAAGATATCGCAGAACTCGTTTAGCAGCGATCCAGTGAGATTCATTATAACATGTGTTATATTGACTAAGCTTACTGCACGCAAATGCTATATCAGGACGAGTGCAAACCGCGAGATACATCAAGCTTCCTATTAGTTCCTGATACGGAAACCTTGAATCCACAGTATCTGCTTTTGGAATATTAAAATTAACTTCCATTGGAGTCGCTATGCTGTGACAATCATTCATACCAAATTTAATTAAAAGGTTTTTACGTATTCAGATTGACTTAACTTCAAGGTGCCTTGCTCTCGGTTCCTCTCCACCTTCATGCCTAATGCTTGTTTCACAGGTCCAAGTATTTTGATTTTGAAGTTGGAACTGAGTAATTTATAAAGCAGTTTCTTTTCATGTTCATTGGAACTGAATATGAAGAAGTCATCTACGTATAAGGCTATAATTACCTTATTTTTGAAGTAAACACATTTCTCAGTTTTTAGTTGTGTGAAGCCATTGCTAACTAAAACTTTGTGTACTTTTTCATTCCAGGCTCTACTTGCTTGTTTGAGTCCATATAAGCTTTTCTTTAGTAAACAGACTTTATTCTGCCCCTCAATTACAAAACCGGTGGGTTGTTCCATATAAATACGTTCATTGAGGTCTCCATTAAGAAATGCTGTATTAACATCAACATGTTCAATGTCCATATCATTTTCAATACCTATTGCCAAAAGTAAACGTAAAGTACAATGTCTAACGACAGGTGCAAAGGTTTCTTCAAAGTCAATGCCATATTGCTGGGTAAACCCTTTTGCAACTAAACGAGCTTTAAATTTCTCAAAATTACCACTCGGATCAACTTTTTCTTTGAAGATCCACTTGCATTTAATTACGTTACTATCTTTTGGTCGATCTACAAGTTTCCAGACTCCATGTGATATGAGAGAATTATATTCCTCTTTCATGGCCTCTAACCATTCTCTGTTTTTATCAGACTTCATAGCTTCATTATACGTTCGAGGTTCACAGCGCCCCATCAAGCCTACTTCAGTGAAATAGTTCATTTCATAATCGTCAAAATGTTTAGGACGACCGCGTGTACGTACAGGTCTAGCGTGTTCATGTACCTCTGATTCTGATGCAAAACTCATAGGCTCAGAATCAATATTTGGAGAACTTTGAATATTATTCAATAGTGAATCAGCAGCACCTTGTTCATGAAATGGTATCATTTCTTGAACAATAGGTTCATTAATAATGGGTTCCTGAATTTCAGAATGGATAGATAAAGCATCTGGTGTAGCATATTCATCAACGTCAGATTCCATAATATTTTGTCGAGGAGTGTTCAAATTATATACCGAAACTTCAACAGTATTAATTGAATCATTTGAATTCTCTTTCGACTCTATTGCTTTGCACAGAATACCTCTGACAGTTTCTATAAACTCTACTGAACGAGCTTTTATAATTTTGCTACCATCAGCTGAATCACCAAGTCTATAACCTTTTGTGTGATCACAATATCCTAACATAATGTAAGGCTTTGATTTAGGAACAAGCTTTGTACGCTGACATTGTGGTGTAAGGGCATATGCGGTACAACCAAAGACTCTAAGGTGACTGAGGTTAACTTTAGAACCAGTCCATAACTCTTCAGGAGTAGCTTTATTTAAAGCAGCAGTAGGACTACGATTCTTTAAATAACAAGCAGTGTTGACTGCTTCAGCCCAATATTTTTATCTAAACCAGCGTCTTGCAACATTGCTCTAGCTTTTTCCATTAACGTTCTGTTAAGCCGCTCACTGACGCCATTTTGTTGGGGTGTGTATGGAACAGTTGTTTCGTGGATAA
Organism: Ephestia elutella; assembly: GCA_018467065.1. NCBI lineage: Eukaryota > Metazoa > Arthropoda > Insecta > Lepidoptera > Pyralidae > Ephestia > Ephestia elutella. The sequence goes on along the minus strand of CM031566.1, from coordinate 2,015,480 downwards.
TTCCGCATTGCTTAAAATAATTCACCAAACTTTTGTTACAATATTCTGTCCCGTTATCACTTCTAACACGCTTAATCTTGAGATCGGTTTGATTTTCAACAACCTTTTTGAATTCAATAAAAGTATTCAAAACAGTAGTTTGATCTTTACGATCCAAAAAATAAATAAATGATTTTCGCGTAAAATCGTCAGTAAAAGTAATAAAATAACGGCTACCGCTCCAACTATTAACAGACATAGGTCCACAAATATCTGTGTGGATTAAATCTAATTTTGTCACGCTCCTATGAGCCGGACCATGAGGAAAAGTTTTACTTTTCTGTTTTCCTTCAATGCATGGAGAACAAGAATTTAATTTTCCATTTGGAAATTTAATACCGCGGGATAAAGAATCACGAAGGACTAACATACCTTTAAAACTTAAGTGTCCTAGGCGACGATGCCATAGCTCCAACAAATTATTATTGGATACAAAAGCTTTACCTTCAGTAATCTTAGGCTCTTGGTTTAATAAAGTTGTATAACATTCCTCTTTTCCATCAACCTTGTAGATACCGCCCACATTAGTAGCTTGTAGCTCACAGGACCCAGTAATAGACACCTTATCCCTCCTGTAAACATTACATTTTTTTATATCAAATATTAAAACATAACCTTTTGCTGCCACTTTGCTTACAGACAAAAGATTTGCCGCTACCTGTGGTACAAACAAAGTATCAGTAATAACTTTAACTTCGTTATTACATAACGTCACATTGACATTCCCTACGCCTTCGCTACACATTGTATCGCTATTGGCAGTAGTAATTTGTGTTTTAACATCAGAAGAGTAATTTTCCAACCAATCCTTTCGATTAGTCATATGACTAGTGCAACCTGAATCTAAAATCCAGCTATCGCGATCACAAACATCACTAACTAAGGCAGTCTCAGTTGAAAATAAAGAAGCATTAATTCCCTTTTTAGACGAAGAAGCCTCTTGAGTTGAATCGTTATTTGTATTCTTCTTTAAATTCTTCTTCAACTTAGGACATTTGGGCTTGATGTGTCCTTTTACATGACAGTTGTGACAGATAGGAACAAATTTGTTCTTTGCCATTAAAATCTTTTCGGATGGTTCCAAATATGAACTGGACGACTGTTTCTTGAACTCACTTTGAATTAATTGGCATTTAACAAAATCAGAAGTTAATTTTGTGTTTGAGGCTTCCATTGCCATGATCAGTGGATCAAACTCAGTTGGCAAGCCAATCAACATCAATTCTGCCAATTCTTCGTCATCAATAATGCATCCAATATCAGCTAACTCTTGCGTTACAGAAATAATATTTCCAAGATAATGATCCATGCAATCATGCTGTTCATATTTAATTTGAGCTAGTTTTCTCTTTAAAGAAAGTCTACGACTTATGCCAGCATTCTCATATGCAGATTTTAAGTTTTTCCATGCTTCAGAAGCTGTCTTTGCATTTTTGACATGTGGGTAGCAAATGGGTTGAATGTTCAAACAAATCTTTGCATATGCTTTTTGATCTTTCGTGGGATTCTTAGTTGCATCACCAGATCCATCAGCAAATTCCCATAAACCATTGTCTATCAATAACAACTTCATTTGGAATTTCCAAGTGGCATAATTATTTACTCCTTCTAATTTACCAATAGACATATTAGAACCGGTACTTACAATTAAATTGTTTAGTGAAACATTTTCGTTTCCGATGTTTTCAACCATTTTGTAAAATATTATTTTACTATAAGTACTCACAAATAATATAATATATTAACACAAACTAGGTATAGGGATTTACAGTAATCGGCCCATAACCAATGATGAAACAATATGTTATTAATATTCATTGAATAAAATAACCATGTAAATCTCTTGTAATTTTTATCACATAGGAAAGTTTACATGACAACGAACAACAACAAAACTTAGCAACATAATTTTATAATTTAAAAATTCTTAGCGGCTAGGACTAAATACAGGAGGTTTTAACAGATCCCCCCTTTCCGAAGACACTCAAGATTGGATCCGAAGAGCAGGAAGATTAAGTTTGGTAAGTGGACCCTTGAGCTTGTGGGTGGTTGTATTTATTAAGTTAGGTTTAATATACAGGGTTCTGTAGTTCCCGTTATAAACTATGGTGGTAGCAGTCTGCGTATAGATTAAGTTAGTTTAGGTTTTAGTCGGACAGACGTAGTGCCGGGTCGAGGTTTTTACCGGTACTTTTTTTACCCGGTAAATTTTTCGGTACCGAACCCTCCCGCCATTTCGTTTGCCCGGATTCTCTGCGCACACTAAGTTACTACCGCCTCCAAAGCGCAAGTGGAGAAGAGGCGGCGGCGCAACAAATTCTACTGAACTTTATAAAAGCTTGTGAAATTTCAACAACTGGTTTAATCTATAACTAAGTATATAAAATTGGACGCAGACTGATTGGTATCAATACCTTGTCATTTTCCGACCTTGACGTTTTCCGACTTTGACATTTTCCGATTTAGATATTTTCCGACTTTGACATTCTCCGGCTTTGACATTAAACGATGTATCGAACACAGAGACGAGACCACTGACCAAAGAAACTTGAAAACAGACAAGTCAAGACATCTTTAAAAAGCGTAAGTGGGCACTAAGAAAGGAACTTTGGATTTTCCACCCATAAAGGGGTAAAATAGGTAAAAAACGAAATTCACGCGGGCGAAGCCAAGGGCAAAAGCTTTAGATAAGATAACAATCAGATACATACTATTCCAGTGTTGAAAGTAAAGGCTAGTAATATACAAGCTGTCCTAGGCCTTCGTATTTGTCTAGTTCCACTGAGCTACGGTGACAAATCACAGGCAGAGATGGGTTTACGCCGGGAAGAAACGTTTTCCGCCCGTTTATTCCCGGGTTTAAGCCCATCTTCAGATAGGTTTACGTCGGGCAATAACCTTTTCTTCCCGTTTATTCCTGGGCGTAAACCCATCTCTGATCACAGGCAGTGTCGCAGGATCCGCTGGGAACAGATTCCGACTGAAATATATCTTTTTCCGGCGTGACTGAGGTTGCTGGGAAACTTTGTTTTATTAACCTTGTTTATCTAGCCATTATCAACGAATTTTTACGAGCAGCGCCTCAGGGCTTCGCTCCCGTGGGAGATTTCGGGATAATAATACCCTATGTGCTATTCTCGATGTTTTGCTACCAGTGTACCAAACATCAATTGATTTTTTTTACAAATAATATGGATACTGAACCACAGAATTAATATAAGTAGGTACTACTGAACCACAAGGCAATTCAATTTAAAGGAAAAGAAGAAAAAAGAGAAAATAATGTGGATCAAAAATGTAGTTAGTAAAAATACCTAATTAAAAAAAGAAATTCCTGCCAACGCCGCCAAAAGTACTAAAAATCTAATTTTCAATTTAGAAACATAATATTTAACAGTTTACACAAATTCCCAAAAATAAAACATTTTTGACATTTTATTTTTTATTATTTACGCAATTTCCTCACCAAGCTCCGAAGCAATTCCGAACTTCAGCATAGGGTCATTTAAATTTCATTCCCGCCCTCTGTTATTTTTGGCTGAGGGCTGAGGGTCAAGGAGTGACTCTGCTGTGACGCTGCGATGTTTTATTTTTAGATGCGTTATTCTTACATTAAATAAATATCAAGATTAGACAAAATGTGGAATAAGTATGTAAGAGGAAATTATGAAATTAGAAGCACTACAATAGATGATATAACGACACGGTTGAATTATAAGGGCTTTAAATATTAAAGTGATTGCAAGTCTTTTCAATTTTCTTCCTACACTGCACACAAAAAAAATTGATGGTTTGCGTTAAAGATATATTAGAGATAAAAAATAAGATATAGATAAAAAGGTTGTTCTCATTATCGTTTTCGAGATCGAATGATTTTAAAAAAACGCATCCACACAATTCAACATCTAAGTCATGAAGTTTTAACTTTAATACTGTAGCCAATTAAACAAGTTTCGGACGTGTAAATTATAGACTTTCTAATTTGGTACTGGTTTAAATTAGACCTAAATATGTATAATGCTCAGTTTCGCGTTTATAATTTGTTTCAGAACAATGGTCCATTCCTGTGGCACAAAGAAATTTTTGAACTGACACCGAAAGACAGACAAACGGGAAAAACTAAAAAGCGTATAAAAAGTCTATTTTAAACTTTTTCCATTCAGGTGAAAAGCTTGTAACTTTCCCACCCTTTTCTGTTCAAGTGAACGTTTGAAGTGAACTTTTCCGCCCTCATATTTTCGTCTACTATCGGCCGAATTTCACCCCTCATAGAACTATTTCAATCATGCGCAGCCATCCGTGTATCCAATGCTTAATTGCTCATTAGAGCTTTGTGCCATGAAAGAAAATTTGGAAATTGACTTTGAGCTTTGAACGATTTTTATTGAAGCTTATTTGATACTAAAGTTACTTTGACTACTTAAATTTTGTAGTTTTATAATACAGCTTAACAGAAATTTAATACTGTCGTATTTTGGCAATTATTTTGAATTCACTCTGTATTATCTGATATGATGGTCTATGCATAAAGCACTAAAAAAAATATTTCTGTGCCATAAAGCTAATTATTACTCCGACAGGATATACCTAACTCTATGGTCTATACCCCTCTATACATTTGTCGTTCTTTGATACACAAATACGTAGAGGGTTGATTCTAGACAATGACAAATTGTCGTGGCCGCTTTCCGAATCCCATTCGAAAAATTCGTTGCTATTCTGTCTGTTGTTTTTCGAATGCAGCGTCCGTGAGAATAAAAATTGTTCTATGGTCGAACTCTTCAGTAAAAAAACTACTGAGAACGAATGCCTAGGGTTACTCAGGTAAATCAAAAATCCCGATTTCAAAAAAAAATCAAAAAAGATTTTTACCGAATATTTAGCCTTCTTTTGATTTTTTGGAGCATTTCCCGTGTATAAAGTAAAGAAACAATAAATCAAATAACTTTATTAGAAAAGAATGGCCAGTTACGATGATCACTTCTTTTATTTTACTTATTATTAAAAATAGATAAAGAATAAAATAATTATATACCTATTCGTCATTTAGTGTTTTAGATTTTTGTTACCATAGATTTTAAAAAAATCCCTAATACATATTTTGACTTCAAAAATTGATTCTGAGTGTTTTCGATAACAAAAAGGCACTCCTAAATTTCAAGATTTTCCACTCAGAATGTAAAATTGTTTGAATGTAAATTTGTTTTTGAAAAAGTAGAAATCGGAGCGTACATAGCAGCTCGTTCAAATCCTCTCCATCTAATATGCAGCGGATGCAAATACTCCAATCCGATATGAGATTTCACAAAGCCATTCGATATTGGATCACGTGTTGTAACCTTACATTGTTGCTATTACGGCACTGGTAAATTGTATAGTCGTCATCAAAAAAATATGTGCATTTAAAAGCATTTTATTTAAATAATTTTATCAACACTATGTTAGTAAAGTCCATTTATTCATAATTGTCCTATTATATACACAATCTTACCATGTCTTTTTATGATTTTACAACAATATAATTTAAAATAGACTTTTTAGGAAATTACTTTCGTGGTTAATAAATATTTTACTTTAGAATGTTTAGGTTTGAACTAATATTTGATTTATTTTCAACAAAAAGTATTGTGAAGATAACATAATAGGACAATTAAGAAAAAATGGAGTTTAAAAGGTATATATTATATATCGTATAAAAGATATCTGAGTTTTGACTAAAAGTACCAGGATAACAGAAATAAGTTGAATGTATTGTCAAACATTGTGCCTGTGGTGTGGCCCTAGAATAGCACCAACCCATCTCTTCCCGTGGGTGTCGTAAGAGGCGACTAAGGGATTAAAAACACCGGAGGATGGGCAGCAGCATCTTTCCGCGTACTATGCCATCACACTGCGATCGCCAACCCGCCTGCCAAGCGTGGCGATTACGGCAAAACCCCCCACGGATAAAATCCTTGGGGGAGGCCTTTGTCCAGCAGTGGACGTCTTTAGGCTGAGAGAGAGATTGTCAAACATATAGAGCAATAATTATAAAGTATATCTTAATTAGCAATTTACTAAATTATTTTTAGTTTTTGATTTCAATCCATTTTTATTTGTATACTTTATGGATGAGAATCAGTTGACGAAAAGAAAAATATATAAAATAGCAAAGCCCCAACACGAGCACGAGTTTCTCAAACCTGTCTCAGATATTAAGGCCAGGTCCAACCCCACATTCGAAATAATTGTAATTTTTCATGAAGAAATTTACCTAATTAGAGTTTATTTACGAAGTGGAAAAATAATACAGGATATAGATTATGATCTCTATTAAGGTTTCAATCGTGTACTTTTTAATAAAAATACATATTTTCGGCTTAATTAATTCATAAAGGCACCGAAAATGTAGAAAATATTTCAGCTTTCAAGTCATGAAACTTAAAATTTTCAGCGATAACATATATATATTTTTATTTATATATATGCTATATTGAAATCTTAATCGAGCACTTTTGTTTTAAAACTAATATTTTTAATGATATTTGAGAAAGAGTTGCTAAATCGGTGCAAAATCTGTTCGATCCTGCCAACGAAAGTAGAACATTGTGTTGTGCAAAAAACTATCTTATTGCAACGAGCACACGGCGCGGTTAAGCGCATATGAATTTTGTTTTCTGCAGCTCAGGTTGGACCTGGTCTTAAGACCATTGGCAATACAAGTGTGAACACCGCTATTAAATAACTTGCCCAAATGTCAAACAATTTTTCGTCCGATTGTACTTCATTTGTCATTGGGATATTTGGACGGAAGAAAATTTAAAAAAATATTACATTCCACCAACCATCCCGCGGAATCGTCAAAAGCAGGATCAAACGCGGACTACTCCGTAGATACAGTCTCACGTCTCTATCCCTTACGGGGTAGACAGAGGCTAGGGTGAGACTGGAAGGGCATGCTTAGCTTGATAGTGGGCTTATTGATGGATTGGAGATAATATAAGTAGTAAATATAAGTGTGTGTAATATAGAAAATATTACACACACACATATAATACACACACACATATATATATTTCACACAGGTAGAATACTTATTCTACCTAGATTCTAGAAAATATTACACACACTTGTGTGTAATATTTTCTATATTACACACACTTATTCTACCTGTTTCTTTGCTTCCAGACCAGCAGAGACGCTATACGTACAGACGTACATACATACATCCCATTTATATTGTATTGCATTACATAGACGCGGAAATAAAAACGAATAGTATAAATAGGTAACTATTCAAACTACAGCTTCATTATTTTATCACTAATCTACCATTCAACTTGATGAAGTAACCGTTATCGTTAAAATTAATTACTAAACTTGATATTTGTGTGTTCAAATGTCAAATTATTATTAGATTTCAATTAACAACACTCAAACCGCTAATTGCGGGAGCTTAATTGTAATAATCATAATTGTTAGCAGTAACTGCGTAGGTCTCTCGAACAGAATACAGTGTAACTAATTGAAACCAAATAATATTCGAAATTTATTGTGATAAATTTGTAGCTGGTAAGAAATAAGTCGTTTTAGAAGACATTTAAGAAAAAATGTTAAGGGGATGTAAATTGTATTTTATTGTAATACTAGCTTTTGCCCGCGGCTTCGCCCGCGTGAATTTCCCACGGGAATAGTGCTTTTTCCCGGGATTAAAGGTATCCTATGTCCTTCTTCGTACATCTAACTGTGCCAAATTTCAGGAAGATTGGTTCAGTAGATAAGGCGTAACAGGTAAACGAAGAGGTAACAAACTCACTTTCGCTTTTATAATATTAGTTAGGATTAGGATAAGGAGTATAGAAGTCAAAATATATTTTTTTGAATTTTTGTCTGTCTCGATAAGCAAAAACCTAAATCAATTTTTTTTATACGTACATTCTAAACAACATACTCCCCAAACTTACTAATAAGAAGAACAACAATAAAAGCAATAGAACAACAAAAAGTTGTGGAGCTTTGGACCCGTTGCCACCAGATGTGGAGCTTTCCCAATAACTTTCGGGCGTCGCACACGTTGCACGTTGCAACTTGTAATTGGTAACTTGAAACTTATTCAAAATGGCGCTGGCGCTTGTTAATTGAAGCGAAAAGCTCCGTACGTGAACAGTATGGGTGCAAAGAATGTGTTAAAATATTTATTTCTACGTTTTTTTTTTGTTGTACTATTACCGAATCTGTTTGTGTTTAGTGCTACATATATGACTACAATACCGTAAGACCATATCATGCCCCATAAGGCATAAAACACTAATATTAGAAAAAAAATGCCGTACTTAGCAATAATATTTAGCGAACGGTAAAAGTACCGTTAACGTACTTATACAAAACTATTATACTTTTCCAGAAAAACTATATTACATATGTATATATAATGGTATTCTGATAAATCGATTTTAATTTTACATACTACATACATAGAATCATTTCTTTATCCCTTACGGGGTAGACAGAGCCAGGAGTCGTAAGACTAAGGCCACGCTTAGCTGAATAGTGGGTTAACTGAATGGTGGTTTTAATTTTATAATTTTGTTAATGTAATTTTGTTTTGTAATTGTTATTGTTTTGTAATATATAATATTTGGCTATAAGGCAGAATAACTGTATTCTAACAAATACATAAATGATTGATTGATTGAATATTTTATCTCATTTTTTTATTATTTTTTCTCAGAATAAAACTTGCAATATACGTCCAAGTTACCTTTATCAAATTTCTAGACGTTTTGCCCCAGTTATGGACAGGTTTCCTCATAACAGCGTAGTTACAGGATTCCCAGGAGATCATTTATTTGAAAACCTTACTCTAGGTCCACTTTTCTCGGTTCTAACAACGAGTTTATTTCTAACTATTTTATCTGTTTACGGACTTAAAAATAAATTTATGTTAAGATTATCTCATACAGGAATTTTTAGAACTCATCGTCATGATAAGAAGGAACGTCTCCAAAGTGTCACGAAGGTACAGTGTGCTTCAGAAGGAGTTTGAAAAAAAGAAATTAAATAAAAAGAAATAAAAAATATTTTTTGGCACACATAAAAAATAATACACAGAAAAAATACAGATAGCATTACCTTGCACCAGAATGGCCATTTTCACAAAATTAATTAATAGTTGATTTCAAAATTTTCCTATTCAAAATTTCTTCCCACGTCAAAGTTTGAACCCTGCCATGGTTTTCTCTAGAGGCTACATGGAGTTCTTCAAAAAAGGGGCGTGAAATTATTTATTCAGAGACGGCCTTGCGTCCATAAGTAAAACCTTGTATTCTACAGAATAATTTATAAAATACCTTTTCTTTACTTACTATTTGCTTACAAATACGAAACAAATTTTCTAAATAATTTACAAAACATTTACCCAAATACTATAACCTATATAATCATCATCATCATCCACACCCTTCCGTGACCCACTGCTGGGTATAGGCCTCCTTCTGTCTACGCCAACCTTCTCGGTCCTGGGCCATCCTACTCCAATTGTTGCCAGCAATATTCTTAACATCGTCGACCCATCTAGCTGCCGGATGCCCTACACTCCGTTTTCCATTTCGGGGGTACCACTCGGTAATAGCTTTACTCCACCTTCCATCGTTCCTTCTAGCCAGGTGCCCAGCCCAGTTCCACTTTAAAGTTGCAACTCTGGAAACCACGTCTTGAACTTTCGTTCGACGTCTTATCTCCAGGTTGCGAACTCGTAAATAACCTATATAATACTATTTATTTACCTATTTTGTGTTACTGAAACGCACTCTTGCCGCTCTCATTTATTAGTTGTTTTTTTCTTAGTAAGAGTATGTCAGTAAGACTGGTCTCCTGACGGGGGACAAATGGGTACCTTTATAGGGGCTGAATCTGCAACTTTTATTTTAGGGGACGAGTGAGTACCAACTCGTGTTTTTTATTTCTTATTTGTGCTTACTGTAATATATGTGTGTTATAGTACCAAATAAAATAATGTCTATGTCTAAAATAATTACGAAAACATCGGTTATCGTAGCACTAAATTCGGGTTAACCCGATTCGATAGCCGATATAACCTCACATGGCCCCGAGACATAACACTAACCCAGCTATTCTATTGGGAAATTAACTGTGAATTACTAGTTAGTGTTCCGTGTGGTGCAAGTTATAACATATGTAACGTTTTTAGAGTTCCGTACCTAAAAAGGCAAAATCGGAACCTTTATAAGATCACTTTGTTGTCCGTCTGTCTGTCGATTCAGTATCCTAGGTATCGAACTGCAAAGTTTGTTTTTGAAACTAGTTGGTCTTTTAGTTAGAGCTATAATGTAAGATATTTTACGTCTATGGAACCCTCAGTGCGCGAGCTTGACTCGCATTTGGCCAGTTTTTTTTACACGGTTGAAAATTAGCGTATTTAGACATTTTTTCTTTTTAAGCAATTTCTAGCAAACATGGTATCTTCTCTTCTTTATGTACAGCTAATATGCATCCTCTTTTAATGATGTTTCTTGGTCTTGTTTAGTCCTCCTGTAAGTATGTTGTACCTAGTAGTCAGACTGTTCGAGCGACGCCAATGTCGCTTTTTTGTAAACAAGTTAGTAGCGGTTCGAGCGTTCATTGAATTCAATCCATAATCTAAAGAATGTATCACTATTATCTAAGAAGATAATGACTTATCTATATACCTATCTATAATAAGTGTAGATATGAATTACAACATAAATCCTATGAATAACTTCCCTCACCCTAATTCTTCAATAATAATAATCCCACTTTACTCAATTACCATAACTTAGCCATCTGGTTAGGGAAAACTGTGATCTTCTTAGAGAAAAGAGACAAGGAGATATTGTCAAATTAACACGGGTTTGGTTCCCAACCGGGCCATAATGGAAGACAATATTTTTCAGATGTTCCTGGCACTTGGAATTTATTTTCATTTAAAGTAAATGTGGCATCATATCACAGTGTTAGTTTACAAAATTACTTAGCGGATAGCGTAATAAGTTTAAACAGCAGCATATAACAGAACACCTTTATCTTATCTTTAATTTTTAGATTACTTTTTAGATTTTACGTAAACTTTTACAGGGAAAGTTATTCAATATCGTTGTCCAGTAGCATATAAAATATTTGTTTTAATTTTAAATCACTTTATGATCCTTTTACACACATCTCCTTATTGCTGTCATCTAGTGATCACGTCCCAGACTTGGCAGGACACCAAACAACGCACATTTGTTATCATAACGCCCTGCCAAAGCAAACGAGGGAAAAATTGAGCCATAATTTGTTAGAGCTACTTAGATTATGTTGCCAGATAAAAGAGATTTTATTTGAGAACCGCTGACTTTGTTTGATTTTCTATAACAGATAATAGTACAGCCGATCTAGAATGCCATTGAGCTAGAGTGCATCCTAGACCGGTTTGAGTCAAGAGCGTCCGAGATTTGCGACTTTCCCACTCTTGCGCACGCTTAGGACCGGTCTTCACCAGAACGGAGAGGAAAGATGTTTTATCAACCAACAGAATGTCCTTATTCAAAATTCGAATTTTGCTAATGAGATCCTTTTGTTGTTAAAATTATTCTCTTTTAATCTATACTATTATAAGCTGTATGGCTGACATGTCATCGATTATTTAACGGTAGGTCGGATTGAACAGAAATCCATTTGAATCAGTGTTGCCAGATGGGTGGGATTCCCGCCAGATGTGGAGGTATTTGAAAGTTTATGGGGGATTTTTAAATATTTGTTTCATACAAATAGTATTAGTAGTGTAGGTGCCCTTACTTTGGGTTTAGGAATTAACCAAATAAAATCACAACACGTAATTTAACTCTAACTGTAATCTCTACCACCGGGTCGGAATGTACATTTCGACTGAGAAGATCCGGCCAGAAACTCAGGCGTTACTCTTTTCAAAAATAGTTACAATATTTACTTTACAATATCATGAATAATGACACAACTTTCAACACAAAAACTACGTGAATAATTTAAAATAATCACAATAACGATTGGACAGCATGACAGTCCTTTGCAAGTGTATGTTACTCTTTTGAGTCTGAAAAGCGAATGGAATCCCCCCACGAAAGGGAAACCACCAGACCGACATTGCGTTATATATTTTTGCGAGTGTCGGTTAGTGGGGCAACGTGCTCCTCCTATTGGCTAAATCCTGATAAAATAACAAAATCAATACAATTATTTATTTTAGTGACTACCTTTAAGAATTTAATAAAATTCCAAAAAAGAATTAACCGAAATTACAAACCCTAACAGTAGTAATACATTTAGGGGTGGGGGAAATATGGTTTTGCGAGAAAATGTTAATCGTCTTCATACATTTTGGGGAAATTTGGGAGATTTCGATGAAATCTTGAAAGGAAATGTTGACAGTATTCTGGCAACACTGATTTGAATCCACAAGTTTCCGAGGTAAAATCGCCTCAGCTTATATTTTACACGGGTTTCCGAAGATCCTGTTGCTCTTGAGCTATCATTATCAGGACGAAATAGAAAAACTAAGTGCCTTAACTAACAAACAGAATGATGCGTGGAGTAGCGAGCTCGGAGTGTTTATTTTTCATTGTTTTCCTCCCTATTTCATTGTTTTCCTCCCTACGGCGGGACAATAAAAGGATAATTGGGAAAACTGTTGCTTTTCGCTTGTGGGCCGATAAATTCCAGATGTTAAGTAGGCTTAGGTATTTGGAAACAATACATACTGAAAACAATCGCTGAGATTTGTAGGCATTTTATGAGAAGAATTTATGTAAAACAAAATATTTAAGTTCATTTTGCAAAATATTACATTTTATTTCTTACAGCCAAGTTAAAGAAATTTAGGCGACAAAGTTAGAAATAAGACATATTACTTAACTAGCTTTCGCCCGCGGCTCCGCCCGCGTGAATTTCCCACGGGAACAGTGCTTTTTCCTGGGACGAAAGGTACCCTATGTCCATCTCAGTACTTCTAACTATGTGTATGCAAAATTTCAGGAAGATTGGTTCAGTAGATGGAGCGTGAAGAGGTAACAAACAAACAAATAAACAAACAAACTCACTTTCGCATTTATAATATTAGTTAGGATAACCTATTGGTTATCAGTCTAAACCTTAATGTCTACATATCCCCCTGGGAAACAGGCGTAATAATATGCATGTATGTAGTATCAGCTAATGATATGCCCTAGAATACGAGATGTATACTTGGTATCTAGATAGCTTATTGTCTTCCTTATGAAGCCTTCTGGTAGTTTTGGCGTATAGACTTTCTGTCTTATTCATATATAAAAAAGTTAACGAATATTTTAGTTAAAATATGTTTTTTCTCGTTTTTTCAATATCAAATATTGGAAAGAGAGTTAGGGACAAAACATATTTTAACTAATAAGGAAGGTTTGGTCGTCACGGGCTCTCGGTCTGTTTTTGTGCCAAAATAATAGACAATTTGACATGTTGTGACATTTCAAATCAAACTTACTTACTTAGACATAAAAAGTATCGAATTCTTAATTCTTTATTTTCGGCCAGTGAAAGAAAAGTTTTTATTAAACTAAAAATGATAAAATAAAACTTTTTTCCAAAAAAAATGAACCGACTTCCGTCATAAAACTTAAAATCATGAAATAACAACAAAGAAAAATGTATTAGCATTCTACCTACTGAATGAGGTGAAGTCGGTGCCAAATTGAATATTAAATAATCTAAGTTAATATTAGAATCATGTATATAATACCTAGCTAAACAATTACATAACACCCTTACTCCTGCACTTGGCACCGACTTCACCTCATTCAGTAGGTAGAATGCTAATACATTTTTCTTTGTTGTTATTTCATGATTTTAAGTTTTATGACGGAAGTCGGTTCATTTTTTTTGGAAAAAAGTTTTATTAATTTTGTAGATAAAGAGTATTATAGATGAGCATACCTTTAGCATCAATAAATTATTCTACAGCATAACCACAATGACTTTATTACTTCGAAGATTTCGCTTTAAAAATGACAACATAAAGGCGATATGACCACGTCTTCAATTTGTCAGTTCCGCTATAAAACCTTACGACCTTTTGGAAGTCGACCCAGTAACAGTTAATAAAAGGCCCTCACGATGGACCGTAACTTGTGACAATATGACGCGCCCTGTAATCAGTTCAGTAGGGGTGGGAGAACGAGTTTTTATGACACGAGTAGATTGAACGCTTAATTGTAACTATATTTTAACCTCGGCTTCGTCCGCGTGAATTTTGTTTTGCACTCATTTCTCCAACTTACTTACTGCGGCGCCACTATCTTTTTTGGGTTGGCCTCCTTCACGATTTTCCATTTCACTCTATCTCTGGCCTCCCGGCACTATTTTTTTTTAGAACAGGGCCGTAAACAAGAAAGCGGGTCACCTTATGGTAAGTAACCACTGCCGTCCATGGACAACTGCAACACCAGGGGATCCTGTGATACCCTTGCCTTTTATGCCACTTTAAGCTCTACAGAAAGCTTTATAAGTTGCTACTGTGTTCCTTGTAGTATTGCCGACCTTTCAAGAAGAACATAGACGTAGATTCGCTGTTCATTTTACCCCCTTTGAATTTTAATTTCCATAATTCCTTTCTTAGTGCTCACTTACGTATTTTAAGAACCATTCTGCAAAATTTCAAGTTGCTACATTCAGCTGTTTCAGGTCTGTGTTAATGTGTCAGTCAATCCGTACGTTTTTTTAATGCTTTATATTTCAAAGACACCGTTGGAGTCCTGCCAGCCCTACGTCTGATAGCACGGGCTAATGACCTTTATCGATATTCAATAATGTGACACTCAAATGAATACAAAGCTCGCAAACTTTGTCTCGTAATCAACTTTATGATTTTGTGGTATCGGAGCTTTGTTTATATTTTATTTTGACCTGCCATATCCTTTACTGTCAAAATATCGATCGGTCCTCTAAGTGGAATAGCTAGGAGAGAATTTCGGCACAAAAGTATCTTATTAACTATTTCTAGGTTATAATCTACACGTGTACAAAATTTCATCGAAATCCGTCCAGTGTGTTTTGAGTAGGTACCTAAAGAAAAAAAAATGGAAATAACTGACGAGTGATAGACCAGGGGGTCTAAAACGGCCACTTTGACGAATCAGAATATGATTCATTTCGCATTTCCTAAATATTTAAAAATGAACCTTGTAAGTGGCATCATAAGCTTCATTTTAAATATTTAGGTAATGAAAAGTGGATCATATTCCGATTCATCAAAGTGACCGTTTTAGACCCCCAGTTTGGTGGCAGAAAGGACTTCATTTTCCCAGCAGCAAAGCAAAAATACACTATGCCAGCAATGAGACCTATCGAAAAATTCCCAAATCTACTTTGTAACAAATACTACAGGGTTATTTTGAAAACACTGGCCAAATTTTTGCAGCTGATTAGCAGCTGATTTAGTATGGATAGTTGAAATTCTGTTTTTATTTTATTTTATTTTTTTGAGTAGTTTTATTTCAATCCATGTACTGAGCATATTGTAAAAAAATGGCCATTGGTTACAAAATAACCCTGTATATAAACTATAGCGAGTAGTATTTAGTTGTAGTGAGTAGTTGTGACGTCACATCTGTGATTCGCCAGAACTCCTCACTGCCTCACTTGGTAAGGCACTGCGGCAAAAGTTTTGAATTGTTTTGTGGTTTTAACGGATGTCATTTGTCTATGCAAATTTCCGGGCTTCAACTGCTAGTCGTTTATGTTTATTCCACATAAATATTTTTTTAAGGATTCGTAGATTTTTCGAGATATTCACACCACCGAAATAGAATTTCTGAAATATCTCCTTCCCCTTTTCCCGGCATTTTCTTACCAAATTTCTTCAAAATCTGTCCAGTAGATTTTGCATGATTGAGTAACAAACATCCAAACTTACGCATTTATAACACTAGTGGTTCTGTGAGAACAGTAGACCTCGCGAGCCCTTCCACGAAATAATCGATATTTTACCGTGTCCCTGGCTTAGAAGAGTTTTGAAACCAACCTAGGAATGCTGTAAAGAAAGTAAAAAGTTCTTGTGGTTGGTCAATACCACTAAAAAATTCACTGAAACCTGCCTTTTCCGCCTCGAAATAATATAAATAATAATAATAAATATATACGGACAAATCACACAGATTGAGTAAGTTCAAGACTTTACGGGATGCTAATTTAACAATACTATATTTTATAACAAATACATATATGTATAGATAAGTATCCAAAACCCACGTCAATCTGAAAAAGATTATTTTCCATCTTGACCCGACCGGGGATCGAACCCGGGACCTCTGGTGTGGCCATCTGGCGTGATGACCGTTAGGCCACGGAGGTCGTCAGTCGTCAGAAATGCATGGTTTGACCTATTGGTTATATGTATATTTATGTAATTTGCGCAACAAAATTAAAGTTCAAAAAAGATAGTTCAATTTGAAATCGAATCTATTATATACATATACGTATATATTCTCTCTCTCAGCCGAAAGACGTCCACTGCTGGACAAAGGCCTCCCCAAGGATTTCCACAACGACCGGTCCTGCGCTGCCCGCATCCATGCGCAACCCGCGACCTTCACCAGGTCGTCGGTCCACCGAGTGGGAGGCCTGCCAACACTACGTTTTCCGGTTCGTGGTCGCCACTCGAGAACTTTTCTGCCCCAACGGCTATCTGTTCTGCGAGCTATGTGCCCCGCCCACTGCCACTTAAGTTTGGCGATTCTGCGGGCTATGTCGGTTACTTTAGTTCTCCTACGGATCTCCTCATTTCTGATTCGATCACGCAGGGAAACTCCGAGCATAGCGCGCTCCATCGCCCTTTGGGTGACCTTGAGCCTTCTTATGAGGCCCATAGTAAGCGACCACGTCTCTGTTCCGTATGTCATTACTGGCAACACACACTGGTCAAAGACCTTAGTCTTGAGACACTGCGGTATTTTGGACGAGAAGATATCGCGAAGCTTCCCGAACGCTGCCCAGCCGAGTTGGATTCGACGGTTGACCTCTTTCTCGAAGTTGGACTTACCTAACTGAACTGTTTGTCCCAGGTATACATAATTGTCAACAACTTCGGGTGTAGAGTCTCCAACCTTTAGAGGAGTGGGTGCGACACGGATATTAGACATGATTTTCGTCTTGTCCATGTTCATTTTTAGACCCACTTGTTGAGAGGCTCTACAGAGGCCATCGAGCATTGTGCCTAGGTCTTCCAAGGTCTCAGCCATGACTACGATATCGTCAGCGAATCGAAGGTGAGTGAGGTACTCGCCGTTGATATTGATGCCGAGTCCGCTCCAGTCCAGAAGCTTGAAAAAATATCTTCCAGGGCGGCGGTGAACAGTTTCGGAGATATAACGTCTCCCTGTCTCACCCCTCGCTTCAACTGGATAGGTTTCGAGCCTTGATCCTGGAGACGGACCGACATGGTGGCGTTTTCGTACAAACACTTCAGCGCTTCGATATATCGATAGTCAATTTGGCACCGTTGGAGAGACTGTAGCACAGCCCAGGTCTCGATCGAATCGAAGGCTTTCTCGTAGTCCACAAACGCCAAGCATAAGGGCTGATTATACTCCTCAGTCTTCTGTATAATCTGCCGCAGCGTATGTATGTGGTCTACGGTACTAAAGCCTTTTCGGAAACCGGCTTGTTCGGGAGGCTGGAAGTCGTCAAACCTGCGAGCGAGACGATTCGTAATGACTCTCGAAAACAGTTTGTAGACATGGCTCAGAAGTGAGATAGGCCTATAATTCTTCAATAAGGTTTTGTCACCTTTTTTGAAGAAAAGTACCACCACACTTCTGTGCCATGCCGTAGGCGTTCGTCCCTCGAGGATGACGGAATCAAATAGCTTCTGAAGAGCTTTTAATACCGGCGTTCCACCTGCTTTCAGAAGCTCAGCCGTGATTCCATCGTCACCCGGTGACTTATTGTTTTTTAACTGTTTGAGAGCCATTCTAATCTCGTATAGGCTGACGTCTGGGATATCTTCGGTGTAGTGTCGGGTCAATCTGGCTCTTGGATCTTTGGCCAGATTTATGACAGGTGCGCGTACGCTCGCGTATAATTGTCCGTAGAACTTCTCAACCTCTTCCAACAGCTCCGGCTTCGACGAAATGATTCTGCCATCCTCAGTCTTCAGCTTGGTCAGTTGGCTTTGACCAACAGACAGATCCCTTGCAAAAACTTTTGAGCCCTTATTACGCTTAATCGCCTCTTCAATACGGTCGGTATTGAATTGGCGCAAATCGTGAGTTAGGGACTTGGAGATCTGTCTGTTTAGACGTCGATACTGAGCAGCATCATCAGAGGACTGCAGAACCAAGTTTCGTCTTTCTTCCATGAGTTTGTTGGTGAGATCCGAGATCTTTTTGGTTCCTTTTGAGCAGCGGGTTTTGAAGGTTTTAGACCCAGCTGTTTGGACAATTTGCACGAACCTGTCATTATAATCGTCCAGATTTTCGCAGTCTCCCAGACATTCAAAGCGATTCTGCAACTCGAGCTGAAAGCTCTCGGGGTTTTGGAGCTGGATGGGCGCTGGTCGGAGCGTAGACTTCATCAGTCGACACCTTTCAAGTTTCGTTCTCAGATTCAATGTGCCTCTTACCATTCGGTGATCGCTTCCTGTTTTTACGGCATTGATCACAGATACATCATTGAATATGTGCCTCTTTGTCGATAAGATGAAGTCTATCTCATTTTTTATGACGCCATTAGGATGCAACCACGTCCACTTTCGCTGTTTTGGCTTTTTGAAGAAGGAGTTCATCATAAAGAGACCCTCCTTCTCCATAAAGCCGGCCAGCAGATGACCGCGTGCATTTCTCCTTCCATATCCAAAATTCCCCACTCTCAGCTCATTATCGCTTCGTTTGCCCAGTTTCGCGTTAAAGTCCCCCATCACAACGGTATAGTGGGTCTGGGAGCTATGTATGGCTTTAGAAATATCCTCATACATAGTCTCTACCTCGTCGTCGGAGCGATATGAGGGCGGTGCGTACACTTGTATTACCTTCAACGAATATCGTTTGGTAATTCTGAGTACAAGGTACGCTACCCTCGCCGAAACACTCTCGACCTGGACCACGTTGTTGACGAGGGACCTGTGGACGATAAACCCGACACCACCCTGGGACAGTTGGTCGCCCTCCCGGAAATAGAGCAGGTTTCCGGATTTGAGGATCATGGTGTCCTCCCCTCTCTTCGGACTTCACATAATCCTACAATATCCCATCGTAACCTGCTCAATTCTTCCTCCAGTTCAGCGAGCTTCTCGTCGGTCCGCAGTGTACACGTGTTGTACGTTGCCAGGGCCAAGGGTCGTCGGGGTTGGTAGCCTGGTATCTGCCGGGGATTCTTAGCACCCCCTGCCCTGCCGTTACCGTGACCGCTACCAGAGTCCGGGATAGCGGGGCCGCCGGGGACTAGGGGCCGTGTTGTGGGTGTATCAACCATAGGGGGTTTTGCCGTAATCGCCACGCTTGGCAGGCGGGTTGGCGATCGCAGTGTGATGTCATAGTACACGGAAAGATGCTGCTGCCCATCCTCCGGTGTTTTATATCCCTTAGTCGCCTCTTACGACACCCACGGGAAGAGATGAGTTGGTGCTATTCTAGGGCCACACCACAGGCCACGTATATATTACTTTTTTTTAATAGGATTCTAATCATACAATGAAGTTTTTTGATATCAGATTTATTTCAAGTGTTCAAGATAATTCCACCAAGCAAAGCAATCCACAATACAATACCATTAACCAAATAAATACTTGAGTTTTATTTTTCAGTTTGCGTGTACCACCCTAGATCTCATCTATGCTTCTCATCAGGCAAGATAGAGGTCAAACGCACTCAGTTTAAAATAAAAATACACGCAATTCAAACAATCTCATTTTAATCAATAAATCAAGTCACTCTTAACTTAAATGAATTTGCGAGTATTAAAAGCTTTGCTGCGCCATCTATTGATTTTTTTGTGAACTATCGTATAAGAATTTAATATACGGATTTATAGCGGTTTTATTGAATTTCACTATGTTGTTCATACAAAAAAGTTGCGTCTTAATAAGGATAACAAAAATGTCTTATGATATTTTTGAATTTTTTTTAAATAGCTGAGATATAAGGTTTTTTTTATATATTATCGCCATTTTATAAAATTTCGAAAAACTGGCTCGACTAAAAAATTCTATAAAATTAACGAACCTGCTCACAAAATTTCATAAGAATCGGTTCAGAAATGCGACCTGTAGGCGATAACATCCGGACAGACAAAAGAATTTTCGGCTAGTGGAAACTGAGACGCTTCGCTCGCTGCGCTCGCTCGGTCGATTAGTAGACTACTATAACATGATGATTTTGATACGGATACTCACGCGTCTTGTTAGCCGGATCTGCCGACTAGTTTCGACTTCATACGGAAGTCATTTTCAAGGCGAGTAAGGACCGTCTTTCCGACGTGACAGACGGCCCAGTATCCGTATCAAAATCATTATGACTATTTCTCACGTTAGTTTTAATCATAATAACATGCTTTAAATAAGGATACTTATACACTTCTTTGTGGTGAAACTAAAAGCTTAAAAATAAAACTCTATATTTACTAGTGGGTGACCACGAGTGCAACTATTACTTCTCCTCCAAGGAACCCGGACGTTCCTTTGTGTTACGACGGCAGAGCGGGTGATTTGATGCAGAATGCCTCGAATGGAAACTGTTTAACCCACTTGCAGAAAGGAGGTTGTCAATTTGACTAATTTTCTGTAAGTCTTCCGAAATTTAAAGGTATTCTCAGAGCAGAGTATTTGAATAGATCTGACTCTTATAGACTCTGATGTACTGAGATACAGGCTCTGCTTAGTTCAGACACCAGTCTCTTAAAAATACTATTATTTTTTAAATATACTACATGATTCTAATGGTAATTTAGATTATTTAATTTTTAATTTGGCACCGACTTCACCTCATTCAGTAGGTAGCATGCTAATACATTTTTCTTTATTGTTATTTTATGATTTTAAGTTTTATGATGGAAGTCGGTTCATTTTTTGGAAAAAAGTTTTTTACTATAAACTTTTTTCTGTATAATTGTGAAGAATAATAAAGAATATTGTACTTAAAGCACCGATCATAACATTTTTATTATTTTTTTTGTCTTTTTATACAAATAGCTTATTTTTTCCATTCATCATCATCAAATTCCTTACCATGTGTCATCTTTTATATGTATACATCGATAATATGTCTTATCTTTCCATAAGTCTGTGTTTCCTGTCATACTATCATCCACTCCAATACTTTCATTAATCGTCCCTGACGCAGTCCGACTATCTCTTTTTTTAATAGAATAGAATAAGTTTATTTGAATGAGGGATTTTCCGAGACCCAAATTAAAAAAAAGTAGTTCCAGATGACATCATAGATGGCGCTTAAATAAAGGCGAGAGAAAAAGTTCCATATAAAAAGCAAAACTTCACGAGATCGGCATTTATTTTTAAATAAAACTTAGTAAAAAAAACATCTAATAAAAAGTACATCGAGATATAATGTACTAAAAGTACCATTATTGTGATTTGTGCAACTGTCAAACTGTTAGGTGATTTTTTATCTGCCTCTGGTTGACAAGAAAAAGCTTACCATATAGGTTCAGCCATTATTACGACTCTGCTTTCATAAAACGCTATCTGTAGATTCTTTTTTATACTGATTTCTTTTTTCTTAATTTAGCTGTCAGAAAATCGCTCATTGCCACAGACACTAAAACATTTATAAACAAAGGCCTAAAAAAACTAATTTAAAATTACCTAATAATTAGTGTGCTGTACCAAAGCAAAATGGCAATAACTCCTTTTGGTCTCCCTCTTCCCTTGAAAACCACCTTTATATTATTTTTAACTTACTTAACTTTCCCATTATTTATGTTAAAAACAGTGGAACAAATGTAATAAATTAAACGTGTAGCAAACAAGGATCCTGGAATAATGCCAGCCTTACCTACTTTGTCTTACTAAAGATATTAAACTACAGACAGAACTGGAAACATTTGTTTAAAAGTTTCAAATTTATAGTAAGTATGAAGTTAGATACTATTTTACAAGCTTTTATTTAACTTGCAATATCTTCTTCTCCATTCTTAGTCGGTCACTTTTGTCAGAGTGGTCGTGGTTGTGCAGATGGTGCTGGCCTGGGATCTTCTGTACTGCCCGTCCCCTGGGCGAAGGTTGCTGCTTTTGCAATGGCTCTCCACCTCTCTCTATTACTTGCATTCCGAGCGCACTGGACTATAGAAGAATGGGTTGCCTGCTTTATAGAATCTATCCAAACTATCGATCGACTTGCAATAAATAGAACTTCTTTCACGTGTCCTACGTTTTGGTAATATATAAAAGCATTATTATGATAAACAAGACCTGATAATGGACCCTAGATTGCTTTCAACGAGCAAACTCTTGTTTGTCATGCACCAAAATTGCTAAAAAATATCTGTGAAAAAAAAAACAAGACTTTCGATTCAAAAACACTCACATCAACTTTAGCACAGATATACACACACATGAACAATTTATATCTCTCTCGCAGGTACCTATGAATTATGTAAAACAAAATTTTCATTATAAAAATTTACGCAAGCATCAGCTAGTACCCAATAAGTGTAGATAATAACAACATAATAACTCAGCAATATAAAAAACAGCAATAAAACTTATTGCGCAATATTACACCGAAGCTGCTCGAACAGAAAAATAAAAATTTGACGACGCAGCGCCTAATAAAGACTACAATATCTTTTGTGGGACGAAATTGCCCGAAAATAATTTGCCATGTTTGTCTGTTTGCACAGGCCCGTCTCCTAAAGATCGTGTTACACTGGGCCTTGGGCCGTTTGATCTTGTTGTCGTGATTTTCATTATTTTTTACAAAAAAGAGCGTATCATTTATAGCGATGAGCATTATATTACATTACCACAGGAGGCTTCATGCTATTCCAGATGTTACTCTTGTCGTGTTCTAAATTTCATGAAAATCGGTTTAGTTTTGCGTGAAGGAGTAATAACTGAAACGTCAATTAAAGTCTAGATGACGCTGACGTCAATATTAAACTATAGACTTTTTTAAATTTATTATATCAAAACATTTACAAAATAAAAATCATTTACATGCCAACCAAACCAAGAAGGTTTAACTGGATGCAACTATATTAAACTAAATACACTAAAGAGCTGTTGCCCGCGACTTTGTCCGCGTAACTTAAGCATTGACTTCATTCAAATTACGATAATTTTTTTAAATGAATCGATTTTGATGAAACACACTGTAAATGTTTTGCCGAGTTAAAACAAAGCAATTGGTAAAAATTTTAAGTAAATCGGTTCAGTACTTTCGGAAATTAGCGTGTCTATGTCTATGTATAGATAGATTTGATTTAATAACGAAAACGACGCTTTCCTCTGGATTCAGAACTTATTTAATTAAATAACTTTATAGTTTAAATAATACATAAATAAGAACAACCTGTTAAACGCCATACGAATAAATAAAATAAATAGGATTTGATTAAACGAACTAGGTTTAAAATAAGCAAGAACGATGAGAACTCCGCTTATAATGTCCGATCAGAAATATCATCCTCCAAAGAGCCTAATATTATCTCGGGCTTGTACAGTCACCAGCACATCATCCTATCCAAATTTATTGCAAATTCTTTTACCGGTCCAAAAAGATACATGAAGGACGACTTGGCCTGTCGTTAACTGTGGTTAACTGTACCTTACCTTGACGATGTGTGGATTTATTTGCTACCCACTGTACTCTCAGTTATATTAGATACTTTTGGCTTATATTTTACAACCAATAAAAGTATACAATAGATTACTTCTTTTTAACCTCCTTCACAACAGGAGGGGTTTGAATATTTTCACTTTTACTTAATTTTCTGTACTTCCATGCTGGTTTGGAATCGAAAAAAAACATAGAATGTGCCAACTGGTTCTCTTCCCGCGCAAATTGTAAAAGTTAATCAAGGGAAACCTAAATTCCAGGTAAACGTGGCCTTTTTCGAGTGTCTCGACGACGAGCTCTGTCTACCCCGTAAAGAATAAAGATGCGATACCTATCTGTAGGTATTTATTTTTTGTTTTACAAATATCGAACCACGGATTTCAATGATATTTTCTCCACGGGTAAACTACACTAATGTACTATTTTTATATTTTTACCAGCTTGTGCCCGCCAACTTCGTTCGCGCGTTATTTACTAATGTTTATATCTCTGGATCTAAGTGACGTATAGAGATGAAACCTACGCCAGATTTTAAGTAAGACCTTCTAAAATACAATAGCGAAAACCGCATCAAATTTGGTCCAGTAGATATTGCATGATGCGCATACAAACATACAGACAGAAAGACAAAAATTCTAAAAAAATGGTTTTGGCTTCTATTGGCTCCATGAAGACTCCTCATAGTTTTTTTTTTTAAATATCTCCTATGTAGGTACACATACAGACCAATTACAGTTTTATTATATGTAGTGCTAATATATTAATTGATATACCTAATCTTAAGATTCTACGTTCATATAGCGCCAGGATCAGATGTTGGATTTGAATTATATAAAATTAAATTATCTTTCAAAATTCACCTTAACTACGAACGACGCTAGAATAAAAATAACAGGTTTACAATCTCTCAATCTTCCAACAGTTCCACGAAGTAGAATTATTATCTAAATAACTAAATTTGTGCGCAAATTTATTCAGCCATTTTGAAAATTCTAATCAGCTTGTTACACTGTTGTACCGACTTAAATTCTATATATAACAACTTGTAAGGGTTTCTAAGAATTTATGCTTTCTCAGAATTCATTAACGACTGTATTCTTTGTAATAAAATAATAACTAGCTACCTAAGCTAACTCGCTTTCGCCCGCGTGAATTTCCCACGGAACCGTGCCTTTTCCCGGGATGAAAGTATGTGTATGCGAAATTTCAGGAAGATTGGTTCAGTAGATGAGGCGTGAAAAGGTAACAAACAACAAACTTACTAGGATTAGGATTCATAGGATTAGGATTTAATTTTTGAATAGACAAAATAGCGAAAATTTTAAATCAAAAAGTTGCACTCTACCACTCACTCTACCTATATATACTTACCAAAATTAACAACACTTATACGTGTTTGCTTATCCCAATATAATATATATAATATAATAATATTATAATATAATATTATAAATGCGAAAGTTTGGATGTGAGTTTGTGAGTCTGTGAGTTTTTGAGGATGTTTGTTACTCAATCACGCAAAATTTGGACGGATTTCGATGAAATTTGGTAAACGGGTAGAAAAATGCCGGGAGCACATGGGGTACTTTTATCCCGAAATTTCCACGGGAGCTAAGCCCCGGGGCGTGACTAGTTTAAATATATATTTTTTTTAATAGAGAATATTACCCAAAGATAGACGCAGATGGCGCCAGCGAAACGTGCATTAAACAAACCATGTCAATTCCTCATAGTTTACTTCTAATGCTATATAGTACTACCCAATACTAGTCATCATCATCTCATCCACAGCCTTCCGTGCCCCACTGCTGGGTATAGGCCACCTTCTGTCTACGCCAACCTTCTCGGTCCTGGGCCATCCTACTCCAATTGTTGCCAGCAATATTCTTAACATCGTTCATCTACTATAACATCGCAATTATATTCCCTAGTAGCTGCCTCCGTAGACACAATCTCTTTCAAACAAAAAGAGACTCGGAATATTTTTACACCCGGCGAGGTATACAAAAAGACACAGTGGATTGATTATCCCTTCTTTTTCGGGAGTCGGTCAACAAGAAATGTATAGAAAAACCAAAGCATTCGACCGTCTCTCGCCCACCATCTCGGAAGACAAATGATTCGACATCTATCAATCTGCTTTTTATCAGCGAATGTTCATAGAATGCTATTTCTTTTTTGTAGTTTGGATTTTTATTTTTTATTAAATTGACACATGGTCATGTATTTTTTCTTTGACATAGTACAAAGAAAAAGATTTTTTTAATCATTGACGGAAACGCGTCATTTATGGGTTTCCGACGAATATGTAAGTAAGGATTGTAGCAAGTGGAAATCACTAGTCTCTTCAAACTCTCATGGGATAAAAAACACGACTGACAACTCATATAGTCTTATGTCACTTGGAGGAACGCAAAGAATCTAAAAATACCTTTCACATCAAAATCTGTTAAGCCGTCCATAAATAAACTTACATACCTACATACATGAAGCCTGAAAACATACACCCCTTTTTTGGTCAGTCATGTAAAAAAGGCTTGATTATTGTAAGTATCTTCCTTATATATCTGATCTACGAATGTAAGGTTACAACACACAAATAAAGTGTGCAAGGCAAGGAGTCTCGCAAATCGTGGTGTCAATAAGGCTAAGTGATTCTCTGCGAACGTAAGAGAACGCTTCTACGTACGTATTTCCTCAAGTGTTGTTCGAATACTTCCTAAAGATTGAGAGGTATTGTAGTACGTTGTTTGTAATATAATTGCTTGGAACGAAACGCCGGCGTTTCGCATTGCTGCCGCTAGGCGGCCGCGGGGTTCTCACACTGCTCGTGAATGGCGTCGCGGTCGACCGCCATTGCCCAGTGCTATATCGGTTTGTTTTAATACGCGGAGAGGTCCCGCGTCCTTTTTGTCTAAAACCACGTTGATTGTTGGTTAGTTTGAGTTATAATTGTGAGTTTCCTTTTGTTAAATAACCATTAAGTTTGTGCTTGTGTAACCCGTTATTGTGACTTTTTCCTGTGAGATGTGAAACGTGGCTGGACGCTCACATCTACCTGTTGCCGAGTCAACCTTCGGGAAGAAATCTAATTATTTGTTCTGGGGAATTGAGATCTCATGGGTTAGGTAGGGTGATTAGGGATCCCCCCTTTCCGAAGACACTCAAGATTGGATCCGAAGAGCAGGAAGATTAAGTTTGGTAAGTGGACCCTTGAGTTTGTGGGTGGTTGTAGTTATTAAGTTAGGTTTAATATATAGGGTTCTGTAGTTCCCGTTATAAACTACGGTGGTAGCAGTCTGCGTATAGTTTAAGTTAGTTAGGGTCTAGTCGGACAAACGTGGTGCCGCGTGGAGATTTTTTCCCGGTACTTATTTTTACCGGTGGGTTTTTTCCCGGCAAAGTTTCGGTACAGAATCTTCCCGCCACTTGGTTTGTCCGGAATCTCTGCGCACAACGTTGTAGCAAAATTCGGAGATTAGATAAATAAAAAATTCTGCTTCGATTTATCAGCTAGTAAACTTACAAGCTAATTATTAAAAAACAAAAAACACGACTGACAATTCACATAGCCTATGTCACTCGGAGGAATGCAAGGAATCTAAAAAACTTATCTCATCAATATCTATTAAGCCGTTCAGGACTTATGGTGGAATAAAGAAACTTACAGACATGAACCCTGAAAACATAACACTCCTTTTTTGGTCAGTCGTGTAATTATGTTAGTAATTTGTACCTTTGAGATTTATAATCTCTCTCTCTCTCTCAGCCGAAAGACGTCCACTGCTGGACAAAGGCCTCCCCCAAGGATTTCCATAACGACCGGTCCTGCGCTGCCCGCATCCATGCGCATCCCGCGACCTTCACCAGGTCGTCGGTCCACCGAGTGGGAGGCCTGCCAACACTACGTTTTCCGGTTCGTGGTCGCCACTCGAGAACTTTTCTGCCCCAACGGCTATCTGTTCTACGAGCTATGTGCCCCGCCCACTGCCACTTAAGTTTCGCGATTCTGCGGGCTATGTCGGTTACTTTAGTTCTCCTACGGATCTCCTCATTTCTGATTCGATCACGCAGAGAAACTCCGAGCATAGCGCGCTCCATTGCCCTTTGGGTGACCTTGAGCCTTCTTATGAGGCCCATAGTAAGCGACCACGTCTCTGTTCCGTATGTCATTACTGGCAACACACACTGGTCAAAGACCTTAGTCTTGAGACACTGCGGTATTTTGGACGAGAAGATATCGCGAAGCTTCCCGAACGCTGCCCAGCCGAGTTGGATTCGACGGTTGACCTCTTTCTCAAAGTTGGACTTACCCAACTGAACTGTTTGTCCCAAGTATAGATAATTGTCAACAACTTCGAGTGTAGAGTCTCCAACCTTCAGAGGAGTGGGTGCGACACGGATATTAAACATAATTTTCGTCTTGTCCATGTTCATTTTTAGACCCACTTGTTGAGAGGCTCTACAGAGGCCATCGAGCATTGTGCCTAGGTCTTC
The DNA here is from genome assembly GCA_018467065.1 of Ephestia elutella. Lineage (NCBI taxonomy): Eukaryota > Metazoa > Arthropoda > Insecta > Lepidoptera > Pyralidae > Ephestia > Ephestia elutella. The sequence goes on along the minus strand of CM031566.1, from coordinate 1,987,149 downwards.
CAAGGTCTCAGCCATGACTACGATATCGTCAGCGAATCGAAGGTGAGTGAGGTACTCGCCGTTGATATTGATGCCGAGTCCGCTCCAGTCCAGAAGCTTGAAAACATCTTCCAGGGCGGCGGTGAACAGTTTCGGAGATATCACGTCTCCCTGTCTCACCCTCGCTGCAACTGTATAGGTTTGGAGCCTTGATCCTGGAGACGGACCGACATGGTGGCGTTTTCGTACAAACACTTCAGCGCTTCGATATATCGATAGTCAATTTGGCACCGTTGGAGAGACTGTAGCACAGCCCAGGTCTCGATCGAATCGAAGGCTTTCTCGTAGTCCACAAACGCCAAGCATAATGGCTGATTATACTCCTCAGTCTTCTGTATAATCTGCCGCAGCGTATGTATGTGGTCTACGGTACTAAAGCCTTTTCGGAAACCGGCTTGTTCGGGAGGCTGGAAGTCGTCAAACCTGCGAGCGAGACGATTCGTAATGACTCTCGAAAACAGTTTGTAGACATGGCTCAGAAGTGAGATAGGCCTATAATTCTTCAATAGGGTTTTGTCACCTTTTTTGAAGAAAAGTACCACCACACTTCTGTGCCATGCCGTAGGCGTTTGTCCCTCGAGTATGACGGAATCAAATAGCTTCTGAAGAGCTCTTAATACCGGCGTTCCACCTGCTTTCAGAAGCTCAGCCGTGATTCCATCATCACCCGGTGCCTTATTGTTTTTTAACTGTTTGAGAGCCATTCTAATCTCATAAAGGCTGACTTCCGGGATATCTTCGGTGTAGTGTCGGGTCAATCTGGCTCTTGGATCTTTGGCCAGATTACTGACAGGTGTGCGTACGCTGGTGTATAATTGTCCGTAGAACTTCTCAACCTCTTCCAACAGCTCTGGCTTCGACGAAATGATTCTGCCATCCTCAGTCTTCAGCTTGGTCAGTTGGCTTTGTCTAACAGACAGATCCCTTGCAAACACTTTTGAGCCCTTATTTCGCTTGATCGCCTCTTCAATACGGTCAGTATTGAATTGGCGTAAATCACGAGTTAAGGACTTGGAGATCTGTCTGTTTAGACGTCGATACTGAGCAGCATCGTCAGAGGACTGCAGAACCAAGTTTCGTCTTTCTTCCATGAGTTTGTTGGTGAGGTCCGAGATCTTTTTGGTTCCTTTTGAACGGCGGGTTTTGAAAGCCTTAGACCCAGCTGTTTGGACAATTTGCACAAACCTGTCATTATAATCGTCCAGATTTTCGCAGTCTCCCAGGCATTCGAAGCGATTCTGCAATTCGAGCTGAAAGCTCTCGGGGTTTTGGAGCTAGATAGGCGCTGGTCGGAGCGTAGACTTCATCAGTCGACACCTTTCGAGTTTTATTCTAAGATTCAATGTGCCTCTTACCAATCGGTGATCGCTTCCTGTTTTTATGTCATTGATCACAGAGACATCATTGAATATGTGCCTCTTCGTCGACAAGATGAAGTCAATCTCATTTTTTGTAACGCCATTAGGATGCAACCATGTCCACTTTCGCTGTTTTGACTTTTTGAAGAAGGAGTTCATCATAAAGAGGCCCTCCTTCTCCATAAAGCCGGCCAGCAGATGACCACGTGCATTCCTCCTTCCATACCCAAAATTCACCACCCTCAGCTCATCATCGCTTCGTTTGCCCAGTTTCGCGTTAAAGTCCCCCATCACAACGGTATAGTGGGCCTGGGAGCTATGTATGGCTCTAGAAATATCCTCATACATAGTCTCTACCTCGTCGTCGGAGCGATATGAGGGCGGTGCGTATACTTGTATTACCTTCAACGAATACCGTTTGGTAATTCTGAGTACAAGGTACGCTACCCTCGCCGAAACACTCTCGACCCGGACCACGTTGTTGACGAGGGACCTGTGGACGATAAACCCGACACCACCCTGGGACAGTTGGTCGCCCTCCCGGAAATAGAGCAGGTTTCCGGACTTGAGGATCATGGTGTCCTCCCCCTCTCTTCGGACTTCACATAATCCTACAATATCCCATCGTAACCTGCTCAATTCTTCCTCCAGTTCAGCGAGCTTCTCGTCGGTCCGCAGTGTGCACGTGTTATAAGTTGCCAGGGCCAAAGGTCGTCGGGGTTGGTAGCCTGGCATCTGCCGGGGATTCTTAGCACCCCCTGCCCCGCCGTTACCGTGACCGCTACCAGAGTCCGGGATAGCGGGGCCGCCGGGGACTAGGGGCCGTGTTATGGGTGTAACAACCATAGGGGGGTTTTGCCGTAATCGCCACGCTTGGCAGGCGGGTTGGCGATCGCAGTGTGATGTCATAGTACGCGGAAAGATGCTGCTGCCCATCCTCCGGTGTTTTAGATCCCTTAGTCGCCTCTTACGACACCCACGGGAAGAGATGGGTTGGTGCTATTCTAGGGCCACACCACAGGCCACACCACAGAGATTTATAATGCAATTCTGTAATTCTTATTAGTTTCTGATGTTAAAAAGTGCCTATAAAGACCAAGTTATAAAGTATTTCGAATTTCAGGATTGAGCTCAATTTTTTCGATATTTCTGTAAAAAAAATGATAATTACTTTCAAATACCTTAACAGATTATAACGAAACATAAACCTTCTCAATAGAATGGGCTATAGATTTTTTTTAGTAAAACTCAAATTTGTTCATCCGTTTGGGACCTATGGTCCCACAGTCAGACACACAAATAAGAAGATATTCGTAGATTTACATCTTAAACGTCTTAGCCAAGCCGATCACACTTAAATTAGTCGGTAATTGGGTGTAAACTCACTCAAGCAAAGCAGCGAGGCGTCAAACTAGTGAATGAAAGGGTTGAAACAGAAGGGGAATTATAAGGGCTATTCCGCATTGCTTTAGAAAATAAAACCTTGATGAACGAGCTTTAATCGATGTTTAGAAAAAAAAAAAAAGGAAAAAAACGTTTACCTGTCTAAATGTTTATTTACCTGCTTGCAACTGGCGCTATAATAAAGCAGTAACATTCTCCACTAGCTTTGCCCAAGGTTTCACCCGCGTGAATTTCTAATGGGAACAGTGTTTTTTCCCTGGATGAAAGGTACCCTATACCTCAGTACTTCTAACTATGTGTTTGCGGAATTTCGGAAAGATTTTTTCATTAGATAAAGCGTGAAGAAGTAACAAACAAATAAATATACAAACTCTCTTTTGCATTTATAATATTAGTTAAGAAGTTAGGATTAAGGCCAGTGTTCAGATACTAAAGAACTTGTTAAATAAGACCAGAGGCGAGCTACCACCAACTTGTTCAAACAGGCAAGCAATCCAACTTCGACAAGTCGCATCCCGGACTAACTTAAATTAAAATTATTATGTAAACTACTCTAGTTAACGTTAACTACCGTCTCAGAATAATAAAACGAGGTTAGTTTGAACTTTTCTTCGTAGTATAGTTTGGTTATTAACAAGTTCTTATATACTTTTTTATTTCTCTTTTTAACATCGTGTTTTTACTAACCATCCGGGCAACCGTCAGTCTGTCTATGATTTAGAGAGGTTCTTATCCCGAAATTCCCAAAGGAATGAATCCCCGCTTATTTATTTTATATTTTACTAGCTGTCGCCCGCGGCTTCGCTTGCGTGAGTTTCGCTTAGATGAAAAATCTCTTCATCAGATGTTCCAGATCTTCAATTTTTATACGTCAGCAGGAAATGCTCATCAGGTTAAACGACTTTTTATAAGGCTCCATTTCCATATATGTTATAGTGTAGCTGGTCTCTTGCAGTTCTTTATCAGATGTTCCAGATCTTCAATTTGTATACGTCATCAGAAAATGCTCATCAGGTTGAACGACTTTTGTTAAGGCACCATTTCCATATTTCTTATAGTTTAGATGTTCTGTTAAGGTTCTTCGTCAGGTGTTCCAGTTTTCAAAATAAATTATAGCCTAAATGTTGCCCAGGCTTAATACGTGTACGGTTCAGTATTTTCGGAGATTAGCGTATCATACATACAGACAGATAGACAGAAAGACAGACAGACAAGAAATTCTAAAAATTTTTTTTTGCTTTCTGTTAAATTCTTTTTAAGTGTCCCTCTATCCATTTCAGTCAATAATACTAAATGTACAGACAAAATATTTTTACTGTTTTATTATATGTACAGATTTTATCTCAACGGAAAACTTACAGCTTGTAATTACAACAAAACATTAACAATAAATAAGGAAAAAGCCATTTATAAATTTTCACAAATAGACACAAACCAAATTCCAAAGTTTCTCAAATAAAATAAACGCATATATTCCGCATCAGCCAATGAATCACACAAGTGTTAACAAGGAAGGATAACTAAATATTAAAAATAAGTAAAAATTTCTAATTTATTGGATTGTTAAAAGAATTGGCCACAGCTCGCTTAATTGTTGATGCACTGGTAGCGAAAGCGTCAAATGTCGGGTAGTCATTCAGAAACTCATTGTATTGCCTACTTGCTCTGCAGATATAAATTTCTACGGTAATTACTGTATTACAGGTGTAAGTATAGTAATTATTATAAACTTCGCAAAGATTTGTTAATTAAAAAAACGAGCCTACATCTTTTTAAAAGGCCGGCAATACTATGTGGTTGTCCGTGGGCCCGCTTGCTCGTTTGCTGCCATATGTATAAAAAAACGTCAAATTTCTACACAACATCAATATATGGACGCTGCGCTGACTTACTGATTGGATATCAACGTAGAGATGGAGGTTATTATAAATATAGCGTAAGTGAGGACCGAAATTGAAAAACATATATTGAGATGGTTTGGGCATGTTGAGAGGATGGATGCAAAGAGATTAACGAAAGCTATAAAGCAGAGGTGAATGGAAGAGTTGTCAGGGTCAACTTCGGAGAAGGCACTGCGAGCCGATTGTGGACCTCCTAAAAAGGGAGATATTAGGAGCACCCATAACCGGAGAGCATGTATAAAGAGAGTGATGAGTGTAGAGGAAGCTAGAGAGATCTGTAAGGATCGTAGCAAGTGGAAATCGCTAGTTTCTGCCTACCTTCTGTCTTGCTGTAGCGATAAGGCCGCCATTGTACATTAGTTTTATCATTTGAATATGTAAAGACATATACAAAATACATACATACATACATCTTTTGGTCAGTAAAAAAGAAATAAGAAATATACTGTTTTCCTTATTTTTTTCCAGAATTGTGGAAAATATCACAAGTCGTATTTTCAACCCATAAAATACACAATAAATTGTTATTAAAATATATACGGTCTGATAAATCCTAAGGATTTTATTAAATATAACTTTTAACACCAGTGTTCATACAAAAGTTTTGAGATATCCTATGATTACCGCCGCGCGGAAATTCGGCCCAAATTTTTCGGAGGTTTCGCGAGGGACGGAAACGGGCGCCGACTGCCAAAGGGTTAATATATTGTATTCCTGTTTTATCCATGGTGCAATAAAGAGTTACTTACACCCCATGGGGAAAAGGTGTGATACTATGTATGTATGTACAGTAAGTGAGGACTGGAAATTTGGAATTACTAATTCAGGCGAGCGATGCCAAGGGCAAAAGCTAGCATTTATATTACTGTGTAATATTTCTTATTGCTTGCCGTATGCAGCAAGTTAAATATGTAAACGTAACGTCTGAACGTCAGGCAATACTCCATTTTCTTCGATTCCACATAAAGGCTACTTTACTCGAAACACAGCCTTCTAAATGACAATACAATACAATTTTATTGTTATGTTCTTTGCAGAAGCCTATAAAATAAAATATTTTTGTTATCACAGAAAAAAAGTATAACATGGGTTGTTATCACAAAAATAAGCAAGACTAGCTGTCGCCCGCGGCTTCGCCCGCGTGAGTTTCGCTTAGATGAAAAATCTCTCTTGGAGCTTTTCATCAGATGTTCCAGATCTTCAATTTTTATACGTCGGCAGAAAATGCTCATCAGGTTGAACGATTTTTGTTAAGGCACCATTTCCATATTACTTATAGTTTAGCTGTTCCGTTATGGTTCTTCATCAGGTGTTCCAGTTTTCAAAATGAATTATAGCCTATATGTTGCCCAGGCTTAATAGCTATACAACAAAAAAAGTTTCATTCAAATCCGTCCAGTAGTTTTTGCGTGAAACGCGTACATACATACAGACAGACAGACAGACAAGAAATTCCAAAAAAAATTTTTTGCTTTCTATTGTTCTTTTTAGGTCTCCCTCTATCCATTTCAGTCAAAAATATTAAATGTACAGACAAAATATTTTTACTGTTTTATTATATGTATAGATAACGTGTCATAGAGACGCATCATGAGCCGCATAGGACTCCGAAGCTCATATACTTTACAAACTTACACAAATTCAATATTTCAGTTTCAAATTGGTAATTTAAATAAACATTCACCCTAGACTATTGAATCGTTCCCTAGTATAGACCAAGCCTATGATTCGCAAATCGTGACACGTCGGTGAATCGCGTGGTGCATCTTTTGACAGTTAAATTCGATAGTGATGAGATATGTAAACTTTTCAATCATTAGTCATGCTGTTTTTTTTTAAGTATTTAATTTCGATTATAAGACAATAGAAGATAAATAAAATATTTGAGGCCTGTTTGCATTTGATGATTTTAGAACAAGTGAATGAATTTGTATATTTAGGTTGTATGTTCACAAGGGATGGCAAGCACGAGGGTGACATTGAAAGAAGAGTGGCTGCTGGAAACCGAGTGAATGGGGCATTACATTCCTTTATGAACAGCAGAAAAGTGTCCAAGAATACTCGTCAGGCTGTTCATCAGGGAGTGTTAATGCCAACTCTTATGTCTGGTAGTGAAAGTTGGGTATGGCAGAAACATAATGAAAGTAGAGTGAATGCGGTTGAAATGAGAGCATTAAGAAGCATATGTGGTGTAAGTTTGAAAGATCGAATTAAAAATATTGATGTTAGAGAAATGTGTGGAATAAAAGAGGATGTAGTGACCAAAATTGAAAAAGGAATGTTAAGATGGTTTGGGCATGTTGAGAGGATGGATGAAAAGAGATTGACGAAAGGTATTTATGATGCAGAGGTGAATGGAAGAGTTGGTCAGGGTCGACCTCGAAGAACGCACTCCAACCAGATTGCGGACCTCCTTAAAAAGGGAGATATTAGGAGCACCCATAACCGGAAAGCATGTATGAAAAGAGTGATGAGTGTAGAGGAAGCAAGAGAGATCTCTAAAGATCGTAGCAGGTGGAAATCGCTAGTCTCTGCCTACCCCCACGGGAAAAAGACGTGATAATATGTATGTATGTATGTTTGCATTTTTATTTTGTGTTATGAACTTTATATATTACTTTAAACTATTAACATGTAACAAATGAACTCCATATTTAAATGAATCTATTGACTATGATATATTTATGTGCGAGTGTCGGCTGTGCCAATCACTAATACATCTATCTTGTCATTTGTTTCTATCTTGTTTATGAATTGTCTGCTCACGCAGAAAACAATAGGACTTGGCCGATAATAGTCCTCTAGTAGTAAGGGAAAAATCTTTAAAGCTCTATGACATTCACACACATCTTTTAAGTGAGCATCAGAGCAACAGACATTTTCACATAAAATAATTGTCAGTTTATAACACTTCAATTTGCGTCTTTATTCTAAATTCTCCGCTATGTAAATAAAACTATACTCCGCATTTGTATCGGGGGTTAAAAATAAAGCATTGAGTAGAATGTCTCTGCCGTTGATTCGCAGTGGGACAAAAGGGGAAATGTCATCCGTCTTATTGGAAATTCCTTTTATTGCGAAGAGCATTGTCATCTTCATTAGACGCGGCGGGAATGGAACGGCTTAGGATTTGTGTTATGATCGCTGTTATTATTAAAATATATTTTTGTATACAAAAAGAATGAAAGATTTTTCAGTTTGTTTGATCTCGCTAATTCGCTCTGAAACTGCTTGTGGGAACAAGCAGTTTCAGAGATTTTTGAAGATTTTTTTTGTGTATTTTAGCAAGATTTACGCGGATTCAGAGGAAATAGAAAAATTATTTAGTATTTTCAATATCTGATTACATGATTTTATTGAAGAAAGAGCGATAGCCATTTTCATATAAAAAGATGCTTTCACGCTGGATGTCCCATCTTCTTCTCTTCCGCGCAGATCATAAAAGTCCGGGGATTCTGGTCATAGGCGATGGGCTAGCAACCTGTCTTTAACCCATTCCTTCATAAACCTCAATTCAGCTAAGCGTAGCCTTCGAGTCTCACGACTCTTGGCTCTGTCCACCCCGTAAGGGATAAAGAGGTGACTCTAGATCTGTATCTGATTTATTATTCCGATTGGGTACACATCAGAAGGTCACTTACCAGGTTATTTATGACGGTCTGTACCCTGCTAAGTCCTTCCAATCTGTAACACGTTTGATGATTTATCTCCCGCTGACCTCATAAATAACTTACGGTCAAACACACGCTCAGTGGGAATACACTGAAACGGGTATCGCATTATAAACTGATCTAAATCTACATCAAATCCTAACTCATATTAGGCGGGGCATTTAATTTTTTTTTACCGACAAATTCCTACAACCTTGAATCTTATACTTAACATTATTTTGATGTTTTTAGACATCCTTATATAAAAAAAAGAATTATGATGATCCGATATGAAATGGGAGGGGTAAATAAACTATACTGAATTGCTCGTAAACAAAAAAGTTTACAATAGAGATTACTGTTCACAATTAATTAATAAGACTTCATTTACCTGTAAATAAAAGTTGGCCGGTTTATAATAAGGCTTTCTAGTCATAAAATGTATTTTTAACGTTATAAATGTCAATATGGTTTTTATTTAATTACAGGAAATCGGGTTCATAAACATGAGTCGTTTTTAAAAATTAAGATTGAATAATTCACATTACGTACGAATATACAATTTTCTCGACTGTAGAATTAAAAAAAAAGTTAAAAGTTAATAAAAAAAAAATTGTTGTAGTCACCCTTATAAAAATTGAGGATATGGTTCATTACAATCGTATACGAATAATATATAAAAGTCACCATTGCTGGATTTTTGTTTTTGTACAGGATGTTTTTAAAGTATCAAAATTACAACTCATTAAAAAATCCATTTCGGATTGTTATTTATTGGTGATTTTTTAAATCAAGCTTTTATTATTCGTAAGGAAACATGTAACAAAAAATCACCCTGGTAGGATTTTTTGTTTGAGAGTTATAACAATATGAGTCTTATAATAGCGTTTAAAAAAAAACGGCGGTGGTGATTTTTTTTTACACTTAAATTTGCAGTTATAATATCATAATCTATGTAGTTTATAAAAATCACCATCGTAGGATTTAATGTGACCACCTCCATACAACTGAAAATTCACAGCCCCGACTATAATAAATGCGGAAGTTAGTTTGTTTGTTTTTAGGGTTCCGTACCTCAAAAGGCAAAAACTTATAAGATCACTTTGTTGTCAAACTTTTTTTTCTCAGAAACGCTTTAAGGTATCAAGTTGAAATTAATATCGAATACTCGGATCGAATCCAAGGTCTCTTTCGGCAAAAAAAAAATCAAAATTATACGTCAACGCGATCAAGAGATATTACCGTAAATGTTGCGAATTTTCGCATATTTTGCGATTTCAGGCAGCAATCAATACCTATGGGATACTTCCCGTTGATCTAAAATTATGAAATTTGGCAAAAAGCAAGGTCTAACAGTACTAATACAGGAAAAAATCTGAAAATTGTAAATATGTTGTTGGAAGTCTTAAAAAAAGTGTTACAATTTATTTTTGCCCTGGATTCATTGGGGACCGAACTGCAAAGTTAAGTTTGTTTTTGAAACTAGTTGGTCTTTTAGTTAGAGCTATATTGTGAGATGCTTTGCGTGTACGGAACCTTCGCTTCGCGAGTTTGACTCGAACTTGCCCGTTTTTTTTTGTTTGATACCTCTTCCCGCATAGTTAGAAGTACTGAGAAGGACATAGGGTACATTTAATTCTGGGAAAAAGCACTGTTCCCGTGGAAAATACACGCGGTGGTGGTTTTCGATGATATTTTGACAAAAAGACATGATAACCTCGAATTGATTGGCGTATTTTTCTTCGCTGAAGCTGACCGTTTGGTTAATTTACTAAAAAGTAACAAATACTGGAATATTCACTGCAATAGTCAATCGCTGTTAGTGACTTTTTCACATCTATACATATAATAAAACAGTAAAAATATTTTGTCTGTACGTTTAGTATTTTTGACTGAAATGGATAGAGGGATTTAAAAAGAATAATAGAAAGCAAAAATTTTTTTTAGAATTTCTTGTCTATCTGTTTGTCTGTCTGTCTGTATGTATGATCACGCTAATCTCCGAAAGTACTGAACCGATTTGAATGAAACTTTTTTTGTTGTGTAGCTATTAAGCCTAGGCAACTTTTGTGCTATAATTGATTTTGAAAACTGGAACACCTGATGAAGAACTAAACAGAACAGTTAAACTATAAGAAATATGGAAATGGTGCCTTAACAAAAGTCGTTCAACCTGATGAGCATTTTCTGCTGACGTATAAAAATTTAAGATATGGAACATTATAAAATTATTAGATTTTTCATCTAAGCGAAACTCACGCGGGCGAAGCCGCGGGCGACAGCTAGTATTAAATATTAGTTGATTTTCACTTACACAAATGAGTTCTCTCTCAGTCCTTGAGGGACTGTCCTAATACCTAAAGATAGATACAATTTCAATTCTATATAAAGGGTCAATTCCCATACGAGGCACGCAACCCTCACAGTAAATATTACCAAAGAGTAGACTTAAAACATAGTCCAAGCTACAAATGAAAAATTCATATTTATGAACAGTATTTTTTTCGCGCGCTTTATTTTGTAGTTACTGTGGTTAGTGAATGAGGCTGATATGAAACGTAGTACCATTTAATGGTCTTGTTCGGATATAATGGGCTTAAGTCGACAAAGGGAAGAGAATGAAATTCTCTCTTCGGTTAAGTAATAATTATTTAAGTATTACTACAATTCTTCAAGATTAAACCTTTCAGCAATTTTGAAAGCTGTACTGTGGCCAGCATATACATACATAGAAGAGAGATGTTAAAGTCAAAATTAAGATATTTGTAAATTTTTCTAATATTTGAGATAATATGCATAGGTATAAGATCCCATTCTGTGTACTATTTTCTTATCTTGTTTTTTTTGTCAACACTCCTAGGCTATTACCTATTAATGAACTTTGTCTCTACATTAGTTTACTCTGTTTAGCAGTTAATACAGCTGATATAAATCAGGATAGCACCAATACACGCTATATTGGCTTCACATAAGTTACCTTAAGTGGAGTGAGTGACGTGTTGGGCCAATGTTTGGACCAACATGACCTGGTTTAGTCCAATAAGTTTATGAGACTCGAATATAAAAAATATAATAAACTGGCATTTTATATTGATATACTAAAACACGTATTTCAGTGTTTTAACACTAAATCTATGGTCGTACTTATAATTTGGGCGAAGGAAAATATCTTGAGGAAACCTGCACTCTGGTTGATGATTATCAGCTAGTATGTGAAATGGAGAGGATAGGGGGAGGCCTTTGTCCAGCAGTGGACGTCTTTAGGCTGAGAGAGAGAGAGAGAGAGATGTGAAATGGAGAAGGCAATGGCAAACCACTGAAAATGGCCAAGACAGTCGTTGTGTGTTTCATTCCATATAATGACCACGACCCTTAGTCATGAGGAAATAGGACTAAATAAAGACCTATAATAATTTATGTTGACTATAGCCATAATGTCCAAATGAAAATTTAAAGAACGTTTAAAAAATAAACAGTGCGGTGCTTACAAAATGAGAAAAAGTTTCCATATTTAAATGTACCGTTGAAATGAATGACAATGGCGGAAGCCTCGACAATATTCGCGGGAACTCTGGTTGAGTTCGATATTCAAAGCTGAAATTACTTTTAAAAGTGTTCGAGATCGGAAGTCAAACAAGGTTTAAAAGGCAACGCAGACGCAGTCGCACTCCGTGAATGCTCTTTGAACTTTTTTCTTAGAACAGAAATGCGTGGAGTGGCTTGCGCTTTGGAGATGCTAGAATTTTTAACCGACTTCAAAAACCAAAAAGAGGAGGTTCTCAATTTGGCTGTATTTATTTTATATTTATTTTTTTCTATGTTTTTTTTAGAATAGTAGGCAAACGAGCATGTAGGTTGCTTGATCTAAGAAAGCATTAACGCGAGCGAAGCTGTGGGCAAAAGCTAGTGTATAATAAGACAAGAAAATGTTTGATATGATGCCAAGTGTCACTTTTTAACATATACGTAGCGTAAGTGGTGTCGGAATCGATTGTTTAACCTTTTATTTTTTTAAACCATCCTTTTTGAAAATACAAATAAGAATTAGGGGTATTTCCTATCCCGAAAAACCCACAGAAGCAGAGCCAACAGATACAGCTAGTATTGAATGCGGAGTAAGATCAACCTACTTAACTGCATTGAATCAACGACAAATCTTTTCACAAAATGTCGGCTCTATTCATTTTGCTCTTGAACTTTGTAAAAAGAAAACGCAGCAACCCCTAGCGTTTTTGTTCGGTTTGTTAAGAATGTAAGATATAACTGTACCGTCGAGTTGCGGTCGTTTTTCATAATGGATCTAGTTAGGAATTATAATTGGGAGAGGGAAGAATGCTGGTCTGGGAGTGAAGAAAAAACATAGAAAGTGCCAGCTGCTTCTCTTCCCGCGCAGATTGTAAAAGTCAATCGAGGGAAAGGGCTTTAAACTGGGAGTTCCTCCACTCATTTATTTATCGTGTATTAAATTATTTTGCAATGCTTATTATTCAAACGTGTTGCCCATGACTAGTGTTTCATCATTATATAGCATACAATTTGTCTCTGTTATTTATAGAATAGAGTGGCGCCATCTAACTGTATTGAAATTTTACTTAATTAATTGTTATTACATAGAAATTTCTTATAGTTTTGCAATAAGATTCATTCAACAGAAAAACTTAACGCTAGGTCTTCTGAATCCGGGGTCCCTCGGTAATCGCCGTCGTCATGATGAGTTTAGGGTAGCAATGGAGCGTCACGCGGTGGACATTATGGCTATTAATGAGACGTGGCTGTTTGAGGGTGAGGATGCTCGTGCACCCTCAGTACCTGGTTTCAGGCTGCGGCACACACCGCGTTCAGTGCATGCGCCGCGGGACCGCGGAGGCGGAGTTGGATTCTACATAAGACGCGGAATCCGTGCACAAACCTTGGATCATCCACCGGCTCTGCATGTCGATCAGATGTGGCTTAGTATAAAAGTTAGTGGGCAAAAAATTGCTATTGGGACTGCCTATAGGCCGCAGTGGATAAGTGTCGACACTTTTATTGATGCAATTACGGAATCCGTGTCTTATTTCTCATCATATGATCATGTAGTTTTGGTTGGTGATTTTAACATGGATCTTTTGAAGCCAAATCATTGCGAATCCATCAAACTTTTGAACTTCATTGATTGTATGAGTCTTAATCAATATGTTAAAGATGCAACTCATTTCACTGACCATTCGGCCACCTTAATAGATGTTGTTTGTAGTAGTGCGAAGGTCATAAACCTTGTTGTGGACTATATACCGGATTTAAGCCATCATGCCTTTATATCATTCGAGCTTAACATAAAGCAGCCTAAACCAAAGCCACGTTGGATAACATATAGACCTCTCAAGGACATAGACTTAAATGAGTTCAATCGAGATGTTAATTTAATTTTTTGGGAGGATTTGCTTTGCGACAACCTGGATGACTCGGTTACTGCTCTTAATGAACAAATACATTTTTTGTTTGACCATCATGCTCCTATCAAAACATCCTACGTTAAAGAGCAGAGTTACCCTTGGATTACGCAAACCGTTAGGGACATGATGCGACTAAGAGATGAAGCACACTCTAGGAGTCGCAGTACTAATTCTAATAAAGATAAAGAGTCGTACAAAGAACTTAAAAAATAGTTAATGTGGCTATATACAATGAAAAAGCTGCCTTCTTTCGTCATAAAATAGACAGAAACTTAAAAGATTCGCGAGTGCTTTGGAAGAATATTAAACAACATGTTGATTTTAAAAAACAGCAATCTGACTTGCCTAATAATATTAATGATCCTGATGCTATCAACAAGCATTTCCTGGATGTTCCGGGAAATGTTTCCATAGATACATCACTTTTAATGAATTTTTGTTTTAATAGATTTTGTCGTGCTACTTTTAGTCTGCAACCAGTTGATGAAGAAACGGTATTTAATATTATAAAACAAATTACAACCAATGCTCAGGGCGCTGATGGTATTTCGTCAGATATGATTTTACTCACACTACCGCGTACACTTCCTGTCATTACGGCTTTAGTAAATAAGTCTATTGAGAGTGGTGAGTTTCCAGACCTATGGAAAAAAGCTATAGTTCGACCTTTGCCAAAATCAAGTAACCCTAAAGAATTTAAAGATCTCAGACCCGTCAGTATTTTACCATATCTATCTAAAATATTAGAAAAAGTTGTCTGCATGCAATTGGTTAAATATTTAATTGCCAACGATATACTGCCTTCCAAGCAGAGTGGGTTTCGTGCTGGCAGAGGAACGGCCACGGCTCTCCTAAATGTAGTAGATGATATATTGGCTGGGAGGGATGTTGGTGAGGCTTCTATTCTCGTTTTGCTGGATTACTCGTGTGCTTTTGACACTATTAATCATACCTTACTACTTGCTAAACTCGTGTTTTATGGTTTTGATGGTGCTACTGTGAAATGGTTTAGTAGCTATCTAACTGGTCGATATCAAAAGGTTGAAGTTACTTACAGTGATGGCACTAAACGATTGTCTGAGGATCTCCCGGTTGTCAGAGGCGTACCACAGGGGTCAATATTGGGGCCAATACTTTTCATATTGTATACGGCTGACTTACCAGATTTTATAAACAATAGTGAACATCATCTGTATGCGGACGATTTGCAGATTTATAAGAGTTTTAAGCCCGGCGACACTTGCTCTGTCACAATCAATGAGGATTTGGAACGGGTGGCTGAGTGGTCGGATGCTAATGGGCTAGTCTTGAATCCAAAAAAAACAAGGTTTCTCGTTTTTGGTACAAGAACTCAAATATCAAATACTTTATCTCACACACCAAGTCTAAAATTGAAAGACACGCATATAGAACAAGTAACTGTAGCAAAAAATCTAGGTGTAACTATGGATAGTGATCTAAAGTTTGAAAAACATGTCCTTGAAGTCGTAAAAAATTGTTATTATAGGTTGAAAGTCTTGTACCAGATACGAGATTACTTAAATGTGGAGTCACGACTGTACTTATGTGAATCACTTGTTTTGTCGAAGCTTAATTATGCTGATGTAGTAATGGGAAACTGCTTATTGGTTCGCACTCAAAAACTTATTCAACGTGTACAAAATTCATGTGCTAGATTTTGCTTCCCGATTCCTCGTAGAGCACACATCACTCCTTATCTGAACAGGAACGACCTCATGAACATGAATTCTAGGCGTACACTTCACTTTGCTATACTTCTGTTCGGCGTAATTAAAAACAAAAGCCCGTCCTATTTGTACAATAAATTGGAGTTCGCTAATCGCGCAAGAGGACCAGATCGTCTTATTTGCCCCAGATGCAGGACTGCTGCCTTTCGAGGCAGCTTTAGATATGCTGCAACTAAGTGCTGGAACAACATCCCTCCGCCCATTAGGAAGTCGATTTCAGTTAAATCCTTTAAGTATAAACTTAAAGAGCAGATTTTACGAACTCAAAAGTCTCAATAATTGCAGCTGTATCTATTTATTGTACAAGCAAGTAATGATGTGTGCTATTATATATTTTTTATACCTATTGATTTTTTTTCTCAAAATTGTAATGAATTATTTTTCAATTGTAAATCTTTATTTCAATGTTTTATTATTTTCAATATTATTAATGTTATTATGGATGGTCATGTAATTTAATTTGTTATGTTTTTCTTAATTAGTGTAATTTTAATTTGTATTAGTTGTAAGTATAATTAGTCGGTTTCTGTGGAAGACCAGCGTTGTGGATTGTACCGCGGTCCACGACACATGCTGAACAGTGACCGTTTTGGATTTTTATAGCCAAATAAATGATTCTTTCTTTCTTTCTTTCTTTCTTCTTTCTTTCTCATAGGCGATGGGCTAGCAACCTGTCAATGTACCTGAATCTCCATTCCATCAGAGAGCCCACTATTCAGCTAAGTGTGGCCTTCAAGTCTCACGACTCTTAGCTCTGTCTACCCCGTAAGGGATAAAGACGTGATTCTATGTATGTATGTTAGAAAGAAAAAAAAGGAAAGAGATCAGGATGAGGATTTTTTCTGAAAACACTAGTCACATATTTTTAGTAATAATGAACACTGGCTGTGGCCAACGACAATAAATATATCTTACTAGCTTTTGCCCGCGGCTTCGCCCGCGTGAATTTCCCACGGGAACAGTGCTTTTTCCCGGGATGATATAACTAGTGGTTCTGTCAGAACAGTAGACCTCGCGAGCCCTTCCACGAAATAACCGATATTTTACCGTGTCCCTGGCTAAAAAGAGTTTTGAAACCAACCTACCAATGCTGGAAAGAAAGTAAAAAGTTCTCATATTTTACCCATAAGCCGAAACATGTTCTTGTGGTTGGTCAATACCACCAAAAAATACTGAAACCTGCCTTTTTTGCCTCAAATAATATAAAAATAAATATAGACGGACAAATCACACAGATTGAGTTAGTCCCAACGTAAGTTCAAGACTTTACGGGATGCTAATTTAACAATACTATATTTTATAACAAATACATATAGATAAATATCCAAAACCCACGTCAATCTGAAAAAGATTATTTTCCATCTTGACCCGACCGGGGTTCGAACCCGGGACCTCTGGTGTAGCCGTCCGGGGCGTGATGACCGTTAGGCCACGGAGGTCGTCAGTCGTCAGAAATGCATGGTACCTATTGGTTATATGTATGTGTTATTTGTGCAACAAAATTAAAGTTCAAAAAAGAAAGTTCAATTTGAAATCGAATCTCTCTGATTAGTAAGTATGTAGGTATTATATATATTACTTTTTTTTATAATAGGATTCTAATCATACAATGAAGTTTTTTGATATCAGAATTGTTTCAAGTGTTCAAGATAATTCTACCATGCAAAGCAATCCACAATACAATACCATTAACCAAATAAATACACACAATTCAAAGCAAAGCAAGACAAAAAAAAGCCATATGATTTTTAAGAACCATTTAATTTTATTTAATAAATAAATCAAGTCACTCTTGTAAAAGTATTAGCGATTTTGCGAGTATTAAAAGCTTTGGTGCGCCATCTATTGATTTTTTTGTGAACTATCGTATGAGAATATAACATATGGATTTATAGCTGTTTTATTGAATTTTACTATGTTGTTCAAACAAAAAAAATGCGTCTTAATAAGAATAACAAAAATGTCTAATGACATTTTTTAATTTTTTTTTAAATAGCTGAGATATGAGGTTTTTTTTATATATTTCGGCCATTTTTTAAAATTTCGAAAAACTGGCTCGACTAAAAAATTCTATAAAATTACCGAACCTGCTTACAAAATTTCATGAGAATCGGTTCAGAAATGCGACCTGTAGGCGATAACATCCGGACAGACAAAAGAATTTTCGGCTAGTGGAAACTGAGACGCTTCGCTCGCTGCGCTCGCTCGGTCGACTATCATCCCGGGAAAAAGCACTGGTTACACTGTGTAGGATGTCATTTTTATACAAACTTTGAACTCTCATGTCGGTCCCTTGAGAGTTGATTTTTTAAAAAAACGTAGCTTGTGTTTGACCCTGGGCCTTAAACTATATCCATACTGAATTTTCTTCAAAATTGGTCCAGAGCGGTTTAGTTGTGAAAGTGTAACAGCCAAACAGACAGAAAGGCATACAGACTGTCGCATTTATAATATAAGTAAGTATATTAGATGAAAATTATTTTATTTAAATGAGCAAAAAAATTGCAATTGTCTTGTATACTTGTGTTTTAGTTAGTTGACGTCATAAAATTACTTAAAGCTAAGGTTACCACCGCCTCCAAAGCGCAAGTGGAGAAGAGGCGGCGCAACAAACTCCACTACTGCATTTTCTCCAAAGACGCCACTTTACAACACTATAGAGCAGTAGCAGTTTACAACACTATAGTTAAATGCAGCAGTGGAGTTTGTTGCGTCGCCTCTTCTCCACTTGCGCTTTTGGAGGCGGTGGTAACCTTAGCTTTAAGTAATTTTTTGACGTCAACTAACTAAAAAAACAAAAATGTGATGATTTATAAGTGCTATTTTTATATTTTTAAGCCTATATAAATAAAAACAATTGACTTTGATTTTGACTTTATAGATATAGAAGTATGCTTTGGAGGCGGTGGTAACCTTAGCTATAAGTAATTTTATGACGTCAACTAACTAAAAAAACAAAAATGTGATGATTTATAAGTGCTATTTTTATATTTTTAAGCCTATATAAATAAAAACAATTGACTTTGACTTTGACTTTATAGATATAGAAGTATGGATATTGCCACGACTTAAAAACCAAACGCTGAATGTTTTTGTTAGCTTAGAATTAGCGCCCCAATAAATTAAGTTAAGAAGTTAGCCAACATTCAATACTCGCAATTAACTTGTTTGCAGGCACGTAATCCAGAATTACGGGATAAACAAAAGTACTAATTAGATATTGGAAGTTTGTTTAGATTTCCGATAATGGTGACTCACGCTCCGGGTCGTATTTAAAATGCAAGCCGTGTTTCATGAGTTTCTTTCGGCATTTCTTCTCAGCAGTGGTCGTTCCGAAATGCTAGTAGTTTGTAGCTTTGAGACATAATATACTATGACTAGCTGTCGCCCGCGGCTTCGCCCGCGTGAGTTTCGCTTAGATGAAAAATCTCTCTTGGAGCTTTTCATCAGATGTTCCAGATCTTTAATTTTTATACGTCAGCAGAAAATGCTCATCAGGTTGAACGATTTTTGCTAAGGCGCCATTTCCATATATGTAATAGTGTAGCTGGTCTCTTGGAGCTTTTCATCAGATGTTCCAAATCTTCAATTTTTATACGTCGGCAGAAAATGCTCATCAGGTTGAACGATTTTTGTTAAGGCACCATTTCCATATTACTTATAGTTTAGCTGTTCCGTTATGGTTCTTCATCAGGTGTTCCAGTTTTCAAAATGAATTATAGCCTATATGTTGCCCAGGCTTAAAAGCTATACAACAAAAAAGTTTCATTCAAATCCGTCCAGTAGTTTTTGCGTGAAACGCGTACATACATACAGACAGACAGACAGACAAGAAATTCCAAAAATTTTTTTTTGCTTTCTATTGTTCTTTTTAGGTCTCCCTCTATCCATTTTAGTCAAAAATATTAAATGTACAGACAAAATATTTTTACTGTTTTATTATATGTATAGATTATATAATTAGTTTTTGACGTGAAAAAGAGCCTTCTTTGAAGGCCAAGTTTCGAATTTTTGATTTTGATTTTTGATTTTCAAGCCATCGTAATCCAGTCGGATACTAAGGGGCAATTTAGAAATATGATTTTGACAATTGATATACTTACTTATTTAATAGCGATGAGCGTTAGAGTGACCCATTAGAAATTATGTGTACATATAACGTATCTATAGAATACTAGATTTTGCCCGCGGCTTCGCCCGCGTGAATTTCCCACAGGAACAGTGCTTTTTCACGGGATAAAAGGTACAGTATATCCTTCTCAGTACTTCTAACTATGTGTATGCGTAATTTCAGGAAGATTGGTTCAGTTGATAAAGCGTGAAAAGGTTATATACAAACAAACTTACATTCGCATTAAGAAGGTTGTAGCATAAACTTCTAATTTAAATTAGAGTTAACTGACCATGTGTAAGTGAGCTTCATAGTCCTATACGGCATATGACTTAAGGCGGCTACAAAATAACCTGCCCCAAAAATATGAGTATCTAACCTTGTATACAAAAGTTCCACAGTTCTGTCCCCAATAATTGAGTTAGGAACTTGCTCGACCTCGAAAGCTCAAAGCTCTAATTAATTGGTTTGATAGTTTCTAATCTGGAGTTACGAATGTCAAGTTATATAGGGTTGTTAGAATTCTGAGCTTAATCTAACTTATAACTCGAGACATTCTATAAGTCTTTATTTAAAAAAAAAACTACTAAACCTATTTTTATTTCTATTTTCCCTTTAATGATCTTTCTCTGTTTACATAATCTTTTAAATAAGATATTAATTATCCCTTAAAATATCGTAAAAAGTTTAAAACCAGTCAACGACATCTAGTGGCTGACAATACACTTTCAGTTGTGTCCAAAGCTGCACTAAAACCAGCTGTTCTTATAGGTCTTAGTACAAAGTAATAAAGTGTCTTTTACGGCGTAGCAACATACTACTCGCCCGCAGAATTTGGAATACAATGTCCAAATAGAAGTGGCATAGCGTTATTTTATATCTTCCTCATATAAGCCGCATAGAACTCTGAAGCTCTAAAAATTTCACTTCTGAATTAGGAATGATTGTACCATCTTACTTTGACAGTAACAGAAAATTTAACTGAACCTAAACTCAAGTTTAAGTACCGGTTGGGCAAAATATATGTTGCTCAATACTTTAAATTAAAAGCTATAACTGTCAAAAGTCAACATTATTGTTACTGTTAACTTTGACACTAATCGCTATTACCAAATCATCGTGTTGTTAAAGTCAGAAAACGTCATAGTCGTAGAGTGCCAAATCCGGAAAATCAGTCAAGGTCTTAGAATGTCGAAGTCTGAAAATGTCAAGGAGACTTTAAGACCTTTTTAGGGTCGCTGGTGTCTATGGACTGCGGTGATTGCTTACCATCAGGTCGTAAAATATCAAGGAACTTCAATTTTGGTGCAATCCATCCCACACAAGTGAGCTCTGATGCTACATCTGCTGACTTTTACATATTTTCATGTAAATGTCAGCAGATGGCACTTTTATAGATTCTATTTCGAATTCTGTGGTCTCACCTATGGTATGTTGTAAAGAGTGAAGATACCTTACACTATACAAGTTGAAATGGCTAAGTCATAAGAAAGTAATTGGGCAAAAACAATGTTGAGTAAAAATACTTCTTAGAAGTTGTGATTTTTCTACAGAATTCCTAAAAATCCGTCCTCAACGCTATTACAGAATAGTAATCTATTAGTTAGTATAGGACAGACGAAACAAAGTCAAAGTATAATAAAATTACTTTGACTTAATAGTAACTAGTCGTTCGCTGCGAACGTAGACCTCGCGACTATTTATTTTCACAAAAAATTAAATATCTCAAAAACGGCTGGACCGATTTTGATGCCCAACGAACTTGAAAATTCTATTAACCATCCCTACATATATTCCAACTTTCATCAAAATCGGAACAACGGTTCGAGAGTTATCGCGGAACAAACATACATACATACATACATACATACATACATACATACATACAAACAATGTGTTTTTCGCTCCAACTTGAATTATAGCCCTCGCTCGCTTCGCTCGCTCGGTCAATGACTTTGACTTAGTAGTAATGTTTAAATTAACATTATCCCGGTTAACATAACATTTTAACACTCAGTTATAATTTTTATTTTTGAAATTATAAGTAGCATTTTTTACTTTTATTATTATCTTACTTCCTTTTAACATTATAAATACGAAAGTTTGGATGTGAGTTTGTAAGGATGTTTATTACTCAGTCACGCAAAATCTACTAGACGGATTTCCATGAAATTTAGTACCTATCTATACGGGCAGAAAAATACCGAAAATAGCACACAAGGTACTTTTTATCCCGAAATTTCCACGGGAGCAAAGCTCTGGGGTGCGGCTAGTATACATAAAGCAACTATTAGAGCCATATATAAACGTATATAAGCAACTATACCATATATAAGCAACTATATAGCCTATCTTGATAGGACATATTTAAAGTACTCGTTGTGGTTACTAAAAGTTGTTTTACTTCAAAAGCAAGTCTTGGGAAATCCTTCCTCATGGTGCAAGAGCAGTTAAGACGTTGTATAAAGCCTGTATATTGCCGCTATACGGCGTTTAGTCGTAAAACAGTGGACAGCAGCTGTCACCTGGCTATTTGTTTTACTGGCGATTTGGCACAGCCAACTTGTAGTACTTAACTCCTATTGGTGCGATGACCGGGCTAGAAATTGCTCTATCTGTATTGTTCTCAAAAATCAAAAACAATGAATTGTTTTTTATATAATTCTATTAGTTATTCTACTGTTTCCTTCTATTGATGGACTTTATTCATTCAAAAAAACTAAATTAAAATATATGCGGAGCGAATATAGAGAACTTATCAAGAGAAACAATAAATCTAATAATATAGAAATCTTGTCCGCTATTTGAAAATAATAAAAAATATTTTTGGGCAAATGAGAGGCAAAATTTCTAAAAGGGTTCCCTTTTTCGTTTTCCGGTACGTACGCAACCCTATAAGCGTAAAAAGTGGAAACCTAATGTAATCATCCATTGAATTCTCTATCAACGTGGCTGTAAAAAACACGGTGATTGCTTACCATCAGGCAACCCGCATGCTCGTTTGCCTACTATTCTATATTAAAAAAAAACTTATGCATGGCCGTCAGCCAAAAGCGACATGCTGTCTAAATACACAACAGTTGGCTGTATTTCCTTCCACGGCCGTTCCGGAAAATGACAGGGAATCGAATCTAAACCACGTCGGTTGGGCATTCTATGCCTTTGAGATGTCTCGGTAAAGTAGGTGTCCATATGTCCCGCTTTGCGCGAGACTGTCCCGTTTTCAGGCTGTCAGTCCCGCTGTCTTCAGTGAGAGCATAAATATCGCCTTTTTAATTATCTCATACAGGTACACAAACAGAATCAAGTCTTTATGCCTTACGGGGTAGGCAGAGCCAAGAGTTGTAAGACTCGTAGTCGAAGGCCACACTTAGGTATAGTGAAAATTTGGGAATCCTTTCATTTCTCATAAGGTTAATAATCATAATATGGTTTGTCATAAAGCCTTTCTCATAATTTTTTTATCATAATATATTATTCAAATAATATTTATTGTAATAATATTTGTTTAGTCATAATCATAGATTGTCGTACAGATTTTTTTCATAAAATGGTTTATCATAATGGATTTGTCATAATTGTTATGGTCATAAACATAGTTTATTTTTTATTTTGTTCATCTTTTATTTTATTGATGACATTTGAAGTCATTATGTAAAATTTTATATTTGATTATACTTCAAACACTAGTATATAAGGTGGACACAAATTAACTACAAATATTTTCAGGGCTAATTACTGATATTATTTAGAAACTATATCAGTGGTTTTTTCAATTTTCTACACGCTAGTTTTCGAGAAATATTAACGTTTATGTTTTTTGAAAACCGTAACATTATAACATCCTGTACACAGCTTTGCGTAAATTGACAATTAAAATGACACACACAAACAAAAGCCGCCCCGCCCACCGGTCGGTCGCTGTCGTTTACGTATAATAAATCGCTTGATATCTCTGTCTTTCACGCACTTTTCATAAATAAAGAGGAATACAGCAAATCAATTTCATTCAACTATTAATTGGTGGGAGGAGCTTAAAGAGGAATGAAGTCTACACATTTAACTACAGTATGATACTAAATGTCATCATTTAATAATATTTTTTTTGTTAGAAAAAACAAAAAAAAAACTAGCGTATCGATTTTTAAAATTGTATCTCCAATACGTTTATTTTGCCCCCTGGAGCCAGCCCTGAAAATATTTGTAGTTAATTTGCGTCCACCTTATATAGGTTAGGGTGCGGCGGGGCCACCCCTAAGCCGCGAACATAAACAACAAAAAAACAAAAGCTTAACAAATCTTACCTTTTCTCTGAGTGCAGCCGTACATTATGAGTTCTCTTTTCTCTGTACATTATGAGTATTATTATTATGATTAAATTATATTATGATTATTTATGTTTATGACAATTTGTATTTATTACAAAACAATTATGTTAAAAAAATATTAAAAAAAAAATATTTTAATTTTAATTTATATTAATTATGATTATGTGAAAAAACATTATTTCGAACTATATTATTACAAATATTTTTATGAGAATCATTAGAGACCCGAAAATTTGCTAGCCTATCGCATATGAGTGGAGAAATCCCCAGTATATAGCCCTTTCCCACGATTGACTTTTACAATCTGCGTGGGAAGAGAAGCAGCTGGCACATTCTATCTATGTATTTTCTTCGCTCCCAGAACAGCGTGGAAGACATATTTATGTAAAAACTAGCTCCGCCCCGAAGCGCCGCTCACGTAGGAATTTGGGCTTAAAAGTGTTTCGGGCTAAACCCTTTGTTATTTCAAGTTTTCATCTACCCGTATACCAAATTTCATCGAAATTCGCCCAGTGGTTTTTACGTGAAAGAGAAAACACAATTATAATTATCCTGGCAGGGTCGCCATGTGAGGATGGACGACTGAATGGTACGACTGTTGGTTGTAGTGTAGACTCCATAACTTAAACTACTACTACAGAATTTATTTCTTTATTTAAACTTTATTGTACACACATACGAAAGTACAGTACAAAAGGTGGACTTAATGCTAAAAGCATTGTCTGACAGTCAAACCGTTGATTAATATAAGTATGCTAATACTACACAACAATCCATTCTAACAAATCAGGTTTATACTTGTACATAAAGTTAAGTAAGTTTGTATGTCTATAGATTTATATAGCCACAATGGTCCTGTCCAGTCCCTGCTGACTGGTGCCGGAAAAGGGGCTGCCCCAGAACGAGATGGTCGGATGTCTGGACGCGACTGATAGAGATTAGAGAGCTAATGCACTCAATAGAAAGGATTGGCGAACCAGAGGGGCGGCCTTTATTAGCCTAAAATGTCCAAAATGTATGTAAAAAAAACAAAAGTCCATTTATTCATAATAGTCCTATTATGTAAACAATCTTACCATGTCTTTTTATGATTTTACAAAAATATAAATTAAAATAGACTTTTTAGGAAATTACTTTTATGGTTAATGAATGTTTTACTTTTAAATGTTTAGGTTTAAATTTAAACTAATATTTGATTTATTTTCAACAAAATTCAACAAAAAGTACTGTAAAGATTGTTTACATAATAGGATAATTATGAATAAATGGACCATAAATGTGACATTTTAGGCTAATAAAAACATGAGTTCATATTTATTAGTAGGATCATAGGAAGTAGGATATATAATGCACGACAAATAAGGGCATACACAATTAATTATAGGGATCGGATCAATACAATGAGGCACAGACGTAACACAGAGATATGGTCTAGTTTCAGAAGCGTTATCTCACCAACACCGACCCAATTGCTTATCATTCAATCTTCGTATCAGCACTAATATCGTAATCCCACTAAACGAGGCTTACTTACCGACTTAGTCGCTAAGTGCCGCCTTAAAAGGGATGCCACTTTGTATTAGTGCGATAGAGTTAGCGGATGTTTAGTTTACACCAAGCGATTATTTGGGGTTAATCATGATTAATGTGAACTTATTAGTGAATTCTTTTTTGCCAGATACATCGGGTCCGGCCGTTACGCCCTCATTGCGCCTCGCTCTCAGCCGCGACGCTCACGATTTGATAAATTTCTAAAGTATTTTTTTTCTTATAAGTAGCAGTTATTGTTTTTATTTGACAGTTGTTGATTTTTTGCCCGCCCCTTACCTTGTCAAAGAAAAAATACTTGTGCCAATCCAAGTGATGTCAATCATGTTCGAAAGATATTTTTTCTATAACCACCGTGTGACGAATAGGTTGTTCGATAAACCACTATATACGCTACTGTGTCTGTGTACT
Source organism: Ephestia elutella (assembly GCA_018467065.1). Lineage (NCBI taxonomy): Eukaryota > Metazoa > Arthropoda > Insecta > Lepidoptera > Pyralidae > Ephestia > Ephestia elutella. The sequence continues at coordinate 1,961,216 of CM031566.1, read as the reverse complement.
GTGTGTATGTACATTGTACATGTGTGTGTCATACTTAGGTGACTTAATAAAAATCTGACATCAGTGTTAGTAAAGTATAACACTCTCAATAATAAGAAAAATAAATTATTACGCTAGTACCTACATAATATCTCGTATTCGTAGAAAATAAGTTAAGATTTTAGTCTGAGAGTGTAAAGAATCCTTATTAGCGTCAATGTTGCCTTAACTGTGGCACTGGCGACTGAGACACTGTCCGAAATGACGAAACTTGCAGTTCGCTTGTTTATGAGAAGGCTAGATTAAATGTTTATCGTGTTTACTAGCTTTCGCCCGAAACTTTGCCCGCGTGTAAATTGCTAGTATCATATGCCTATAATACTTTCAACTACCTCTGTACATGACTTACATAACAGCCGAATGACATTTTTGGTTTTCGAGTACAGCAACAAACAGACAAACAATCAAAATTTTCTATAACAACTTAAATTTAAATGAAAATATGTAAGGATGTGCTTCCTTTTCCCTGCATTATTTTATTCTGAATTAATTCAGATCAACCATGTATCCTTAAAATGTTATCAATAAATAAACCTCTTGCAAAGAAAAAATACACTACGCGAACCTCTAGTAGTGCTTCATATCATAAAGACCATTACATCACACAACAGTAAAGAAAAATATTTAGGACCTAAAATATAGAAGACTAGCTTTTGCCCGCCGCTTCGCCCGCGTGAATTTCCCACGGGAACAGTGCTTTTTCCCAGGATGAAAAGTACCCTGTGTCCTTCTCAGTACTTCTGACTATGCATATGCGAAATTTCCGGCAGATTGGTTCAGAAGATTGAGAGTAAAGAGGTAACAAACAAACTCACTTTCACAATTATAATATTAGTTAGGATGATCCGACAATTTTAAAATATCTCTAATGCGGTTACCGATAGCCATTCAGACTGTAATTCTACCTCCATGTTCAGTTCACAGCCATGTAAGCCGATTACCCGGCCGAGGAGATTGGCTACCAGATACATAATACCTGTAATATCTTCAAGATGATTACCTACACTTTGAACGGAGACTACAGCGGAGCCCACTATTCAGCTAAGCGTGGCCTTCGAGTCTCACGACTGTTGACTCTGTCTACCCCGTAAGGGATAAAGACGTGATTCTATGTATGTAGTAAATAGATGGTATATTCTACTGTACATCCGGGTGATATCACCTGGGTGAAAAGAGTAGATTGTTTTGTGTCTTCATTTCACCTTGGACTCATTTCACCTAGGTGATATCACCCAGATGAATTGATTCGATAAAATTAGTGACATTTGTTCACTTTCGCCTTTATTTATCCAGGTAACGACGCAGAATTTTATACTAGCCGTTGCCCGCGGCCACGCCCGCGTATAACTCACTAAATTAAATATACAGACTTTTTATCCAGTGTCCAATTTTCACAGCAGTTTTGAATGATGAAAGTAGGTTTCAAAAGAAACCTATAGCAAAAAGTGATAACTTTTTTTTACTCTTCCATACTAAGTTCGATCAGCTGATTAGCTAATTTGTATGGTGGAGTATACACATTTTGAGTAAGCAAAGATTTGGACACTGGATAAAAAGTCACTCTGTATAAGGATTAGCTGGACGGGAAGAATAAGTAATGAAGAGGTCTTAAATAGAATAGACGAGAAAATAACCATTACCTATTAAAAATATAGAACATAGAAGGGGGAAAATGTTAGGACACTTAATACGACACGATACATTTTTAAGAAACATCATAGAAGGAAAGATGGACAAGACAAGACAAGACAAGAATACTTTATTAGCACACAAGATCACATTTCCAGATACACAAAGAAGGAAATACAATAGAAGGAAGAAGGGGCCCAGGGAGACCAAGACAGAGTTATATGAGGCAATTAAAAGGGAAAGAGTTAGCAATGGAAAGAGAAAAATGGAAGGAACTCCACCGACAAGAGCCTCACTCTTAAATTTTATGATGATGATGTGGATGTATCGTGAATGTTTAATAGACCAGAAATTCAACATCCCTATTACTTGATAATTAGATTTCATATAATTTGTGTTAATTAGTTTGGTTAATAACCATTATAGACTGATTGATTACAGTGGTGTAACTATTACATTACGACCTGTTACACTATAACACTCGAACTGTGCCTGTGGCTACTTTCCCGAGGGAATTTCGAGAAATGTAGATATTTAATGTGCTAAAATTTTCTGTATAACCCAAAGGTTGGCTGGTACATAATGCTTTAGCATTAAGCCCTCCTATTGTACGTTTACTCTGTATTTTTGTACAATAAAGGTTAAATAAATTATTTCATAGAAATTAGTCAAGTTGTTTTGGCTTGAACGAGTACCAAACACCCATTATTTTTTTAGGTGGCCGAATTCTTAATTCTTTTACTACTTGTTTATTTTTTTTGTTAATTTTTCTATTCTTCGTTTCTTTTTTCTTTTTTAATCTATAAATAATACCTGCCTACATTTTGATAGATTTTATTGTAACTTCAAAATTGACTATTTGACAGTATTGCTACGGAAAAGTTATTCAATACATATCAGACTGAAGTTTCACAAAGAAACCAGTATTCCATTTTGTACTGTACGTACAGGTACCAACATAGATATATCATATTACATAGCAAACGGTGCACAATACCGTGTACCTAGGTAGTTAAGCTCCTAGCAACTGCAAGGCAACTTCATATTACATTCAATGCAACAATATATTGCCACAGAGCTAGTAATTTTCGAGACATTAGAATTTAAAAAAAAATACAATTGAAAAGTATATTTTTACACGACTGACCAAAAAAGGAGTGTTATGTTTTCAGGGTTCATGTATGTATGTATGTATGTATGTATGTAATTTCTTTATTCCACCATAAGTCCTGAACGGCTTAACAGATTTTGATGTGAGAGGTATTGTTAGATTCCTTGCATTAGCCCGAATGACATAGGCTATGTAAGATGTCAGTCGTGTTTTTTATTTTTAAATAATTAGCTTGTGTGTGATTGAGTTGCAAACATACTCACAAACTCGCATCCGAAATTTCGCATTTATGATGATTAACTCTTTCCCGGCCAAACATATAGAACAGCGCCGTCTACCAACCGCAAGGATTGAACAAGCAGACTTTCCGAAATTGAAAACTTAGAAATAGAATAGAATACGTTTAATAAATGCAAAAGTGAGTTTGTTTGTTACTTCTTCACGCTTTATCTACTCCACCAATCTTCCTGAAATTTCGCATAAACATATAGTTTGAAATATTGAGAAGGACATAGGGTATGTTACATCCCAGGAAAAAAGCACTGATGAAAAATAACACAATAATCAATTAGTGTGCTGCAGCAAAGCAAAATGGCCATAACTCAGTGGTCGTTAGTAAAGTTGAGTAAAGAGTATTCACAACCGATGGTACAAGGTAGGTTCCTTCATACTTGCTTTGAATGCATCATCGGACGGGTTGCGGCGGCGTCACTATTTAGCGCGTTCCGATTGCGGTCTTTGATGCGATACGATACATTTCTTAGCTATAATGATATTTGTAATTTATTTGTAATAGAAGCCCGGAAAACCTCAGAAGAGATTATGTGGCGTCGTACATAATACAAATATTATTTTATTTTTCTATTGTATTTAATAATAAATAATATAAATAAAAAACCAGCTCTGAATATTTAGTAACTCTGTGAAAGCTCGCCTCACGTGCACGTCTCGGTATTTTCCGTATCGCCACATCGATGTATTGACTGCAGACAGCTATGTACAGTCGAGGACAGATAAAACTGATCACCCTACGTCACTAAATCTTGTATATTGTATTCCTGTTTATGATTCATGGTGCAATAAAGAGTTACTTAATTGGGAACTTAAATCCTAGAAGTCTGGTTTAATTGCCCCCGACTTCCCACGTTTCGTACGATATATAAAAGTGAAAAGTTAAAAAAACTCAGGATTCAATTATTTCCAGAATTTTATTAATATAAGTACGTGCCAATGCGTGTACTTATGTTAATTCTGAGCCACTAGACAAAACCAAACTAAACCAAAAATAGAAGAAAATAGCGTTAGTACAATTTACAGTAAATATTGCTGAGTTGTTATTGGCTTTTATATGTCACTAGCTTTTGCCCGCGGCTTCGCCCGCATGAATTTCCTACGAGAACAGTGCTTTTACCCGGGATGGTACCCTATGTCCTTCTCAGTACTTCTAACTATGTGTATGCGAAATTTCAGGAAGATTGGTTCAGTAGATAAAGCGTGAAGAGGTAACAAACAAATAAATAAACAAACAAACTCACCTACGCAGTTATAATATTAGTTAGGATTAGGATTTTGCGTGGCATTAAAACGCTTATAATTTTGAGAAGGTAACTGTAGGCGACGCACTTAGGATTTATTTTGTTTTTTATTTTATTTGTTTATGCCAAAAATGTATGTTTTAATAAATTTATATTTGTTCTTTGCAACTCGTAACGCCATCTGTTGGGCAACGGCGGAACCGCCTTAAACGCGGTTGCAATATATTATTTTTTATTTCTTGTTTTAAGGTAGTTCGATGTTTCGAGAGAATTCCTTGAGATCTTGTCCTACTACGTGTCAGTGAGCTAACTTTAATCTTTTTCTAATGTGTCTACAATAAACGCGTGTTCAAGTCTACCTAGTTTTTCATTGCGTCGGCTACAATAGTGTTTGGTCCTTCGAGCCGGATCTGTGTAAATCAGCGAGATGTCGTTTAAAACTCCGTACTCGACGCGTCAGCAGAGACATGAATCACGCGAACAAGCGAAATTACAAGACGCACCGTTGAAGAAAAAGGTTGAAACTGATGAGAAAGCGATTCCAGGCCGTAGTGTCAGCTGTGGAAACTTATTTCCTAATGTGGGAACGAATATGAAGAAGGAACAAACAAAGGAGCCGTCCTCTCATGGTTCACTGTGTTCTTCTGTGAGATCGAAGAAGTCCAGTGCGTCTTCGCTAGCACGGCGTAAACAGCTGGAGCTCGAAGCCGCTGAAGCGAAAGCCAAAATTGAGTTGCAGTTAATCGAGAAGCGCTTGGAAGCGCAGCTCGCCATCGCGAATGCTGAGGAAGAAGCAGAAGTCGACGACGTGGCCAGCCGCCGCAGCAAGGAACAGCTGCACAGTCGTGTGGAAGATTGGCTGGATCACAAATGCGTCACACCTGCACATTGTCCTGCAGACAACCCTGGAGATGGTATGCAGCAACTGGCTCACACGCTGAAGGATCTGATGAGTAAACATTCTTCACATCAGGAGCAACGCTTACTCAGTCGTCTCGCTACCCCACGAGACCTACCTGTATTTAGTGGTGATTGCATTGAGTGGTTGCATTTCAAAAAGGCTTATGAAGAGTCTACAAATGTGTGTAAATTCAGTGATTCTGAAAACTTGTGGAGGTTACGCAAGGCTTTGAAAGGTGAGGCCAGAGAAGCAGTGACCGACCTGTTGATAGGCAACACCCCACCGTCGGCCGTCATGGAGATGCTGGAATTGAGGTTTGGACGTCCTGATTTAATTATTCACAACCTCACTACTAGTTTGAAAAAGCTGGCACCATTGTCTACGTCCTATCAAACAGAAATAGTTAACTTTGCTGTCAAAGTGAATAATTGTGTAGCAACCATTCGTGCATTAAATCAAGATGATTATTTACGTAGTCCCGAACTGTCAACAGCCATCATTTGTAAGCTGCCCAGTACATTAATGGGAAAATGGACAGACTACGCCTTTGAAAAATTGTCAGAAGGTAAATCCAAGCTGGAATTACTTGCCGCATTTTTAATGCGTGAGTCACAAATGCTGTCATTAGTTGGTGCAACATATGATGTGAAAAAGTCGCAGGAACCACCACCAAAACGCACCGAGACTCAGCACCGTCATCGCACTGTCTGCACGACTGTTGAGAGCGATCAGAATGACAAGTGTAAGTTCTGTGATAAACATAACCATCAGCTGACCGACTGTCGTGACTTCAAGCGCGCCATGCGTCGAGATAAGTGGCGATTTGTAAAAACACAAAGATTGTGCTTCCGCTGTCTAGTGGCGCGACACGATAGCAACACCTGTCCAGCACCAGTATGTGATGTCGATAACTGTGGTATGATGCACCATCGGCTACTGCATTGGAAAAAACATGCACCAGAACCAGTTCCAGATGACCCGTGTCCGGCGCAGGGTGCGCCGACGCCTGCGTCGTCGACGCCGACCTCATCCGACGCGACGATCGCTCATGTGTCGAATCATCAGGGTGGCGTATTGCTAAAAGTGGTACAAGTGCAACTAAACGGCCCTAACGGTAGTGTGACAACATACGCGTTGTTAGATGATGCCGCGTCAGTGTCAATAATAGATTCCGAGTTAGCGGATAGCCTAGGATTGCAGTGCGAAAGTTCAAGTGCTATAAAGTTCATTGATGCGTTCGGTCTTGAAGTGTATCAGTCTGATGCCCCTAAAGTGCGCGCCCGAATATCCGGTTATGACAGTATTAAATATGACATTAAGTTACGTAAGGTTTCTAAGTTGAATTTGCCGAAGCAAAATTTATCTCTTGTAAATAGTCTAACTTGTAATCATTTGTTGTCAATTAAAAGTAAAGTGTGTAGTAAGTGTGTGGTGCCGCGTCTACTGATCGGTGAGGATAATTATTATCTAATAGCCCCGCTCGAGATAAGACATGGCGGGAAAAGTGAGCCGTATGCAACCCGTTGCCGGCTGGGATGGTGCATCCACGGCTGCAGCCGTCGCCCTCACTCCTCGGTAAGTGAACATATTTTCCATCTCGCTTCGTCTGATGTAAACAATTGTGATGACATAAACAGTTTAAATGAAATGATTAAGGCTTCATTTAGTATTGACTCTGTTGGTATATGTTCCAAAAGCCGTGAGAATGCCTCGCATGTCCGAGCTATTCAAATTTTGGATAGCACGTCACGCCAAATATGTAGTCAGTGGGAGGTAGGCCTACCGTTTACGAGAGATAACTTGTGTTTGCCCGATACGTATAGCTATGCATTGAATCGCTTGCGGTTGTTGTTACGTAAGTTCACTGATAAGGCTTATGCAGAAAGGTATAAGTGTGAAATAAACAAGTTGTTTATGAATGGATACGCTCGCGAACTGAGCGAATCTGAGCTATCCATGAAGACAGACAATGTCTGGTCTGGTATTTACCACATTTTGGAGTGTTAAATCCAAATAAACCTAATAAATTGAGACTGGTATTTGATGCCGCGGGTAAAGTTTATAACGTGGCCCTAAATGATTTTTTAATAACGGGTCCCGATTTATATAATTCATTATTAGGTATTATGTTTAGGTTTCGGGAAAATGAGATTGCATTCATTGGTGATATTGAAAATATGTTTTTGAGAATTAAGATACGTCCCGAAGATCAGCATGTACTTAGGTTTTTATGGCAGGAGAGTATAGATTCGCCATTAAAAGTTTGTGTGATGCAAAGTTTGATTTTTGGAGCTTCATGCTCACCCTTCATTGCACAATATATTAAAAATAAAAATGCTTTAAAGTATGAGGATGACTGTCCGGAAGCGGTCCACGTTATAATTAATAATCATTACATGGACGATTGTCTTTATTCGACGTCAACTGCCGATAATGCCATTAAATTAGTCAACGAGATTAGTTCTATTCATAAAAGTGGCGGATTTTTTATGCGAGGTTGGTCGAGTAATAGCAAACAGGTTTTAGATAGCGTACCGGCTAATGCGCTCGCGCACACAGCCATACAGTTTAAAGACGGAGCTACGAACACAGCTGAGCGCACACTCGGGTTGATATGGCACCCCGCGCGCGATACATTTGCCTTTAATATTTGTTTAGATCGTATTCCGCATAATATTTTGAATGGTACTGAGCGTCCAACGAAAGCTAAAATGCTCAGTATAATTATGTCAGTATATGACGTTCACGGGTTTTTGAGTCCATTTACAATAAAAGCAAAAATCTTGTTACAAAATGTACACCGTAGTGGTGTTGATTGGAAATGCCTCATCCGTTCCGAGGAGCATTGTAAATGGATGACGTGGCTCGATGAATTGAAGCAGATAAAACATTTAGAGATTCCCCGATGGTATAGTGGTCAGAACGGATACTTTCCATGTTATGATATGACATGTTCTGCGAATGAAGATGTAACTATTGTTGAAGTTCAACTTCATATCTTTTGTGACGCATCTACACTCGCATATGCTACGGTGCTTTATTGGCGTCTCACGCGTTCCGATGGTAGCGTAAAAGCAAGAGCAGAGTATCTCCGTTGCGCCCAATGTCTGTGCCGCGGTTAGAGCTACAGGGTGCTCTGATTGGAGCGCGATTGGCTGACGTGGTACAAAAGGAGCACGCGTCACTGAAACCACATAAGCGCTATTTTTGGACTGATTCTAGCACAGTGCTTCAGTGGATTAGAAGTGACCCTAGGACTTATAAACCTTACGTGGCTCAGAGGCTCGGCGAGATAGACGAGTTGACCTCTATGGCTGAGTGGAGATACGTTCCGACGAAACTGAATGTAGCGGATCTAGCAACAAAAGAAAACACTGAGCTTGTTTCATTCAGTGACGTATGGTTTCAAGGCCCTGAATTTTTACGTATGACAGAAGATAACTGGCCAAAGGATTTGAAAAGTAGTAAGCGTTCTGATGATGCTGTAGGAGAAAAACTTAAAGAACTTAGTATAAATATGGTGTCTACCAGCGAATCACGTGACCTGGCTGCTTCGTTGCCTAATGAAGACAGGTTTTCGTCGTGGCATCGTTTTCTCCGAGCTGCAGGCAGAGTGCTACAATTTGTTAGAAGGTGCCGTCGTGAGAAAACACCATTGGACTCCAGCGTACTTCTGGACGCGGAGGAATTGATTCTAAAGAAAAGTCAGCAGGATTGCTTTGCTGCTGAAATTCAGTGCCTGAAACAGGGCAAACCGTTAATGTCAAATAGTCGTTTGTTGACATTAACTCCATACTTGGACGACAAACAAATAATGCGTGTAGGTGGTCGTGTGGACAAAACTGCAGGTGTGTGTCAGTCGACAATGCGTCCAATAATTCTGGATGGCAAGCACAGAATTACTCGTCTGCTTGTTGAGTTCTATCACAGACGAGCACTGCATGGGGCACATGAGACAGTTGTCAATGAGTTGAGACAACGCTATTGGATATTGCAGTTACGGCCCACCGTGCGCAGCGTAGGAGCGAGCTGCCTCTTTTGTCGTTATCGTCGCGCCGCGCCGCGACCCCAGCGTATGGGAGACTTACCAGCTGTACGTTTACAGCACAATCGGCGTCCCTTTACATGTACCGGGATTGACTTTTTTGGACCCATGGAGGTCACAGTAGGCAGAGGAAGGCAGAAGAGGTACGGCGTATTGTTTACGTGCTTAACCATTCGTGCCATACACATAGAGTTGGCGGAAAATTTGTCTACTGATTCCACGATCATGGCCATAAGGAGGATGTCAGCGCGCAGAGGCACGCCTGCCATTATTTACTCAGATAATGGCACAAATTTCAGAGGAGCTGACACTGAGTTGAGGCAGAGTCTTCGTGAGCTTAATGTAGACAAGCTGCAAGAGGACGCAAGTGTTCGAGGTATTGTCTGGCGCTTCATACCTCCCGGGGCACCGGAAATGGGGGGAGCCTGGGAGCGTATGATACGTACCGTAAAAACAGCCCTCAAGGTCGTATTGAAAGAGCGAGCTCCTCATCAAGAAACCTTGTCAACTTTGTTGATTGAGGTTGAAGGTTTAGTGAATAGTCGTCCAATCACTCACGTGTCAACCGATCCTAACTTTCCGGAGGCTTTAACGCCTAATCATTTCTTGCTAGGTACTTCCTCTAACCAGGTTCCCTTTGGTAGGTACGACAGTGCTGATCTTAGTCTTAGGAAAAAGTGGCGAGTAGCTCAGAGACTAACCGACATGTTTTGGCATCGCTGGCTTAAAGAATATTTACCAACATTGTTACCTAGGCAAAAGTGGACAGGGGACAAACGCGGTTTGCGAGAGGGGGACTATGTTCTGCTCGTGGAGCCGAACCTGGAGCGTGGCTCCTGGCGACACGGGGTAGTGAGCGCGATTCACGCAGGCGATGATGGTCGCGTCCGAATGGTAGACGTGCGCACACGCACGGGGATTTTGCGTCGACCTGTGACGCGCGTCGCCCTACTATATCCGACTGATGAATAGAGTGCTGAGTTCACGTCTCAGCACTGGGGGGTGGATTGTAGGCGACGCACTTAGGATTTATTTTGTTTTTTATTTTATTTGTTTATGCCAAAAATGTATGTTTTAATAAATTTATATTTGTTCTTTGCAACTCGTAACGCCATCTGTTGGGCAACGGCGGAACCGCCTTAAACGCGGTTGCAATATATTATTTTTTATTTCTTGTTTTAAGGTAGTTCGATGTTTCGAGAGAATTCCTTGAGATCTTGTCCTACTACGTGTCAGTGAGCTAACTTTAATCTTTTTCTAATGTGTCTACAATAAACGCGTGTTCAAGTCTACCTAGTTTTTCATTGCGTCGGCTACAGTAACAAAATATATTTTTTCACGGAACAGAAGATATATTCTTTTATTCATATGTCATCTGCTTTTTACATTTTTAAATATAAAATGTTACAAAAAATAAAAGATAAGAAGGGGAACCCATCGGTAACGGGGCAAAGACCCAAGCTACCGGTGGTCAGGGCTCCAGCGAGAGGAAGCTCCTCACAATGCGGGCCGTGTTCAAGAGTACCGCCTGCTGAATCTGACTTTTAACCCAATTCTAGATGACGATCGAGACGATATATTATTATTGTTTTTTTTTTATATTAGACACCAGATTTCCCGACAAAACAACATAAGTTATAAAAACTCGAGAGAGAGAGAGAGATATAATTATCAAAAACAGAGCCTAAAAACATACGAGTTTTAATATTCATCCATGCGATATGTGTAATAATATCCTTGTTGTCCACACGTACACGCGCCCTCTAAATCGCGGCATAAATTTTTATTTTCACATTTAGGACTGGTCTCCACTGGAGCGGAGAGGAGAGGAGATGTATGAAGCGTTATGAGGTGCTGTGCACTGCTCTCAATTGATCAAAATCGAGCATCTTTCGAAAAAAATCCGGCCAAGTGCGAGTCAAGCTTGCGCACCGAGGGTCCCGTGCACGCAAAGCATGTCACATTACAGCTATAACTAAAAGACCAACTAGTTTCAAAAACAAACTTAACTTTGCAGTTCGATCCCTAGGATTCATACTGCATCGAGCGCAAAAATAAGTTTGTAACACGTTTTTTAGTCTACCAACAACATATTTACAACTTCCAGATTTAAAATATGCAAAAAATCGCAACATTTCCGGTAATATCTCCTGATCGTGTGGACGTATAATTTTGATTATTTTTTTGCTGAAAGAGACTAGTATTAATCTCAACTTAATACATTTATGATTTAAGAGTTCCTGAGAAAAATGATCTTATAAGGGTTCCGTTTTTGCCTATTGAGAAACGGAACCCTAATAAACAACATTCTTATTAAATTTGATCCATCTCGACTCTTTTCTGTACCGTCTCCACCAAACAAGCCGTAGAAATCTATAAGTACTCGTAACTAAATTCTATTGCAAGAACGAGTGAAATACGGATTTGCGTCTCACAAATTTTTGGTGAATGCTACTGCGATACCACAATACTGCGATACACGCTTCCGCGAAAGCTCATTACTGCGAAGCTACTATATTTCGACGCACGCTATCTAGAAACATCGTTACAGTGGAGCAGAATTGTGTGAATCAACCAATTTTTAATGTGATAATTTGGGTATCGCAGTCCACTTTCGCCTGACTGTACTTATTGGCTTGAACATTAGATTTTTTTTATTTATTGTGAGTAGTCCCAGTCGCCGGACAAAAAAAAAATTCAATAATCCGGCGACTCGGCCCGCGGGACTAGTGAGCATCGATCCGAGTCGCCGGGATCCTCGCATTTATCGATGTTTTGTGCGTCGCGATTCTGTATTACACATCTCTCCGCTTAGGTGGAGACTATCCCTTTAGTGTCCTCAAAACGGGTTTAAAGGTTGTTTAAATTAACGCGCGGACTTTAAAATATATCACACGTTTATGGCGTCGGTCAAAATATGCATAAATTTGATCATCGTGCCTCATAAATTTTGTCTTTTAGCAGATGAAAATTTAGAATGTTATTAGGGTGCGATGTTCTATGGTAACGTAAAATTACTTTCTATTACCATTTGTAATTTATTTGGAAAATAAACATTTATTTATTATTTATTTATTTTTACGGTTCCGTACCTCAAAAGGCAAAGACGGAACCCTTATAAGATCACTTTTTTGTCCGTCTGACTTTCAAACTTTTTTTCTCACGAACGCCTGAAGGTATCAAGTTGAAATTAATATCGAATAATATAATAGGTCTCTTTCAGCAAAAAATAATCAAAATTATACGTCACCGCGATAAAGAGATATTGCCGTAAATGTTGCTAATTTTCGTATATTTTGCGATTTTAGGCTGCATTCAAAACTTCCCGTTAACCTAAAAATATGAAATCTGGAAAAAAGCAAGGTCTAACAGTAGTTATACAGGAATAATTCTGAAAATTGTAAAAATGTTGTTGAAAGTCAAAAAATTTGCAATATTTGAATTTTTATTTGGATAAAATCCACAATTATTTTTTTTAATAGGGTAAAACCTAACCAACTGTATTGAACCCACTTCCTCTTAACCAATAATTTATACAATAATAAAACCAATAATATTACATTTGATATGTCTGTACGATCTGTACATAGCAACGAACAATGACAGGTCACGCTTACCATAAATTACCAGAAATTATCAACAGCATTGACGTTTTTTTGTACACCAAAATCACTGATATGATAATAAAAACCTGTCTAATATCCACCGTAACGAGAAGGCTGTCAGCTTTCATAGTCAAAGGAGTAGTATTATTTTCATGTGATAAGTTGCTGCAATCATGATAACATATCTACGCAAATTACTCTAATCATTATTAAAATTTACTCTGAAACATAACATAACATAGGGCGGCACAAACGAGCAAGCGGTTCACCTGATGGTAAGCGATCACCGCTGCCCATGGACAACTGCTATACCAGGGATACCCCTGGTGTTTCAGTTGCTTCCGTAGCAAGTGGACAGATTCGTAACTGGACGGATTCTCAACTGGACAGATTCTCAGGTGGACGGATTAGCAACTGGACAGGACATGTACAGTCCATAACATAACGACAACCTCTTGTACTGTACATTGTCCACAAGAGTATTACTAGTAAGTTACTAAATTATTTAGTCTTGATGTTTGCTAGCTTATCTTTTAATGGTTGTCAAAAGATTTGAAATCATACCTATGTTAGTGTATTTTTTCTTTGCCTATGTGCTGAATGTCCACAATGCTTGCTCTTCACCGTCTCATGTCTCATCAGACATGGAATGCCATAGTGTTACACGGTAAGGAACATCATTATCCATATACTTACATTAGATGTAATTACAGATCCTATATATTTAAAGTGCTCTCTTGGTAGTGGTATCGAATCTACGCAAATGTTAAAATCGGTTTTAGTTCCGTTGTAGTCACTGTCTTTGAATTAGCCGAACTAATCTTATCCTAACACGCGGGGTCCAAGATCCGGAAGTAATTCAAACTTTGGGTTTTTTGTGCTTACCCTAATGCCTTACTTACCAGCATGACAAAGACTGCATGGCCTTCACAATATCACCTGTTGCGAAGTGCCTATAGTCCTCCAGGGCCGGATATGCTGATCCCAGGATCCCAGTCGCTTGTTTGCCATCGAGTCACAATAACACAGAATGTGTTTCATGGTTTCTTCCGCTTCCACACAGGTCCTACACAGAGGGCTGTTGACAAGTTTCAGCCGAACTAAAACCGAGTATTGGTTTTAGTGCAACTAATTCAAAGATCATGGCTTTTGATTTCCTAGACTCAACTGTCGAGACTCTTTTGCATGACACTACTGTATTTACTACACAATGCTCGCTATTCGTAAACAATCATTTTGTAATTATCATTATAATATTTACACACAATATTGTATTGTAATAAATAAGATGAAATGGATATGAATTATGTTTGTTTTATTTAATTGTTATCGTGCGTCTATCAACTGGTTCATTCACATTCAGTACTTTTAATATACAACACGTTAGAAACTAAAGTGAAGTTATTAGTTATTTTTCTAAAATGAATACTGATTCAAAGAAATACGAGAACGATAACTCGAGATCATTCATAAAGTTTAAGATAGTAAATTTGCCAACAACCGTGTTCTGTTGCTTCGTATACTTCATCACATCGGCACAATCTGTGAAACTGGTCGGGAAATACTGCGATCTTCAAACTGGTGATTTAAAAGGCCTGTGTTATGTAAAAGAAACCTTAGCGGTCTTGACACACAGTCCAAATCAGCTTGTGGTAGACAAGACATCGAATACGCTATATTTTAGCTTCGATATTGGCCAAAGAGAATATATTCCATGTGCTCTAAACATCATCATTAAAAACATAACCGTATTAAAAGGACCCATAGATGCTTTTGCTATAGCATTCAATGACAAGTCTGGAGAAGTATTCTTCGGAGGTGTCTACGGTATCTTCAAATACAACCCGCTTTCGAAAACTTTGAAACGTCTCGCTGTTAAATATTTGGATATATGGTGGCTTTTTATAAAGAACCATAAGATATATTATTCAACACTCCCACATTTTTATGCTTATTTTTATCACAACAAAACGACTAAAAGGTTAGATCGTCTAAAATATTTCAGCGTTCAACAATTTGTTATGGATTATGAAGATAACATCTTCTTTATAAATCAAAATGGGTTGTATGGTGTCAAAAATGATTCTGACGTCATTTTTATGCTGAGAAATGACTTAAAATTTGTTGGTATGGCTATGGATAACAAAGGTGATGTATTTGCAAGTGCAGACGATGGTATTTATCTGTTCACTATGAACAGAATTGAACTGAAGATTAAGAAAGTGCTGAATATTACAGGAGTTCTTGGTCTGACTTTTGATAAGGACAACCACCTCATATACTCAGATTCGCAAAAAATCACACGGCTGGTACCTATTTCTTCAAGCAACTGCACAAATAGTACGAACACGAATAAATTGTAAAAAATTTTTTTAGGGTTCCGTAACTTAAAAAGGCAAAAATGGAACCCTTATTAGATCACTTTGTTATCCGTCTGTCTGTCAATATTTTTTTCTCACGAATGCTTAAAGGTGTCAAGTTTAAATTAATATCGAATACTCGATCATAGCTCGTAGAACAGATAGCCGTTGGGGCAGAAAAGTTCTCGAGTGGCGACCACCAACCGGAAAACGTTGGCAGACATCCCACTCGGTGGACCGACGACCTGGCGAAGGTCGCGGGATGCGCATGGATACGAGCAGCGCAGGACCGGTCGTTGTGGAAATCCTTGGGGGAGGCCTTTGTACAGCAGTGGACGTCTTTTGGCTGAGAGAGAGAGAGAGAGAGACTCGGATCCACAGTCTTTTTCAGCAAAAAAATAATAAAAGTTATACGTCAACGCGATCAAGAGATATTAACGTAAATGTTGCGAATTTTCGCATGTTTTGCGATTTTGGCTGCAATCAAAACCTATGGGTAACCTACCTACCCTTTGACCTAAAATTATGAAATTTTACATATAGCAAGGTCTAATAGTGCTTTACAGGAATAAATCTGCAAGTTGTAAATATGTTGTTAGAAGTCTAAAAAAAAGTGTTACAAACTTATTTTTGCGCTAGATGTAGTATGAATCCTAGAGATCTAACTGCAAAGATAAATTTGTTTTTAAAACTAGTTGGTCTTTTAGATCTATAATGTGAGATGCTCTGCGTGTACGGAACCCTCGGTGCGCGAGCTTGACTCGCACTTGGCCGGGCTTTTTAATAAAATATCATTAAATGAAGAAGCAAAGGACTTTGTTCAAAGTGTATGGGAGCTTGGCTTACTGTGGACAGTTCGTTCAACAAATAATAGTATTATCATTCATCATAATTAATGTCAAATAGATTTTCTGAATATATATTGGAGTATGAATATCTATAATTAAAATATACCATTTAGTAAGTATTTTTTACATTTCCGATACTCAAATCAAAGATGTCGGCCTTTACGTGTGTTCTGGGATACCATTATCTAAAATAATATTACATTTAAGTCGTATATTGTATATTCTTTGATGAAAGATTGGATTAATTAGGTATTTTTTTAACAAAATATGTTAGTTTTATTTATTAAGTTCACTCATATCACTTCATATTTATATTTTAGAATGAAGAATTATGTATTTATTTTGATTTTTACTTAAATAATTCAATATTGGTAACACTCGATTCTTGGGCGCGGCTTGATTTTGACGTTGACAGTTGTTGATAAGTATCCAAGTGTCAATGTCGACCGACGACAACCGGTCAACGTCAAAATCAAGCTACGCTGAAAAATCGAGTGTTACCAGGTAAAGAAAACGCAATATTGAATTATTTAAGTAAAAATTAACATAAATACATAATTCTTCATTAAATAATACAAATATGATGTGATATGAGTGTACTTAATAAATAAAACTAATATATAAAGCTAAAAAATTACCTAATTAACCCAATCTTTCATCAAAGAATAAAAATATACTACTTAAATGTAATATAATTTTAGATAATGGCATCCCAGAACACACGTGATGGCCGACATCTTTGATTTGAGTATCGGAAACGCAAAAAATACTTGCTAAATGGTATATTTTAATTATAAATATTCATACTCCAATATTTATTCAGAAAATCTATTTGACATTAATTATGATGAATGATAATACTATTATTTATTGAACGAACTGTCCGCAGTAAGCCGGCGATGAACAATGTCTTTTAATAGTGCCATTGTATATTTTACTTTTTATTGTAAGCATGTATTTATTGTAAAATAAAGATTTAGAAAAACAACTGGAATTTTATTTGAATTTAGGTATACGTTTTCCTTAACCAGAAGCAGATGGTATATTTAAACCATAGAGCTAGCAAAAAAAAAATAAGAATTAATTTTTTTCCTATGTCTATGATTTAAACTACCATCCATGGACCAAATTGGTTAAAATCACAGCATTCTAACTAATCTGACACAAATTGAAACAACTGATTGTGAATGCCAGCACAGTGCGGCTCTCGCTCGTGTGCATTCAATTACTGCACCAATCATTTCAATCTAATCCAATTCTGGGCTGGGTAAAACAGTAAATATTAATCATGTATGCGGTGAATGTCTCACGCAAAGTTTAACCAATTAACAAAAATGATACATGTGCATCGAGATATAATGTACTACATGTGTAAGATAGTACATTACTGTCATCAGTTGTCAAATTCAAATGACAGTTTTGTACCATCTGACAGACCTTACCAGACCAGACCTTTGTACGTTCTTTTGGCAAACTCCCATGCCATGATCGAGTAACAAACATGGAAACTTTCGCATTTATAAGACTACCTGCTGCACCCCCGGCTTTACTCCCGTGGGTATTGCCGGATAAAAAGTACTCTATGTGGTAATCCCAGATTTTTTATAACAGTGTACCGAATTTTATCAAAATCGGTGTAGTAGATTATGCGATATTAAAATTAAAAGCTTTTATTTAACTTGCAATATATGTAAGTATGTTCGTTCGGGTGGAACCATAGACATAGGAAAAAAAATCATTCAGAAAAAAATTGCTAGCTCTATGGGTGGGACACGGGTGGAATCTTAGAACTCAATTTTAAAATAGATATCTTCAACCGATTAAGCTGAAATTTTGTACACACATTTAGTTTGGATGAAAATGCATGATATAGTATGTGACGTCATTGTAAATCCAATATGGCGGACCATCCAAGATGGCGGAATAGTTATTTGTAATGCATTTCTACAATATGGGTATCAAATGAAAGGGTTTTGTTAAGAGTAATAATAAAAGCTTTTTTACTATTAATTTATTTTATTACTATAAATGTGCAGAGCATCGACGGTCAACTCGAACGTGTTTTCACGATTTCGCACCTAGATCCAGTGATCTAGGTGCGAAATCGTGAAAAAACGTTCAAAAAATTAAATTTAGTATAAGTGGACCTCGCTTCAAAAAAATATCAGATTTATTTACATACTAGCTTTTGCCCGCGGCTTCGCCCGCGTATATTTCCCACGTAAACAGTGCTTTTTTCCAGTATGAAAGGTACTCTATGTCCTTCGCATTAAGAAAGATTGGTTTAGTAGATCAAGACATTAAGTCCACTATTTGTACATAACTTCTGAAATTTTGTGTAATAAAGTTTTAAATGAATAAAAGTATATTAAGAATAGCACGAGGATAATTTTTGCCCCGAAATTCTCACAAGTATTATATATATTTGTACTAGCTTTTGCCCGCGGCTTCGCCCGCGTGAATTTCCCACGGGAACAGTGCTTTTTCCCGGGATAAAAAGTAGCCTATGTGCTATTCCAGGTAATTATCTACCTCTGTACCAAATTTCATCGAAATCTTAGTATGGATTACATGTTAAGCCAGCAGTAAATCAAATAGCATTACATAGTTTCATGTCATTGATGCGCTAACTAACAATGCGATCGCCCTGCATGCCAGATTAGTTTCGAATGCATGGACTAACATGCAGACAGACAATTCACATTGAGTAAATATCTATGCCTAATGTTTGGGTGCTAAATTCTGTTACATAATTGTATTGGAAAATAAATACTAGCTTTGGCTGTGACATTCCTAGTAATACTCAAACCGACATTATTATCTTTAACATCCTGACTATATAATATTATAAATGCGAAAGTGAGTTTGTTTGTTAACTCTTCGCGCTTTATCTACTGAACCAATCTTCCTGAACTTTCGCATATACAGAGTTAGAAGTACCGAAAAGGACATAGGGTACCTTTCATCCCGGGACAAAGTACTTTTCCCATGAGGAATTCACACGGGTGAAGCCGCGGGCAAAAGCTAGTAATATTATAAATGCGAAAGTGAGTTTGTTTGTTTGTTTGTTACCTCTTCACGCTTTATCTTCTGAACCAATCTTCCTGAAATTCCGCATACACATATAGCTGGAAGTACGGAGAAGGACATAGGGTGCCTTTCATCCCGGGAAAAAGCACTGTTCCCGTGGGAAATTCACGCGAGCGAAGCCGCGGGCGAAAGCTAGTAATATTATAAATGCCAAAGTGAGTTTGTTTGTTTGTTTATTTGTTTGTTACCTCTTCGCGCTTTATCTACTAAACCAATCTTCCTGAAATTTCGCATACACATAGTTAGAAGTACTGAGAAGGACATAGGGTGCCTTTCATCTCTGGACAAAGCACTGTTCCCATGGGAAATTCACGCGAGTGAAGCCGCGGGCAAAAGCTAGTAATATTATAAATGCTAAAGTTTGGATGTGAGGTTCGTGAGTATGTTTGTTAATCTTTCACGCAAAAACTACTGGACAGATTTCGATGAAATTTGGTACCTACACGTGTAAAATAAATCAAGCAGCGATCAAATAAGTTTCACTTTGATCCGCCAAGAATAATAACTAATGCATGAAAAAACAGACAATCACATTGAGTGAAACAATGACCCAAAAGTAGACTGGTAAAGAATGCACTTTTACAAATCGTATTTAGTACAATACAGCTTAAATAAATAAATCTATTAAATAGTAATATTTTATTTTTTTAAAATAAACAAAGTATCATTTACAATTTATTCGTACCTATATATAATACTTCATGTCGTTTCGTTACACTATTGAATATTTACCTAATAGTATTTATTTCATTATAAGTAGGAGAAGTCACTGCCACCAGCCGGGTGATTTCATGAGAATCCGAGTAAATGAGGTGGTTATTCTTATCAAAAGTTAGACCAAGAACTCCTGGTATATTCACCACTTTTTTCACCATCGGTACCATCCTGTTCACTATATAAATACCATCGTCTGCACTTGCAAATATATCACCTTTGTTATCCATAGCCATGCCAAGAAATTTTGTGTCACTTCGCAACGTAGAAATCTCGTCAGAATTATTTTTGACACCATACAACCCACTGCTATTTATAAAGAAGATGTTATCTTGTTTATCCACAACAAATTGTTGGACACTCAAATATTCTAGACGCTCTATGCTGTTAACCGATCTATTGTGATAACAATAGGCATTTAAAGCTGGAAACTTAATATAATACAACATATCGTTCTTAACAAAAAGCCACCATATATCCAAATCTTGCGCAGCGAGTTGTTTCAAACTTTTCAAATTCGCGTTGTATTTGTAGATGCCGTAGCTGCCTCCAAAATATACCTCTCCAGAGGTGTCATTGACTGCTATAGCGAAAGCGTCCTTAGGCCCCTTCAATACGGTTATTTTTTTAGTGCTGATTCTAAGAATACCTGGAATATATTCTCCTTCCCCAAAATCGAAGCTAAAATATAGCGTATTCGATGTCTTGTCTACCGCAAGCTGGTTTGGACTGTGTGTCAGGACCGCCAAGGTTTCTTTTTCATAACACAGTCTTGACATATCGCTAGATTGAAGATCGCAGTATTTCCCGAACAGTTTCACAGATTGTGCCGATGTGATGAAGTATACGAAGCAACAGAACACGGTTGTTGGCAAATTTACTATCTTAAACTTTATGAATGATCTAGAGTTGTCTTTCACACATTTCTTTGCACCTACAGTATTCATTTTAGAAAAAATAACTTTTTCAATTCACTGCAATGTGGTACGTGTGGTAGGATTAAAAGTACTGAATGTGAATGAATCAGATTACGGATGAAAACAAACAAACAAACAGAATGTTTGTTAATACTGTCATTGTGGACATCAACACGTAGATATGAAAGCATCCGGTCAAAAATAGTTTTCTGACGTCAACTGGCTAATCTAGTTAGTAGTTAGTTAGTTCTAAAAGTGCTATTTTTAAGCCTATTTCTCTCTCTCTCTATTTAAATAAAACAAATTTCATTTCATTTCAGGTGCTTGAAAAAGTGAAATTTGATTATTCTATACAATCGACACGACGCACTGAATAAATATTTGATTCTCATGTCCTCGTGTTTCACGGATCTAAAAAATTCGCACCCATACATAAACCTGATGGAATACAACATATCATACAAGTCCCAGAAAAAACATGTTTGAAAAGGCCTCGCCGCAAAATGGCGGTTTCGATGCAAACTTGAAGTAAGAATTCCATAGAGCTGTCATCATGTAAAGGACAGACTCATTGTAATACTACTAAATTGAAAACATACAATAACAGTGGACTGTCTGAGTGACTAACAGTCTCACTTTTAACAACCTACATCATTTGGATTATTTAGCAAGTGATTAACGGGGTGTCAACGTCAACAGAGGCGACGGATGACGGGAGAATAACCGCTAATGAAAAAAACAGAAAGGGTGGTGAAAAGTTCTGTTGTTTATCATTTTGGGCTATTTTTTAAGAATTCTGATTGTATCCTCTATCAGTAAACAAGAAGATATCACAACATAATATTGTGTATTATTACTTATACGAGTATCTTAGATGAGGTGTCGCTATTCGTCTTACAGGTTGCTAATTTCTCATAACAATTGCTTAGTTACTTCTCAAACCGGCCAAGCGAAAATAAGTGAAACTATGACGAAGACAAAAAATATTACGTGCCGTCTTTATCTTTCTTACTGAGATTCGTATATAACTGTTATGTTCTTTTATGGTGTTATTATATGTATGTCAAGTCTAGAGATACTTGGTCTGAGGATGCAAACCACTTTTCATGTTTGATGTATTGTGATCGCGAGCGTTTTGACACGATAAGCTCCGCAGCTTCCGAAGCACTGTAGATCACAATGTAAAAAACTGTCATTCACCTGTGAATATATGTCGTGCCAAATTTTTGGTGATAAAAATGTAAATTTCATATTGGCAAAAAGATTGTTTTTAAGTAGTTGGCCGCGGGGCAACGCTCTTGAAGAAAGAATATTGTAAAAGTCACCCTAAATCAAATCTTAAGTATTGTATTTTTTCTTTGCCTGAACTAAAACAAAGATAAATTAAAACTACTATATCCTTACTATCCTAATCTTAAGTAATATTATAAATGTGAAAATGAGTTGGTTTGTTACCTTTTCAGCTTTATCTACTGAACCAATCCAGAATTTTCGCATACATATACTTCTTTCGGATTTTTTGAGCATCTCAGATGCAATTAAAGTACTCTAATGGTGAAAAAATTCCATGCGAGCAGAACTTGAACCCGCGACCAGGTCTTTATACGACCTTGCTCTTCCAACTGAGCTATCGCATGGATATGGTGAAGATTTTCGATGTGCAGGATTGAAATGGTATGGAATTTTTTCACCATATCTAATTTCTATATTAGAGTACTTTAGTACATATACTTCTCTTTGGCCTCGGACCCTTCTGACCCACAGGTTTTGACCCAGTCTCTAAAAAAGTACCCGTATGACCCGCTTCTTCTTTTCATGTCCTTTTTGACCCGTTTTTCTAACAGGTACAGTCACTGACAAAATTAAAGTAATAAGAAAATAATTAGATAGTACTGAGAAGGGCATAGTGTATTTTTTCCCGAGAAAAAGCACTATTTCCGTGGAAAATTCTCGCGGGCGAAGCCGCGGGTAAAAGCTAATGTAAACATACATTGAAAAACATTGCTCTAACCTTTGTGGCTATTGGAGAGGTTATAGTGACCGTAACACGTGACATGGGTACACGGCCTTGTGACGTCACTCGCAGACATGAGGGTACTTGCAGATCTATCGGAAGGATATCTTTATCCCGAACGAAAAAAGGGTTGTGACATATTTATCTCTTAGAACTTACGACCTGTGATAATCCGAATCCTAACTAATATTATAAATGCAAAAGCGAGTTTGTTAATTTGTTTGTTTGTTACCTCTTCACGCTTTATCTACTGAACCAATCTGAGAAGGACATAAGGTACCTTTCATCCCGGGAAAAAGCACTGTTCCCGTGGGAAATTCACGCGGGCGAAACCGTGGGTAAAAGCTAGTCCTAACTAATATATAAATGCGAAAGTGAGTTTGTTTGTTTGTTTGTTACCTCTTCACGCTTTATGTACTGAACCAATCTTCCTGAAATTTCGCATACACATAGCTAGAAGTACGGAGAAGGACATAGGGTACCTTTCATCCCGGGAAAAAGCACTGTTTCCGTGGGAAATTTTTATTACGAATAGGACGAGATCGCAATAAATGGGAATCTACGATTTTTACTATTATTTTTTTACTTACTGTTGTTGTTTTGTTGTTTTTTTATTGTTTTTTAACTTACCAATTCGTCAAGAATTAATTTCCCAAGAAGCAGTATATTGATTCGAAATTTCTTTCGTATAATAAACAACGAAAACACACTACTATTTAATTTTCTGAAGTTAATAGCTTCTAGCCATATTTATACTATAGATATACTTGTGAGTATTGTTATGTAAATAGCTATTGGTCTTTCTAATAAATAAAAATAAACTATGTAGTGCACATATGTATTTATAAATTGCGATGTGGGAAAACGTTAATTGGATTCCTTAAAATTTATTAACGGGATTCAGCAGGGACGTCAGGGATTCCAGGAATAAATGGAGGCGATATCAGTCAGGTCAGGTCACGACATATGGCCATCCGGGTCATATATTATTACCTGATTGGACGCTGTTACTCTCACGCAATCGCCGTAGAAGTCACATATATCAGACTTACTGTAATGTACGGGTCTGCTCCTGTGGGAATTAGGTACGTCTTCTAAAGAATGCTGCATGTATCTATTCAGGTTATTCCGTGTACTAAATTAATTCAAAATACGTAGGTAATCAGACCGTAGCAAGATAAATTAAGATAGGTTATTTAAAACGCGATATTGAGATTCTAAAGTTATGAGAAATAAAAAAAAGCCTATTTTGCACAGTAAACTAAACTACCCTTATATTTGCACCATAAACCACCACGTTTTATACTTAGTTCAGGCTTGGTTCAGGCACAGATGCAAATATTTGATTTGTAAAAATATTACTTTTTTGGTCAATAAATAAATTATTATTATTCAAATAAATAGAATAGTTAATATTAAATTAAATGACGATCAGAATCAGATACAAAACAGTCTCATCTTTTCTTTGATTTCTAACCATATTGAGTTAATTTAGTACTGTAGTGTAGGAGTAGGTTAAGATATACATATATAAGAAGGTATAATAATGGAATAAAGGAGTCTATAACCAACACTCGTCTCATTCACACGTCCCATCTTTCACATGGCGACCCTGCCAGTCGGCGCCGAGATGCGCCGGCGCGGCGGCGTGGCCAAATAAATTAAATTAAAATTATAAAGAGACTTTTCGACATTAAAATTAAAAAAATAAATAAAGTAAAGTGAAATTGAAAAATGAAAATTAGTGGAGATGGCGACAAAAATTTACGAAGAAAGAAGCCTGGAAGAAAATTTATTGCTTAAGAAAATATAATAAAGAAAAAAAAATAGTATAGAAGAATATTTTAAGGATTAAGAAAAACATCGTAATTTTATAAAGTAAGAAGAATTATTGAAGAAAGAAGATTTCATGATTGAAAATGAAAAATTACTGAAAAATTCAAGAAAGAAGAAATTTTAAACATAATAATGAAAGTAATATGAAGAGTGAAGATTTGAAGAAAGAAAACTTCTCAAGAAAGAAGAATATGAAGAAAAACAATACTTACGAAGTGAATAAAAATGAAGTTAATTGTTATGAAGAAGAAAATATGAAGATATTACGTTTAAATATAAAAAAAAAATATGCTATGTAATTGAAGAAAGAAGAAAATATAGGCATTTTATAGAGAAGATTAATGACAAGTATTTTCAATTAAATAAATGACGTTTTGAAGAAAGAAGCGTACGGGACAAGGATGGTGTCCAGGGTATAGCCCGGCCCAAAATACGAGGTGTCCAGGGAGATCCCGGCCCACCCAGCTGATCCAGATCCAGCCCGTAGCAGCTCGACGAAGAAGAGGAAAAACTAGCGCCGTAATCAATGCGCACCCCTGAGTGACAACCCCAGATTTTACGACAAGAGAAATATACTTTTACATTATTTGAGATATATTTACTAACTTGGTTTTTAGGTATTTTGTTATTTAGCTTAATTTAGAAATATGTGTGATAATTTTGATTTAGAGACTGCTATTGCATTTTTACCGTTAATGACAGGAGATGAAAAAATAACAAGATCATTAATAGATAACATTGAATATTATAGTAGCACATTGAGAAACAGTTCGCATCCAATATTGATAAAATTTATTTTAAAAACTCGATTAACTGAACATGCAAAATTCTTATTGAAACATAATTATGATAACGTAAAAAGCTTGGTAACTGACATGAAGAAATTATTATTAACTAAAAAATCTCCTCATATTTTACAAAATAAATTAGTAAATTGTAGACAAGGCTCGAGATCAATCGAAGCTTACGGTGCAGAAGTAGAGAGTCTGTACACGGATCTCACTTATGCCCAGTATGAAGATGATTTTTCAAAAATTCAAATAGTACGTCCAATGAACGAACAATTAGCAATAGATTGTTTTTGGGGCATTTAAATTTTTTTTACCGACAAATTCCTACAACCATGATTCTTATACTTAACATTATTTTGATGTTTTTAGACATCCTTATATAAAAAAAAAAGAATTTTGATGATCCGATATGAAATGGGAGGGGTAAATAAACTATACTGAATTGCTCGTAAACAAAAAAGTTTACAATAGAGATTACTGTTCACAATTAATTAATAAGACTTCATTTACCTGTAAATAAAAGTTGGCCGGTTTATAATAAGGCTTTCTAGTCATAAAATGTATTTTGTACGTTATAAATGTCAATATGGTTTTTATTTAATTACAGAAAATCAGGTTCATAAACATGAGTCGTTTTTTAAAATTAAGATTGAATAATTCACATTACGTACGAATATACAATTTTCTCGACTGTAGAATTAAAAAAAAAATTAAAAGTGTAAGAGGGGGGAATTATTTGTCCAGAGAAAAGTAAGAAAAGTGAAGCCTAATTTTTCTTAATGAGAGCAGCAAGCACCCGGTGGTTGATTATACTACGGCTAGCTAATTGAGATGCTTGAATAGCGGACAGATAACTCACTCCTACCTAATAAAGAAGTACTGAACGTGTACTTATCAACTGATTGTGTGTGTAATGTAGAAGTATTCATTGTATTTACTCATTACTAAAGTTCAGTACTTTAGGTAAGCTAAGTAAAAGAGATAGAAATGATCAAGACCACTAGAAAACAAGATAAATCTTTTATTACTGAATAACCGATACAAACATTGAGTCATTGAATATTCACTGAACTAAATATATACATTAGTACTATATATACTTGGCTAGTTATTACATTATTGTCTTTACAGTATGCATTATCATTAACTACCACGCTAATGTTATGAAACATAGTGACAACGTGAATTTACTTATATTCATAAGTTTATACATTGCAATAGTTATTAGAAAACTACGAATCTATCCAAAGGCTATACAAATCTAATGCGTGGACGGACATTAATATGTAAGCATGATAAGATGTAGCAAATGGCTATCGACAGTTAAACAAGTCAATGTATAAATATAAAAATATGTGGGTACTTTAAGATTATCAAAGTGATAACTATATGCAAAGCGAATACATAATCATCCTAGTGCGAAATCTATACAAATCAATGCTATCGCGGAAACATGCGGTATTAGACATCAAGTATGAATACTAGGGCAATCTAGAACTAGGCTAGGTAATCTAGAAAGATCTAAGATGATTTAGACAATTCTATACAAACATAATTAAAGTTAATGCCTAGCTATCGCACAAGAAAGTGACTATGTTATAAGGGTGCGAACCTACCCCTACACTAGGCTATGAGAAGACCTAAGTGAATCTAGACAATACTAAGGGGTGAAAGGACGTCACGGCCAGTCTATCAGCGTATCGTGTCAACGAATGGCGCTGTTGATAGACCAAGCCATGGGGTGGGAATGACAAGTCTCTTAGCTGGGTTCGTCAGAACCGACTGCTGTGTGAGAACCTATCATGAGCTTGCTGGGAGGCAAACTGGCGTCTGAGTTTTTTTATTTTTTTTATTTTATCGAAGCCTACTTGCAGTTGGTCGCTACGTCGACCTTTACTGCTTCACCGGAGGAAATATGGCGACAGCCTCGAGGGCCATACAGCCGAAACAGTAACAGCACAAAGGGCTCCCAGGTGGGAACGAACCTCGGCTTTGGGCGTTACTCACAAAGCGGCAGAGCGGTATATTGCTCAATTTGCCTGAAGGGCCTGAGGGGAAAAACGTCCTGGTGCCGCCGGGCGGTACCGTGTGAACGTTGAAGCGGTCCTACTACTTCGCACTCGATTCCGGCGAGTGCGGTGTCTGTTTGAGTTACCCTGAGCCCTACTATTACCTCTAGAGTGATCGGAAGGAGGATTAGCAACCGTAATGGGGTCGTCTGGATCGGTAAGGACGTGCCGCGGCCGGCGGTGCCGGAATCGGCGGAAATTCGCGGTGTTGATACGGTAATCGGCTGCGCGCCTGATTAGCGGATTTGGGTGGGAGGAGGAGCGCTCGAAAAAGCGTTCCGAGCATTCCTTGAAGTATCGGACCATCGAGGGAAGCTCTAGGTCTCTGTGCAGATCAACATTTCGCGTGTACCAGGGAGCCCCTGGTCGCGCGGCGTGTGAATCTGTTTTGGACTACTTGCAACTTGCGCAAGTTGGAGGGAGCCGCGTGTGCGAAAACAACACTGGCGTAGGACATGACGGGACGGATGCAGGCCTTGTAGAGTGTCAGCTTATTTCTAAGCGACATTCTGGGATGCCTGATGACGGACGAGAGCCGGTTCAGAATGAACGCGGCCCGGTTTTTGACTCTAGTGATATGAGGTCCAAACGTCAAACGAGAGTCGAGTGTGACACCTAGGTACTTGGCTTTATTCGCCCAAGGAATGGGCTTGCCGAAGAGACTGAGCTGGCCGAGCGATGTTAGTGCTCCGCGCTGGTTTTGTTGACGGGTCAAAGCGAGGGGATCCTTTGAAAAGAGCACTGCTGCGCTTTTCTCCGGATTTACCTCGATTCTCCACCGTCTGAACCAAATACCGAGCGCGTTGATGGCCTTTTGGAGACGTGAGGACACGTTCGCCTTGAACTTGTCGGAGGTGTAGAGAGCCGTATCGTCGGCGAAAAGGGCTAACTCAACATTGGGAGTTTTGGGGATGTCCGCCGTGTACAGAGAGTACAGGGTCGGAGATAGCACGGAGCCCTGTGGGACTCCTGCTTTGATGGGACGTGGCGACGAGAGGCAGCCTTCAACTTTGTACCGAAAGGTGCGATTTGACAAAAAGTCTTGTATGGTGTTCACAAGGCCGTCTGGCACTCCCAGGAGAGTGAGCTTGAATATCAAGCCTGCGTGCCAGACCATGTCAAATGCCTTCGATACATCGAAGAAGACAGACCCCGTGGATCGCTTCGCCATAAGGTTTTCGTGGATGTGCTCCGTGATGCGGTGCACTTGTTGGACGCAGTCGTGCTTTTCGCGAAAGCCGAACTGTTCGTCAGGGATAAGTCCGTTTGTCTGTACTGGCGTCTGAATGCCCGTGTCGTGTTTATATAGCCGATGCGGCCGGACGACCGGTGGGTGAGGCCTGAGCGCGCGGTGCTGAGGTAGATAGTAGCCGATCTCGATCGCCGATACGTCACTGGGCCGTGTTGTCAAGCGCCCTGTTGCTATGCGCTCGTGGGATACCCATTACAAAAGTTAATAAAAAAAAAACTGTTGTAGTCACCCTTATAAAAATTGAAGATATGGTTCATTACAATCGTTTACGAATAATATATAAAAGTCACCATTGCTGGATTTTATGTTTTTCTACAGGATGTTTTTAAAGTATGAAAATTACAACTCATTAAAAAATCCATTTCGGATTGTTATTTATTGGTGATTTTTTTAATTAAGCTTTTATTATTCGTAAGGAAACATGTAACAAAAATCACCCTTGTAGGATTTTTTGTTTGAGAGTTATAACAATATGAGTCTTATAATAGCGTTTAAAAAAAAACAGCGGTGGTGATTTTTTTTTTACACTTAAATTTGCAGTTGTAATATCATAATCTATGTAGTTTATAAAAATCACCATCGTAGGATTTAATGTGACCACCTCCATACAACTGAAAATTCACAGCCCCGACTATAAAGGTCTTAAGGGCCCGTACTAGGCCAGATTGCTTCACATGATCGTCTGTAATATCTATATTAATGTAAAACTGAATGTAAAATTAAGATATAGAAAACTTCAGGATTAGCACGAGGGATTATGTTACTCAAAAACACGATTGCATAAAATTTTCTCGATAGAAAAAAATTGCGAAGTTGCCTCCAAATCACCTATAATTAACACTTTAAACTGCTATTATTCAAGTAATACATTAAAATTAAGATTGAAATTTTTTGTATAAATTACTCTATAAATAAAGCAGGGATTATGTTACTTACTTTTTTAAATATCTTTTTATAAAGCTTTTAAAAAAATAAAACGTATAATTGCCCGCATGTTTTAACCATCCACCTCTGAGCCGCCGCGCCGCCGCCCGCGGCCCCGCGAGCATTTATTTGTCTAGAACGCGGATTGGATGCGTGTGTTAGATATTTAAACTTTTAGTGTAATATTTTTGGTAATTTTTAGTTTATTTTAATATAAATACTCTGATTTTAGTTAATTATAACTAGTGTTGGTTGCTATTATTATCGGAAGGCGTCATGGCGCCACAGATGAGAAATTTTATAACTTCCTATTTGATTCATATTGAAAAATGATAAATGTATTTAATTAAAGCTTTGATAACTTTTATTTGTGAATACCAAATTAATAATTTAGTAAGTTTTGCATAATATAACAGTTTGATGTTAATAGTAGTTGTATTGATGATTTTGAAAAATCGATACATTGTGGTGCGGTAGCCAGTTTATAAAGTATTGACGGTTAATTTTCCGTTTCACTTTGAATTCGGAGCTGGTGGTGTTCAGATATAAAGATAAGTATTAGATGTAATTGAAATTTATACCTATTGTTATACTGTTGCTTTGTCATATGAATATTTCTTAGTGTTTAAATAATATTTCATGTTTTATGTTGTGTGGATTTCTGTGAAATAATAGTGGCCAATCCGTGGTAAAGAATATAGCCCATGTCATGTTAGGGACCAATACTGTTTTAATGAGTTTCTTTCGGGATTTCTTCTCAGCAGTGGTCGTTCCGAAGTCCTAGTAGAATGTAGCTTAGAAATCTAAAGAAATTAAGGCTCAATTCTATGGATTAAACAATTAAGTTTGATTTTATCGTTTCTTTTATTTGAACCACCTTTACCTACATTATGAAATTTTGAGAAATAAGTAAAAGTACAAATATATTCATAAAATCATAGTTATTTCCTGACATTAAAAATATATGTAAATATACATACATATTTTTATATTTTCTATATTCTACTTAATCTATCATCAGAAGCGGGATTCGATTTATCTTGTGCAGATTATAACACCGATCTATTTTCAGGATGAAAACCAAGATGCTGTCACCATCACCACTGCCCAGTGGCAAGGACAGCGACTGCGGAGCTAGGATTCGGTGCGATAGCATCGAGGTCCTCGCGAACGGGCTGAAATGGAGCAGCATCCAGACCGCCGCAGATGCCAGAGGTGGTAAGGCCCTCCAGGGCTTTGTAATAACTTGGTAGGAGGTCTGAAGACCATTTGAAGAAGATCGTGGAAATTATGATAAATGAAGGTAGTCATTTTTCTTTCAGAAAAAATGTTAATTTTGTACTTGTACTTGAGCAAGCTGCACAATATTGCCCACGGCATATTTCTTAGCAATGTTCATTAGCCATTTTGATCTGTTCGATATTTAAAGCTGAAGTTAACGCCTTAATTACGTTACTGTTATAAAATTTCAAATTCAACTTGTAATAGGTCGTCAGATTGGCCGAGCGGTTTGTGAAAAGTCTTGTTGCATCATATAATACTCGTAACACTTTTTAAAAATAGACTGGCTTCACTCCCTTTTGTTTACTTATAAGCTGTAATGCAGATATACCAATCGACCCGAGCATTCAAGACGTAGACGTATCCGAGTCAATAATAAAAAAAATGTTAGGGTAGATCAATAACAATTAGCTTGTATCGGCGATTACAGTGGAAAATAAATTTAAAAATAGAATCTGACGATACAACTCATAACTTTCGAAATTGTAATCACCGTTTATGTAAACCATATTGAGGCGTTGGCTAAGTGGAGTACAGTTCATCCAGTTCATCATTATCTACAGATCATTCAGATCATTATCTACAGATATTGATGAGATTAGTACCTAAGAATTTTTGAAACCCAAAATGCGAATTTTAGTTCATTTCACTTTATGATGTTTAGAAACATATGTAACTTGCCAATCTTTATGTCCTTTTGTCAAGTTAAAAAAAAAGGGAGGAGAAACGATGTTAATAGTAATGATGTTAATGTCATTTTATTAGTGTTATTTGTTTTCTCCTAATTTTTCTGTGAAATGCTCGAATTTAACTTTGCTAATTTAAAACGAAGTGAATACATTATTTTCGTGGTAATCTATCTTAGAATGAAACAAGAATCGCAAATTTGGGTTGATGTTAATATCTAGTGATTGTGTAATAAATATGAATATTTAAGAAAACTTGCTAACCTCCCGACTGTTAAATCGAGGTAGTAAGTGCCTGGGGGCAAAGTGATTATTGAGATGATGTTGCCGCCTCCCGACTGTTAAAGCGAGGTAGTGACGTAGTATTTAAAGAAAACCTACTATCTCCCGACTGCTAAAGCGAGGTAGTGAGGGCCGTATGGAGGACTATTTAATAGAACTCTTTACCTTCCGACTGTTAAAGCGAGGTAATGAGGGCCGTATGGCGTAGTATTTGAAATGTAATATGATTTGTGATACAAAATAAGATGTGTGTAATTTGTACATGGTATAACGAAGTAATGGCAATAGTGTTCTATCACTTGGAATTTAAAATTATAATTATTTTGTTTTGTTGTGACATAAAATGAGATTTGTGATACAAAATGAGATGTGTGTTAATTGTACATGTTATAACAAAGTAATGGCAATTTATAGTGTTGTATCAATTGGAATATAAAATTATAATTGTTTTGTTGTGATCTAAAATGAAATTTGTGATATAAAACGAGATGTGTGGAAATTGAACATCTTATAACAAAGTAATGGCAATAGTGTTTCATCACTTGGTACATAAATAAGATTATATTTTTTTTTGTTTTATTGTGATTTAAAATGAGATGTGTAAATTGTACATGTTATGACAAAGTAATGGAAATAGTGTTCCTTCACTTGGTATATAAGATTACAATTATTTTGTTTAGTTGTAATATAAAATGAGATATGTGTAAATTGTACATGTTATGACAAAGTAATGGATGTTTCTTTATTTGGTATATAAGATAACAATTATTTTGTATTTTTGTGATATAAAATGAGATATGTGTAAATTGTACATGTTTAAACAAAGTAATGGCAACAGTGTTCAGTCAGTTGATATATAAGATTGTAATTAATTTGTTTTGTATTTGAGAAACACAATAGATTTATAATTAAGTATACTTCGGGACGAAGTATGTGTCAGTATGGCCGTGTTAGATATTTAAACTTTTAGTGTAATATTTTTGGTAATTTTTAGTTTATTTTAATATAAATACTCTGATTTTAGTTAATTATAACTAGTGTTGGTTGCTATTATTATCGGAAGGCGTCATGGCGCCACAGATGAGAAATTTTATAACTTCCTATTTGATTCATATTGAAAAATGATAAATGTATTTAATTAAAGCTTTGATAACTTTTATTTGTGAATACCAAATTAATAATTTAGTAAGTTTTGCATAATATAACAGTTTGATGTTAATAGTAGTTGTATTGATGATTTTGAAAAATCGATACATTGTGGTGCGGTAGCCAGTTTATAAAGTATTGACGGTTAATTTTCCGTTTCACTTTGAATTCGGAGCTGGTGGTGTTCAGATATAAAGATAAGTATTAGATGTAATTGAAATTTATACCTATTGTTATACTGTTGCTTTGTCATATGAATATTTCTTAGTGTTTAAATAATATTTCATGTTTTATGTTGTGTGGATTTCTGTGAAATAATAGTGGCCAATCCGTGGTAAAGAATATAGCCCATGTCATGTTAGGGACCAATACTGTTTTAATGAGTTTCTTTCGGGATTTCTTCTCAGCAGTGGTCGTTCCGAAGTCCTAGTAGAATGTAGCTTAGAAATCTAAAGAAATTAAGGCTCAATTCTATGGATTAAACAATTAAGTTTGATTTTATCGTTTCTTTTATTTGAACCACCTTTACCTACATTATGAAATTTTGAGAAATAAGTAAAAGTACAAATATATTCATAAAATCATAGTTATTTCCTGACATTAAAAATATATGTAAATATACATACATATTTTTATATTTTCTATATTCTACTTAATCTATCACGTGCGGGCGAGCTAGGTAGCGGGTAGCGGGGGAAAATTTAATTTTCGCTGGCCTAGAGCAGGCTCTTAATAACTTTCGATTATATGTCATCATTTCGTCGCAAAAATTTAGTTCTTTATCTCAGTGTATTCAATCCGCAATTGATGAAAATATTATTATGTGTTCAAATAATCAAACATTTTTAAATAAAAGGAAATATTATCCCAAAAATAATCACATTAATTCGAATTCTATAAATAGATTTGTAAATGATAAATATGAAAAATATGCATCGGAATGTTCCCGAAGTATGACGACATCCATAGAAGAGTCGTACACGTGCATCGAACACATTCCGCAAAGTCAGCAAACACCGCAGTTCGAGGAATCAATGCACGATAATGGTTATGATGTTTTTGATGATCTAAATTTAGAATTACAAAATTTATTTGACACAGAACATTTAGATGAAATTAAGAATAGCTCAACGGAAAATACTAAATTATTAGAGTTGCCTAATGGAAATATGGAAGAGAGTAAATACAGTTATAAAAAGAAGACAAATCATTTAAAATTAGATAAACCCAAAAGTAGACGATTAAAAATAAATAAGAAGAAAAATAAACCGGACTTGACTAAAAATAAAAATGAATCCTCTGAAAAAACGATTAAATTTAATAAGGTGTGTAAAAGTAAAAATAAAGTAAGAAGTCATTTAAGAGTACGAAAGATAAAATTATGTTAATGAGACAAATACTGTATAATTATAATGGTAACGATAATGATATAATAAAACTAGGAAGAAATAAGTTGCGAAATACTTTTATGAGAAATAAATCAAATATTATGAGAAAAATGGTAAAGAGGTTTAAAACTAAAAGTAATGGAAAGAAAAATAAGTTGAAATATAAGAAAAGTAAGGAATATAGTTTTAAATTTACGAATAATGACGATAAAATTTACTATGCTGTTGATTTAGAAAGATATATTTTTAAATTAAGTAAAAGTAAATTATATGACAGACGATCAGTCGGTGTTACTTAGATAAGTTCAAGATAAGTTGATATTTTATATAAGTTTATGTAGACGCATAACTACTCATTGTTAATTGACCGAGCGAGCGCAGCGAGCGAAGCGTCTCAGTTTCCACTAGCCGAAAATTCTTTTGTCTGTCCGGATGTTATCGCCTACAGGTCGCATTTCTGAACCGATTCTTATGAAATTTTGTGAGCAGGTTCGGTAATTTTATAGAATTTTTTAGTCGAGCCAGTTTTTCAAAATTTAAAAAAATGGCCGAAATATATTAAAAAAACCTCATATCTCAGCTATTTAAAAAATAATTCAAAAATGTCATTAGACATTTTTGTTATTCTTATTAAGACGCAACTTTTTTGTTTGAACAACATAGTGAAATTCAATAAAACCGCTATAAATCCATATGTTCATACGATAGTTCACAAAAAAATCAATAGATGGCGTAGCAAGGCTTTTAATACTCGCAAATTCGCTATAGTTATTTATTGATTAAATAAAATGAAATGATTCTTAGATATCATATGGCTTTTTTATGTCTTACTTGACTTTTAATTGTGGGTATTTATTTGGTTAATGGTATTGTATTGTGGTTTGCTTTGCTTGGTGGGATTATCTTAAACACTTGAAAAAAATCTGATATCAAAAAACTTCATTGTATGATAAGAATCCTATTATAAAAAAAAGTAAAATATATAATACCTACATACCTACTAATCAGAGAGATTCGATTTCAAATTGAACTTTCTTTTTTGAACTTTATTTTGTTGCGCAAATAACATATACATATAACCAATAGGTACCATGCATTTTTGACGACGACGGACGACCTCCGTGACGACGATGTTTTGATTGACGTGGGTTTTGGATATTTATTTATATATGTATTTGTTATAAAATATAGTATTGTAATTTTTGCATCCCGTAAAGTCTTGAACTTACGTTGAGGCTAACTTAATCTGTGTGATTTGTCCGTATACATATATATATTATTTCGTGGCAAAAAAGGCAGGTTTCAATAATTTTTTTAGTGGTATTGACCAACCACAAGTACATGTTTGGGCTTATGGGTAAAATATGAGACTTTTTACTTTCTTTCCAGCATTGGTAGGTTGGTTTCAAAACTCTTCTAAGCCAAGGACACGGTAAAATATCGGTTATTTCGTGGAAGGGCTCGCGAGGTCTACTGTTCTGACAGAACCACTAGTTATTTAGAAATGGTACTTGTTATGTTTATCATTCGCATAGAATGTAATAGTAGTAACACTTGTATTTGTATCAGCTACACATTCCTTGCCATAAAAGTAAGATGTTAGCATTTCATGATGACGACTGAATGATACGAGTGTTGGTTATAGACTCCTTTATTCCATTATTATACCTTCTTATATATATCTTAACCTACTCCTACACTACAGTACTAGCACTAAAAACAAATTCTTCGCTTCGCTCAGGAGGTACATACATAAATTGTAGCTTTTGTAATTTTTCATTTAGGTATAATGTAGCTTTCTATTGGTGAAATAATTTTTTTAATCGGTTCAGGAGTTCCGAAGCTTACCCTCTACAAACAAACGTACAAACACTTCCTTTTTATGAATGTAAAAATAACCGTTTAGATGTTAAAAGCGCAGAATGTTACCGCTTGAAAAATGGTAAAAGAGCAAAATGTTAAAGGAGCAAAATGGTAAAAACGCAAAATGATAAAGGAGCAAAATGGTAAAAGAGCAAAATGATAAAGGAGCAAAATGGTAAAAGCGCAAAATGGTAAAGATTTCACTACATGAGCTGCCAGGACCATATTACCATCATATTGGTGAATTGTCAAGTAAAATACAAATAAAACAAGAAAGATTTTAATATTTTTTTTTTTTCAAAATTATTTAAATAATCAACATTCATAATATTAGGTTTAGAAAAACCCTGTAACACTGCATGTGCTCCCCGATCGTATTAACACTACACTGTAACTATTCAAGTTATCGGTAACAAACACGTAACAAAGTGCAAGTTGGATTGGTTTGTTTGTTGCTGATCGACTTTCGTAACTGGAACATTTGTAGAAGGTTTTATATGTATTTGTATGGAGAAAATCACCTTGATAAATTCACATTTTTCTCATAATATAACTGCAATAGATAGCAAACAGTTCATGCTCTACATCTCTGCAATTATATAAAGCAAACTTGTGAAATTATAAAAAGTACCCTATGTGCTATTCCCGGTATTTTTCAACCCATACACTAAATTTCATAGAAATCCATCCAGTAGATTTTGCGTGATTGAAAACATCCTCACAAACTCACATTCAAACTTTCGCATTTATAACATTAGTCGGATTGGATGTCTGACTATATAATATTTAATGAGTTATACTGATACAGTGGTACAGTAATGAGTTTCTTTCGGAATTTCTTCTCAGCAGTGGCTGTTCCGAAATGCTAGAGCTTTGAAATTTATGATACAACTAGTCGCGCCCCGGGGCTTCGCTCCCGTGGGAATTTTGGGGTAAAAAGTACCCTATGTGCTATTCCTGGTATTTTTCTACCCGTATACCAAATTTCATCGAAATCCGTCTTGTAGATTTTGCGTGACTGAGTAACAAACATCTTCACAAACTCACAAAGTCACATCCAAACTTTCGCATTTATAATATTAGTTTTCGACGTGAAAAAATAAATTCTTTGAAGGCCAAGTTTCAATAAAATATTTTGACTTTGATGCTGACTGATTGGTATATCAATACAGAGACAAAACCGCTTAATGTAGCTTGAAATTTGCAGAGAGGTTCTTTACGCAGTACTTAGATAGGAAGCGGTGGTGGTAGGGCGCCCGCCTGTGGATGCAAAATCCCAGGTTCGAATCCTGCCCGGGCTAAATGAGTTTGTATACCAATCTGACTCATGTTATCATCGACCACCACTAGCTTCCGGTGAAGGAAAACATCGTGAGGAAACCTGCACTCTAGTTGATAATTATCAGCTAGTGTGTTTAATGGAGAAGGCAATGGCAAACCACTCCATTAAAATTGCCAAGAGAGTCGTTGTGTGTGTTTCATTC
Organism: Ephestia elutella; assembly: GCA_018467065.1. Classification (NCBI taxonomy): domain Eukaryota; kingdom Metazoa; phylum Arthropoda; class Insecta; order Lepidoptera; family Pyralidae; genus Ephestia; species Ephestia elutella. The sequence continues at coordinate 1,923,406 of CM031566.1, read as the reverse complement.
CATATAATGACCACGACCCTCAGTCAATGAGGAAATACGAGTAAAGAGGAAGGAAAAAAAAAGGAAGGAAAGAAGAAGGAAGGAATTTTGAAAATTCCACCCAAAGGGAACGCACTAGTATTATAAAGTGGTCTTCAATATTAAATCTCCTCTACGTTTATGTAATGTAGTAATTATAAAGCTTGTGAATTTAATATAAACATGAAATTACAACATGTTGTCAGATAAATGCTCGCAAATAATGGATAAAGGAATTAATTAGTCTTTCATGTGAAATTCCGACATATTTTTCAGCTGAATGCACTGTTGAATCGTATTATATTAAATAATTTAATTGCAAGCTACAAAGCTCAAAGAGAGAGGTAATAAAGATGGTAAGGAGAAAATACTTCATACGCTACTAGAGTCCATAAAGTTTAACTGAAAAATCATTTGATTTTAAAATTACTGACAGGAATACACCACTTATTTAATGAGGGTTACGAAACGAAACAGTTGAAAAATGGGATGGGATGGGATTGTAGATGATGTACTGGATTGATGATGGAATCCAATCAAAAACGAAAAAACCGATTCCTTTTTGTAACCTAGTACCTCTCAGTTCAAGGTCAATCAAACGTAAACACCTTAATGCCCTCTTTGAGGGTTCTAAAAATATTTTGGAAATAAAATTATCCTCTCAGAATTCCCGGTAGTCGGTTCGTGTCAAGTCTTCATGATGTGTTTTTGATGTCTTCACTGGAAGGGTGAAACCAATTTATGTAATGGCCTACGTGACTTTAATATCAGATTTTCACAGGTTTTAACCCTTTCGAGTATGTAAACGTAATGTTATGTAAAAGAGTTACTGAATTGGGTGCTTGAATAAAAAAAAATGTGTTAACTTTTTTATACACATTGAAGATTTTTTTTAGATATCTATCGGATTGTCCCGCTTTTCTCCTATCTGTCCCTAACCACGCTATGGATTTTTACGTGGTTTGTAGTCTCGAAAAGGAAAAATTAATAATGAAAAGACTTTAAAAAAAAAGCTTCTAAAAAGGCCCTTTCATTTGATACCCATGTTGTAGATGTGCATTAAAAAATAACTATTCCTCCATCTTGGATGGTCCGCCATATTGGATTCAAAATGAAGCGACATTATTTTTCGAGTTACTCTCAACAAACCCCTTCATTTGATACCCATATTGTAGAAATGCATTACAAATAACTATTCCGCCATCTTGGATGGTCCGCCATATTGGATTTAGAATGACGTCACATACCATATCATGCATTGTCATCCAAACTAAACGTGTGTACATAATTTCAGCTTAATGTTATAAAAATAGAGTTCCAATATTCCGCCCGAACAAACATACTTACATACTCTCTCTTTCTCTCTCTTAGCCGAAAGACGTCCACTGCTTGACAAAGGCCTCCCCCAAGGATTTCCATTACGACCGGTCCTGCGCTGCCCGCATCCATGCACGTCCCGCGACCTTCACCAGGTCGTCGGTCCACCGAGTGGGAGGCCTGCCAACACTACGTTTTCCGGTTCGTGGTCGCTACTCGAGAACTTTTCTGCCCCAACGGCTATCTGTTCTACGAGCTATGTGCCCCGCCCACTGACACTTAAGTTTGGCGATTCTGTGGGCTATGTCGGTTACTTTAGTTCTCCTACGGATCTCCTCATTTCTGATTCGATCACGCAGGGAAACTCCGAGCATAGCGCGCTCCATCGCCCTTTTGGGTGACCTTGAGCCTTCTTATGAGGCCCATAGTAAGCGACCACGTCTCTGTTCCGTATGTCATTACTGGCAACACACACTGGTCAAAGACCTTAGTCTTGAGACACTGCGGTATTTTGGACGAGAAGATATCGCGAAGCTTCCCGAACGCTGCCCAGCCGAGTTGGATCCGACGATTGACCTCTTTCTCAAAGTTGGACTTACCTAACTGAACTGTTTGTCCCAGGTATACATAATTGTCAACAACTTCGAGTGTAGAGTCTCCAACCTTCAGAGGAGTGGGTGCGACACGGATATTAAACATAATTTTGGTCTTGTCCATGTTCATTTTTAGACCCACTTGTTGAAAGGCTCTACAGAGGCCATCGAGCATTGTGCCTAGGTCTTCCAAGGTTATATACTTACATACATTGCAAGTTAGATAAAAGCTTTTTAATAAAAAATCACCCTGTATAATTTCTATACATAAGACCACTTCCACATATATAATATTAGTATCGACTTCGATTGTAAAGTATGGATATGGTTGAAATAAAGCCCCCCTTTATCATAAAATACACGAAACCTTTAAAAAAACCTTTTAGCAGTATTCACGCTTCACTCGTTTAAAAGTCTAGGAACAATGAACCGGGAAATATTTTATGAAACACGTGGAACATATTAAAATGAAAACTCAATTAAAACATTCTTTCCACTTAGGCGAGTGTGTTAATTTTTTTATAGAAGCCCGGGGCGAAAATGGCTGGGTACTTCAAAAGTCCAAAATCACTACATATAAAAAACTGTAACTGGTCTGTATCTGGACTGGACATAGAAGATTTTTAACAAAAAAATCTATGAGAGGTCTTCATGGGGCCAATAGAAGCCAAAACAATTTTTTGTAAAATTTTTGCCTGTCTGTATGTTTGTACGCGCCTCACTCAAAAACTGCTGCTTCATAGAAGGTTCAAGGTCTATAAGTTATTATAAGTTATATTATCTTGATACGCCGCGCCGCTTAGAACCTGAGATATGCGCAGACGAAGTCGCGGGCATGGGCTAGTTAAGTACATAATTATAAGGTAACACGGACGATATATTATATCGTCCGCGTTACTACTAGTGCTCCAGCCCTGCTTTGCACGTTAGTATCTGAAATTGTGAATACCCAGATATGTAGTATTATATAAGGTGGACTCAAATTAACTACAAATATTTTTAGGGCTGATTACTGATATTATTTAGAAAGGATATCAGTGGTTTTTTCAATTTTCTACACGCTAGTTTTCGAGAAAAATTAACTTTTTGTTTTTTGAAAACCGTAACATTATAACATCCTGTATCCTATAACATGAAACACGAGAGACGATGTTTCAGTCCTTGCCTCATTGGCCAATTATTTTAACCAATTAAAATGAAACTACCTACACGCGGCCATAAACAAAAACCGCCGCCCACCGGCGCGCGCGTGAGACCGTGTTGCTCTATGGTGCCGCTCTATCATAGAGTAACTATGGAATGGAGCAATCAATCATAGGTCTTTTTTATAGGTTTTTTTTAATATTATTATTATTGGATTATTCTATTATTGGGAAGGTCTCTTGTCTTGACAAACAGAAAATAAAGATATCTGAAAACTTTTCATTTTTCCTTTCCAAATCAAATCAACAACCGGCCAAGTACGAGTCGAACTCGTGCACGAAGGGTTCCGTAGCATTCTAAAAATCACGTTTGGTGTATGGGAGCCCCCTTAAATAATTGTTTTAATTTAATTATTCGTATTATTAAGATGTGTTAGTAATAGGGTCCCGTTCGAACACTAAAAAGTGAATGTAATTCGTCCAGTACCAGCGTCTACGGATCGAAGGGCGAAAATAAAGTTTGGCTTTTATTTATGTTTTAGTGAGAGCAAAAATGTTGAACCTTTTGATAGATCTACTAGTTGGTATGGCCTCATTCGCACTTGACTTTCTTTTATCATCTACGTATTTAATTGTTTTTCCGACCTAAAACTATTGCACAATAGTAACGACCATGTTCTACGAGCTATGTGCCCCGCCCACTGCCACTTAAGTTTCACGATTCTGCGGGCTATGTCGGTTACTTTAGTTCTCCTACGGATCTCCTCATTTCTGATTCGATCACGCAGGGAAACTCCGAGCATAGCGCGCTCCATCGTCCTTTGGGTGACCTTGAGCCTTCTTATGAGGCCCATAGTAAGCGTCCACGTCTCTGTTCCGTATGTCATTACTGGCAACACACACTGGTCAAAGACCTTAGTCTTGAGACACTGCGGTATTTTGGACGAGAAGATATCGCGAAGCTTCCCGAACGCTGCCCAGCCGAGTTGGATTCGACGGTTGACCTCTTTCTCAAAGTTGGACTTACCTAACTGAACTGTTTGTCCCAGGTATACATAATTGTCAACAACTTCGAGTGTAGAGTCTCCAACCTTCAGAGGAGTGGGTGCGACAAGAATATTAAAAATAATTTTCGTCTTGTCCATGTTCATTTTTAGACCCACTTGTTAAGAGGCTCTACATAGCTCGTAGAACAGATAGCCGTTGGGGCAGAAAAGTTCTCAAGTGGCGACCACGAACCGGAAAACGTTGTGTTGGCAGGCCTCCCACTCGGTTGACCGACGACCTGGTAAAGGTCGCGGGATGCGCATGGATGCGGGCAGCGCAGGACCGGTCGTTGTGGAAATCCTTGGGGGAGGCCTTTGTCCAGCAGTGGACGTCTTTCGGCTGAGAGAGAACGACCATGTTTATTTAATAAAGATGTTAAAATCCTTCCTTATCCTTGACATGAGACAAAACATTACATACTTTGTCGACTCTGCCGATAGATACTCTGTGTATTCCCGAACCGGAAAATTTAGGTGCGCTAGGGATCTCCAGTTTCACAACTCGAATCTCCTTATCAAACTCCTTCATCTGAAACCATAACTCCACAACCGCAACTCCGTCGTAGCCTCAGGCAGAGGCAAGCACCTCGTCGATTAATCGAAGAAATGATTTAAGTTAATTTGGGAGGAATGTTACAACCTCATTTTGATATACTCTGTGCACATACCAGAGATATACCATAGACGTTGTCTTGGAGATTGGTCTAATAAAAAGCTATGACATGAAGTTGTATGTTGTAAAAAATGCCTTACCGATATTCAAACCAGGACTACCTGAATATGACAATCTGCTACCATGATGCAAATGAAATTTGTACTCGGGCGTGCGAGATTTTTTCGAGAGGTATGGTCTGCGGATCAACCCAAGAACTATTCTTGGTGCCGTGCAGCGTCACCGCGAGACCGGCAGTTTCCGACCCAGGCCTGATGCAGGCCGACCGCGGTATCCTGTACGGCTGGAAGAAGATGTGTTGGACTTTTTTTTAAGACACCCGGTGGCCAGCGCTGAAGATGCCGCACGTGTCTTCTTTGTGTCGAAATCATACATTTTAAAAGTGTTGCATAGCGAGGGATTTCATCCCTATCATATTCTGAGGGTTCAGGAGATGCTCCCGACGGACTATGAAGACAGAGTGGAGTTTTCGCAGTGGTTGTGTAGGAACCGAAATAATAACATTTTGTGGACAGATGAGTGCACGTTTACCCGGGTAGGCCTGTTCAACATTCACAATGAACATTATTGGACGGTTGAAAATCCTCGGATGGTTCGCCCCGATCATTTTCAACACAGATTCAGTGTGAATGTTTGGGCAGGTTTCCTTAAGGGAGAATTACTCGGGCCCGTATTTCTAGATAGACTGAACGCGGACACTTATTTAGACTTCCTACAAAATACCCTTCCGGTTTTGCTGGAAGATGTGCCTGTGTGCTACCGGAGGTGGATGTATTATCAACACGATGGCGCACCGGCGCATTTCAGTGTGCGCGTGAGGGACTACCTCACTGAGCAGTTCCAGGGACGCTGGATTGGACGTGGTGGAGTATCGGCTCGGCGGTTCGAGAACAGGTCTGGACCAGGCATCGCGTGGCCTCCACGTTCGCCAGACCTCACGCCACTGACTTCCATGTGTGGGGTAGGGCCAAAGACCTTGTTTACGGACACGACGGCCACACCGTTAGCTCAATCGACGAGCTGAAGTCGCGGATAGTGAGAGCCTTTGAACTAATGCGGAGTGACACACATGTGCTCCAAAAAGTGACAAGACACTGTGTTGATAGAGCCATGATGTGTATTCTCGAAAGAGGGGGGTATGTGCAGCAAATCTTTAATTAATTTAGGTTGTGATTTAGGGTGTACATAAACTTGTAAATAGACTTTTAAACACGCCGAATTAATGCAAATTCAAATAATCTACCTATTGACATGTCAGATTATTTTTTAATTCCTATGTATTTTCGTTAGCTACATAGATAGGTACTTACAATTATTAATGCACTTAAACAACTAATTTGCATTAATTTGTCAGTCCACAGCCTGAAAAAGTGTGATGGGAAGTCATTATTTTATTGTAAACTTATTAATAAATTTGATAAACCAAATTCACGTGTTTGCTCTCCTAGTCGCCTTAAACCCCAAAACTTACACTTAAATTATCATCTTATTAGTTATTAGGCTATATTAGGTTATTTGTGTGTGTGTGTGTGTGTTAATCCACACAAATAAATAAAACGGAACGAAATACACAATCATGTAGGTTTACATTGATACGTTTAAGTTTAATAAATCGCTTGTCATCTCTGTCTTCCACGCACTTTTGATAAAAAAGAGGAAGACGGCAAATCAATTTCATTCTACTATTATTTGGTGGGTGGAGCTTTCTTCTATTATTTGGTGGGTGGAGCATATGCTCCACCCATATAATAGAATAATAGATGAATGAATTGTCTAACATGTATCTACAGTATGATACTAAATGTCATCATTTTATAATATCTTTTTTGTTAGAAAAAATAAAATAAAAACTACCGTATCGATTTTTAAAATTTTATCTCCAATACGTTTATTTAGCCTCCTGGAGCCAGTCCTGAAAATATTTGTAGTTAATTTGAGTCCACCTTATATAGGTTTTTTTTAAATATAGAATAGTAGGCAAACGAGCATACGGGTTGCCTGATGGTACCAACTTAGTACTATAGATAAAGAAGATTGGCAGCCGTGGTACCTATTGAAATATGCTGTTCAAAAATGGAGTGTTGAAAATAAAATGTTGTTTAATTTGAATAAATGTTCAGTAATGACATTTAGCAGGAAATTGGTAAAATCATGTCACAATTATACCTTGGATGGTGAAAACATTAATAGAGTTGCTTCATCTAAAGACCTGGGTGTAATATTTGATACCAAATTAACTTTTCACAATCATATATTAGCTCTGGTCAAAGATAGTTTTAAACGGCTTGGATTTGTATTACGAAAATCAAGAGATTTTAATAATCCGCATGCAATCAAACTTTTATATTTTGCGCTAGTTCGTAGTAAACTAGAGTCAAGTAGTTGTGTATGGAATCCACACGAGGCTTCCTACACGCTTATGTTAGAAAAAGTTCAGAAGACTTTTCTAAGATACTTCTATAAACGCATTTATGGTTATTATCCCTACTTATATCCTACGTTATTCCTACTAGGTATACTAGGCCTTAATTCTTTAAGAACACGAAGAGATTATTATCAATTAACTATTTGTCTAAAAGTACTACGAGGCTACATCGATACCACCGAGCTTCATAATTAATTGTGTCGTTTGTATGTGCCGAACAGAAACCTTTTACATCGTAAATGTCAATCGAAAAAATTGTTTGCAACACCGATCACACGCACTGTATCTCATGCTCAGTTTCCTCTCTGCCGCATGTTATCAGATCTCAACGCATTCCTGAACCAGGAGCCTGAATGTGATGTATTTGCGGATGGATGGAAGACGCTTGTCAGGAATTGTTTGCTGTTTTGTGAGAATGGTGAATGTGAGTCGACTTGCATGTGATAAAAATGCAAATGTTTCTTTTATATCTGTTTTTCTTTTTTTAAAGTTCAATGTATATCTTCTATTACTTAAATACTGTAATTGGCTACGAAATATGTACCGTTGTATTTAAATAAACAAATAAATAAATAAAATGTAGGGTGTTGATTTTTTTGTATTATATACTCCATAATTAGTCACTTATTTTTAGTTTACTTATTACTAGTTTTTCTACAACTTATGAGAATAAATAAAAATTAACTTTTGTTTTCAATCAAATTATGTAAACAAAACGCTTAACTGACAGGCAATAATTAAACGTAATGGGCCCCCACACTTTAGGGCCGTCACACACTAATATGCCATGCAAATACCAAAAAATATCGATTAATGATGATACTACTTTAATCGAGTTAATAAGTAACAATAACCAAGTATGTTGAAACTAATCGTTGCACTCTATAAAATCACATAAAAATAGTCACTTCTTATAGATATCAATATAATATTAGTATATCTTGGCCTACATCTATTTTATGATATTACCTTTTTTGGGAATAAATGGCGTAAACGATTTTACACGAGCGATGTAACTATTCGTGTGATCTTACCCTTATACAACTGTCAACGTCAACGTCACTTTAGAGCAAAACAAATCTGTTTGACAGTGACATACACTTACAGATGTGTCAAAAAAGTAATGTTGACGTTTTAAGCGTTTTGTTTAAACTCCATTTGTAACGTTTTGTTATAGTTTTAATCTTTGGCCCATATTAAATTCAAAAGAATTTATCTTTTTACTCATAAGTTGTAGAGATATAGCACAGATATAGTATGATTACTTTTTTGTTTCTTATCTAACAACTAATAAATTATTTACATTTTCATTGTCCTATACTGCGTTTTAACAGGGTACCACCAGTCCATATATCTCTGCCAATCTTCTTTGGGCTCTGGAATTTCTCGTCGGATTTGAAAAAAAAAATATTTTTTTGGTGATAGCCTATTAAAGTTAGTTAGTTTAGTTATAGCCTAAGAAACACTATTTAATATCTGGTATACCAAAATTGCACAAAGGCGAAGAGAGGGGTACAGTTAAATAGCTATTTAGAATATTACTATATAAAACATATTCTATTCTATTCATAGAATAGAATATGTTTATTTCTTAGATAAAAAACACAACACAACAAAAAAAAACTAATATTATAAATGCGAAAGTTTGGATGTGAGTTTGTGAATTTGTGAGTTTGTGAGGATGTTTCTTACTCAATCACGCAAAATCTACTGGACGGATTTCAATGAAATTTGGTATACGGGTAGACAAATACCGGGAATAGCACATAGGGTATTTTTTATCCCGAAATTCCCACGGGAGCGAAGTCCCGGGGCACAGCTAGTAATAACTAAATCTAAAAAGGTTACTGCACTAGGCCACAAGGGCGGACTTGTTCCGACGGGTTATTGTAAATTCGTCCTCTTCCAGTCTTTTCTTTTATCTCTTAAAATATTTACTTAGCTTTTGGTGAAGAAATTTCTCTTAATTTATGATGCCATTTCAAAACAAAACAACGAAAAACGTTCCTTATTACATTAGGCTAATGAATATTTATTTAAAAATTACAGACTCAAAAAATAATAAGAAAGGTCATTTTTCCAGGCGATGACCTACTTTAGGTAGATACATAAAAGTTGAATACTAAAAAAGCAAAGGAATTAATGTAGTTACCCACTTTATTTCTAAATATACCTAGTTATCTACAGAAAAAAGAAGCTAAAAACTAAAATAAGTATAACTAAAACTAACTAAAAATAAACTAAAACTTAACTAAAAAAATAATCCTAATATATTAAAACTATAAGTAGAAAATATCCCGCAGGTCATTGCCCCGCGGAAGCGTGCCCAGGAGGCTGGCAGCATTGCCACGCTGGATGGCAATGCATATTATTCTTTTAGCTTATTTACTTGTTTAAGGTTTAAATATTGTAAATTGTTATTCAATAACACTTTACAGAAGAAGAAGAACATCAACGATATCAACTGATTACAAATTCACCAATATTTCCACCTTTCTTCTTTCTTGTTCTATTATATTATTTATTCTTCTGTGGTTTACATTCTGGACAGATTCAAAGGGTAACGGCTCATGTCCCCAGCCTACAAATCCACCCCTCCCTTCCCGGAATATCTGTTTTTTTTTTCTGTCACTGTTCCCGGGGTTATATTAAGTATAGACCACGAATTCGATTAGGTATGTGATATTCTGTAATAGGGGAAGTTACATAACAGAAAACATACACAATACTCAGCGCCTGTCTAAAACAGTCGGCAAAATAACTTCCCTAGAGCATTGCATTTTTATTGCGAGTCATACCAGATTTTCTACCTGACTAACTCACACGATTATTGCACCTATTCCACAGAAATTATAGCCCGTTCTGCCAGAAATATTCATTGTTACGACCGCACAGTGCAGTCCTAGGAAATGACACTTTATTAACTCTTTGCTGATGGTTTTACATGCTGGTTGTCGTTATAAAATGGGTTTTTGTCATGTGAATCGTATCGTATCTCGCTGTAATTGATATGTTGAATATACCTAGTAAGTATTGCATGTTACGAAGTTTTTTAGTTTCTATTAAACTATGACCCAATTGTCAGAACTAGCTAGGGTATTTTTATAGCAAAATAAAGCAGGTATTTTAACTTGTAAATCTGTAAAGGAACATTTTTTTTATTATTTCGCAAAAATCTGCAATTATAATTTCGGTTTCGGGTGTCGAATTGCCAACAAACGTGCTAAGAATGACAAACGTTGTTTTTCAGAGATGAATATAAAAATAGACACATGTATTATCCAGATTAAAACAATTTGAAAAAGGATTTTATTTCGTTACAAAATGCTAGTAGTTTGTAGCTTTGAGATTTATAATTACGATTACACAAGTAATTAATTAATTAAACTTAAAAAACTCCTTGTGACGATCTATTTTCGCACGTTTGATTTTGATATAAAAAGTACACTGTATTCTCATACCACATGCATGTACAGTCCAGTTATTCATATCAATATAATTCCTAAAAATCACTCCTTCCATCTCTTATTTATTATGACGGACGCTTCCGTGGGAATTTTAAGACCACCTGTGTACCTAATTTTATCAATATTCGTTCAGCAGCGACCACAGAAATTGTTTTTTTTTTTAATTTGGTGTCAACTAATCTATTTCGATACTCGTCCATGTTTTAGGCATTATGAATGTATTCTCTGGTTGTCGCTGTGGTCGACCAGTTCGTTATCAGATTAAAAAATATAAATCTTCCAGCTTTTGGAGCTTTCGACATAACCTATAAATCAACGCGCTACGCCTGTTGTGGCAAATAACAGGCGCTTTTGCTGGACTTTCGTTCTTTTTATTATGATTTAAAAAAATAGGATTCTTTTTTAGTTTTAAATCCTGTAATCTTTACTAGGGTCCAAAGAAATCAATTTCCATATGAAGTGTTTAGATAATTGCCGCTAAATGGCAGAGTTGCCACCTGAAAAAAATCTGACATCACTTCGTTCACAATCTGTTCGTATCATAAACACGTATTTTTTATTATTAAAGATGGGTTTGCTCTTGACCACAATCTTGCCCGAGGACAGAGATGAATATTAATATTTATTATTTTATTAAATACTAGCGCCCCGCCCCAGCTTCGCTCGGAAAGTGCATATATAAATTGTAGCCTATGTCACTCAGGTATGTAACTTTCTATTAGTGAAAGAATTATTAAAATCCATTCAGTAGTTCCGAAGATAACCCCCTACTAACAAATTTACAAACACACACTTCCTCTTTATAATTTTAGTGTGATATATTTGTTTATCCGAACTAATATTATAAATGCGAAAGTGAGTTTGTTGTTTGTTACCTCTTCACGCTTCATCTACTGAACCAATCTTCCTGAAATTTTGCATACACATAGTTAGAAGTACGGAGAAGGACATAGGGTACCTTTCATCCCGGGAAAAAGCACTGTTCCCGTGGGGGATTCACGCGGGCGAAGCCGCGGTCAAAAGCTAGTATCTAATAAATGTTAAAAGGTCGTTTATATGTACAACACAAACGACATACAGCAACTCTACGACGCAATCGTCTGGAATTATAGCTTACTAGCTGTTGCCCGCGGCTTCGCTCGCGTGAATTTCCCACGGGAACATAGATTTTTCCCGGGATGAAAGGTACTCTATGTCCTTCTCAGTACTTCTAACTATGTGTATGGGAAATTTCAGGAAGATCGGTTCAGTAGATAAAGCGTGAAGAGGTAACAAACAAATAAATAAATGAACAAACAAACAGACTCACTTTCGCATTTATAATATTAGTTAGGATTCAAATAAAGATTGATGTTATATGGTAGTGGTATCTCCAGCCTTTGTTTATCAACGTTATCTTATCTTAGTAATTACTAGCTGTCGCCCGCGGCTTCGCCCACGTGAGTTTCGCTTAGATGATTTTTGTGTTCCAAACTGTTTCAGATGTTTCGGATTTTCGTTTTTTATACGTCTACAGAAAATGTTCATCAGATTAATCAAGTTTTGCTAAGGCGCCATTTCCATACATGTTTTAGTGTAGCTGGTCTCTTGAAGCTTTTCATCAGATGTTCCATATCTTCAATTTTTATACGTCAGCAGAAAATGCTCATCAGGTTGAACGACTTTTACTAAGGCACCTGTACAATCAACTAGCTATTTATTAGTGTGACTGTTGAGTATGTGTGGTGTGAATAAAAGTGTCACTGCGTAGTAGTGTTCTGTGCTGTAATAGCTAGCTAACTGTACATGAAACTATAACTAAAGGGATGACTGTAACTAACAAACAACCCTAGCACCTAACACCTAACACCCTAGCCCTATTCATAAACTAAGAATATATACGTATATAAATAGTGCGGGAAGTCTAATACCGTGAGACCTAAGGTATTAGACGGAAAGTGGGAAGGAATATAGGGTTAGTGCACGGGGTGCAATGTGCACTGGACAGGATTTTCCTACCACCAGTCAAGCAGACTCACAATACTGATCAGTAAACTGACGGCGAAAGGTGTCTTAGCCGTAGTAGGAGGTATGGATCCGTGAAGATCCCAGACAATAATACACGACGATTGTCTGAATACCAAAGAGAATTTATTTACAAGTTTACAAAGTACTTATACTAAATTTAGTTACATTTGTGTGTATAACAATCTATAATGTATATTGTAGTGTTAACTAAAAATAATGATGGCGTTGCACGTATGCATTTTTGGCCGGTCACTGTCCGCTGATTGCAACTCAGCATCGCGATGGTATGTTCATGTTCATGTATGCTTGAACAGCGCCATTTCCATATATGTTATAGTGTAGCTGGTCTCTTGCAGTTCTTCATCAGATGTTCCAGATCTTAAATTTTTATACGTCAGCAGAAAATGCTCATCAGGTTGAACGACTTTTGTTAAGGCACCATTTCCATATTTCTTATAGTTTAGCTGTTCTGTTATGGTTCTTCATCAGGTGTTCCAGTTTTCAAAATTAATTATAGCCTATATGTTGCCCAGACTTTATAGCTATACAAAAAAAAAAGTTTCATTCAAATAGTTTTTGCGTGAAACGCGTACATACATACAGACAGACAGACAGACAGACAAGAAATTCCAAAAATTTTTTTTTGCTTTCTATTGTTCTTTTTAAGTGTCCCTCTATCCATTTTAGTCAAAAATACTAAATGTACAGACAAAATATTTTTACCGTTTTATTATATGTATATATATATAATAATAACAAAATAATAATTTGAAGACAACAGTGCACTAGAATTACAAAAATACCTTTCCGATTTGATTGATGAACAATGTGTAAGAAGCGTACCCGTAGGTTTCGAAATCGTACCAATAGATGGCGCTGTATCGTACGGTACATTATTAGATCGCGCTATGGTTTCGTTTGTTTGATAATACTTAGGTATGTAACAAGTCCTAACCGTTAGACATAGACAAAATTATAGGAGTTATTTAAACGTTAAAAAGAAAAACAATTTTTGACTGACACACGTTTTTTGTTGTGTCAACGTTTTTATAATTAATTGAAGATGATACACTAGCTCCTGACCGCTTCTTGGTCGGAGCGTGTAAATTAATAGATATTATATCAGCTCGGTAGTAGGTTCTAAGTGACGTATCATCAAGATAAAACTTAGGCAAGATTGTAAATTAGACCTTCAACAATGCAACTATGAAAACCGCATCAAATTTCGTCCAGTAGTTTTTGCGTGATGCGCGTACAAACATACAGACAGACAAAAATTCTATAAAAAATATTTTTGCCTTCTATTGGCCCTATGAAGACCGCTCATAGTTTTATTTTCTTTTAAATATCTTCTATATACAGTTGCCTTATCCAAAAGTTAACCGTTTCAGAGATATTTCACAATATAGGTGTTTTTAGAAAAAAGTCCCTTTTACGATAATTTTGTCTTGTATTTCTTTTTCCCTTTAAATCCTACCTAGGTTTTTAAATATTTTTATTATATAAAAAAATGTTTGATAAGACTATTTTTAAGGAAACCTAAAAATTGATAATTTGGCCTCAAACCCGTTAATTCTCTGTGACTTTCGACTTTTTAGACACATTTATAGTTTTTTTTTTCTTTTAAATATCTTCTATGTACAGTTGCCTTATCCAAAAGTTAACCGTTTCAAAGATATTTTACAATATAGGTGTTTTTAGAAAAAAGTCCCTTTTACGATGATTTTGTCTTGTATTTCTTTTTCCTTTAAATCCTACCTAGGTTTTTAAATATTTTTATTATATAAAAAAATGTTTGATAAGACTATTTTTAAGGAAACCTAAAAATTGACAATTTGGCCTCAAACCCGTTAATTCTCTGTGACTTTCGACTTTTTAGACACATTTATAGTTTTTTTTTTCTTTTAAATATCTTCTATGTACAGTTGCCTTATCCAAAAGTTAACCGTTTCAAAGATATTTTACAATATAGGTGTTTTTAGAAAAAGTCCCTTTTACGATGATTTTGTCTTGTATTTCTTTTTCCTTTAAATCCTACCTAGGTTTTTAAATATTTTTATTATATAAAAAAATGTTTGATAAGACTATTTTTAAGGAAACCTAAAAATTGACAATTTGGCCTCAAACCCGTTAATTCTCTGTGACTTTCGACTTTTTAGACACATTTATAGTTTTTTTTTTCTTTTAAATATCTTCTATGTACAGTTGCCTTATCCAAAAGTTAACCGTTTCAAAGATATTTTACAATATAGGTGTTTTTAGAAAAAAGTCCCTTTTACGATGATTTTGTCTTGTATTTCTTTTTCCTTAAAATCCTACCTAGGTTTTTAAATATTTTTATTATATAAAAAAATGTTTGATAAGACTATTTTTAAGGAAACCTAAAAATTGATAATTTGGCCTCAAACCCGTTAATTATCTGTGACTTTCGACTTTTTAGACACATTTTTCTATAAAAAAAACTATTTGTGCAGATGTTACAGAAAACATCCTTGTTTTATGTGCGTATTAAACTAAATCAAATACTATTTAAATAGTAAAAAATAGTGCCATCTGGGTGCAGGAGGTTATCCAACACCGTTTATTTGCACTTTATGTTATATGTTGCGTAGTACAAAATGATCGGATTTAGATAAAATTTAGCCGAAATTTAGTACAAGGTGAAATCCTAACTTCCTATTCTAACTAATATTATATAAATGCATGCGAAAGTGAGTTTGTTTGTTACCTCTTCACGCTTTATCTACTGAACCAATCTTTCTGAAATTTCGTTGATTCTGAAAAAATGATTTTATACATCCAATTAGAATATGCATCTTTCTTGGTACCTATACTCATGTAAGTAATAGGTAGGTACATCTAATACCTACCTAAAGTTGCCGCCAGTAAGGCGTAGAGAATAAGATTATGATGTAGTCAAGCGTCATAAGTGCAGTCATACCTCGAAGACCTTATTGCCTAAACTTAAGAATCATAATAAAGGTGGCCTGTGGTGTGGCCCTAGAATAGCACCAACCCATCTCTTCCCGTGGGTGTCGTAAGAGGCGACTAAGGGATTTAAAACTCCGGAGGATGGGCAGCAGCATCTTTCCGAGTACTATGCCATCACACTGCGATCGCCAACCCGCCTGCCAAGCGTGGCGATTACGGCAAAACCCCCCATGGATAAAATCCTTGGGGGAGGCCTTTGTCCAGCAGTGGACGTCTTTAGGCTGAGAGAGAGAGAGAAGGATCATAATGCCTTGTAGATTCTGACTGCACTTTTGACTCTTGACTGTACTTATGGTCTCGTGGCGGGGCCATTACTTTTTATTCCGAAATTAGCGTGGGCCTGGGCCTTTTTTCCGTGAGAATTTCGGGAATCTTAGTGCTCCCCTACACTCCCAAAGGAAACTACATGTCAAATTTCAGTTTTCCTACGCCCAGTAGTTTTGGCTGTGCGTTGTCTGCTGTCCGCGGAAATCACGGAAGAGTTTTATATTGATTCCCACTGAAGCGGCTGGCTTAGTAGTTGATTCGCACGAAATTCATTCGCCCGAACGTGCGAAATGTCCACTTTCAATAATAATATTTTTTTAGTAGGCGTTTCGCACGGATGAATTTTAATCGCGTGCGAACCGACCCTCTCAAAAATTAGTAGTACGCCTTTCGCACATACCCATTTTTTATGGAAAAGTTTTAACAAAAAGTTACATTCGCGCACAAAATTATTTCGTTTAGAATTATTAATTCTTACTTCTAATAAAGGTAAGAAATAAAATGCTTCTTTTTATAAAAAGTTATATTGTACTTACACATTACAGTTTGGGTAACTAAAAACATAACTACAACTAAAATCACAATTAGAAATCACAGTTATAACAATTTGTAATCAAATAGAATGGCATCTTTATAATTATGTAACAAGTTATTCTTTTAATTTAAATTTTACCTTATATCAACATATTTCTTATAGGTATATACTTTGTTTATCAACTAACTCACGTAACGTGGCGTAAACTAACTTTGCCGATGTCTCGTTTGCCGCTAGGTAGCAGACCTACCTACTTGTAAAAAAAAGACACCATGAATTTATTTCTTTCCCTCATTCGTGATGTTCACGTTTTGATATGAATTATTGACCTTATATTTATGTGAGTGCCATGAAAATGTGGCATATTTTAATATTAATATTATAATATTTTGTACACAACTGTACCTTGATTTTTTTATTCGCACATTTCGTTAAGTGGGCGAATCGCATACTACTAGTTCTTGAAGAGGTCGGTTCGCACGCGATTAAAATTCATCCGTGCGAAACGCCTACTAAAAAAATATTATTATTGAAAGTGGACGTTTCGCACGTTCGGGCGAATGAATTCCGTGCGAATCAACTACTAAGCCAAGCGGCTGACCCAGGGAGAAAGTATAAGCCTGTGAATTCGCCCTCTCTCTCTCTCTCTCTCAGCCGAGAGACGTCCACTGCTGGACAAAGGCCTCCCCCAAGGATTTCCATAACGACCGGTCCTGCGCTGCCCGCATCCATGCGCATCCCGCGACCTTCACCAGGTCATCGGTCCACCGAGTGGTAGGCCTGCCAACACTACGTTTTCCGGTTCGTGGTCGCCACTCGAAAACTTTTCTGCCCCAAAGGCTATCTGTTCTACGAGCTATGTGCCCCGCCCACTGCCACTTAAGTTTCGCGATTCTGCGGGCTATGTCGGTTACTTTAGTTCTCCTACGGATCTCCTCATTTCTGATTTGATCACGCAGAGAAACTCCGAGCATAGCGCGCTCCATCGCCCTTTGGGTGACCTTGAGCCTTCTTATGAGGCCCATAGTAAGCGACCACGTCTCTGTTCCGTATGTCATTACTGGCAACACACACTGGTCAAAGACCTTAGTCTTGAGACACTACGGTATTTTGGACGAGAAGATATCGCGAAGCTTCCCGAACGCTGCCCAGCCGAGTTGGATTCGACGGTTGACCTCTTTCTCAAAGTTAGACTTACCTAACTGAACTGTTTGTCCCAGGTATACATAATTGTCAACAACTTCGAGTGTAGAGTCTCCAACCTTCAGAGGAGTGGGTGCGACACGGATATTAAACATATTTTTCGTCCTGTCCATGTTCATTTTTAGACCCACTTGTTGAGAGGCTCTACAGAGGCCATCGAGCATTGTGCCTAGGTCTTCCAAGGTCTCAGCCATGACTACGATATCGTCAGCGAATCGAAGGTGAGTGAGGTACTCGCCGTTGATATTGATGCCGAGTCCGCTCCAGTCCAGAAGATTGAAAACATCTTCCAGGGCGGCGGTGAACAGTTTCGGAGATATCACGTCTCCCTGTCTCACCCCTCGCTGCAACTGGATAGGTTTGGAGCCTTGATCCTGGAGACAGACCGACATGGTGGCGTTTTCGTACAAACACTTCAGCGCTTCGATATATCGATAGTCAATTTGGCACCGTTGGAGAGACTGTAGCACAGCCCAGGTCTCGATCGAATCGAAGGCTTTCTCGTAGTCCACAAACGCCAAGCATAATGGCTGATTATACTCCTCAGTCTTCTGTATAATCTGCCGCAGCGTATGTATGTGGTCTACGGTACTAAAGCCTTTTCGGAAACCGGCTTGTTCGGGAGGCTGGAAGTCGTCAAACCTGCGAGCGAGACGATTCGTAATGACTCTCGAAAACAGTTTGTAGACATGGCTCAGAAGTGAGATAGGCCTATAATTCTTCAATAGGGTTTTGTCACCTTTTTTGAAGAAAAGTACCACCACACTTCTGTGCCATGCCGTAGGCGTTTGTCCCTCGAGTATGACGGAATCAAATAGCTTCTGAAGAGCTTTTAATACCGGCGTTCCACCTGCTTTCAGAAGCTCAGCCGTGATTCCATCATCACCCGGTGCCTTATTGTTTTTTAACTGTTTGAGAGCCATTCTAATCTCATATAGGCTGACGTCCGGGATATCTTCGGTGTAGTGTCGGGTCAATCTGGCTCTTGGATCTTTGGCCAGATTACTGACAGGTATGCGTACGCTAGTGTATACTTGTCCGTAGAACTTCTCAACCTCTTCCAACAGCTCTGGCTTCGACGAAATGATTCTGCCATCCTCAGTCTTCAGCTTGGTCAGTTGGCTTTGACCAACAGACAGATCCCTTGCAAACACTTTTGAGCCCTTATTTCGCTTGATCGCCTCTTCAATACGGTCAGTATTGAATTGGCGTAAATCACGAGTTAAGGACTTGGAGATCTGTCTGTTTAGACGTCGATACTGAGCAGCATCGTCAGAGGACTGCAGAACCAAGTTTCGTCTTTCTTCCATGAGTTTGTTGGTGAAGTCCGAGATCTTTTTGGTTCCTTTTGAACGGCGGGTTTTGAAAGCCTTAGACCCAGCTGTTTGGACAATTTGCACAAACCTGTCATTATAATCGTCCAGATTTTCGAAGTCTCCCAGGCATTCGAAGCGATTCTGCAATTCGAGCTTAAAGCTCTCGGGGTTTTGGAGCTGAATAGGCGCTGGTCGGAGCGTAGACTTCATCAGTCGACACCTTTCGAGTTTTATTCTAAGATTCAATGTGCCTCTTACTAATCGGTGATCGCTTCCTGTTTTTACGGCATTGATCACAGAGACAACATTGAATATGTGCCTCTTCGTCGACAAGATGAAGTCAATCTCATTTTTTGTAACGCCATTAGGATGCAACCATGTCCACTTTCGCTGTTTTGGCTTTTTGAAGAAGGAGTTCATCATAAAGAGGCCCTCCTTCTCCATAAAGCCGGCCAGCAGATGACCACGTGCATTCCTCCTTCCATATCCAAAATTCCCCACCCTCAGCTCATCATCGCTTCGTTTGCCCACTTTCGCGTTAAAGTCCCCCATCACAACGGTATAGTGGGCCTGGGAGCTATGTATGGCTCTAGAAATATCCTCATACATAGTCTCTAGGTCTCTACCTCGTCGTCGGAGCGATATGAGGGCGGTGCGTATACTTGTATTACCTTCAACGAATACCGTTTGGTAATTCTGAGTACAAGGTACGCTACCCTCGCCGAAACACTCTCGACCTGGACCACGTTGTTGACGAGGGACCTGTGGACGATAAACCCGACACCACCCTGGGACAGTTGGTCGCCCTCCCGGAAATAGAGCAGGTTTCCGGACTTAAGGATCATGGTGTCCTCCCCCTCTCTTCGGACTTCACATAACAACAACATCCTACAATATCCCATCGTAACCTGCTCAATTTTTCTTCCAGTTCAGCGAGCTTCTCGTCGGTCCGCAGTGTGCACGTGTTATAAGTTGCCAGGGCCAAAGGTCGTCGGGGTTGGTAGCCTGGCATCTGCCGGGGATTCTTAGCACCCCCTGCCCCGCCGTTACCGTGACCGCTACCAGAGTCCGGGATAGCGGGGCCGCCGGGGACTATGGGTGTATCAACCATAGGGGTTTTGCCGTAATCGCCACGCTTGGCAGGCGGGTTGGCGATCGCAGTGTGATGTCATAGTACGCGGAAAGATGCTGCTGCCCATCCTCCGGTGTTTTAGATCCCTTAGTCGCCTCTTACGACACGCACGGGCAGAGATGGGTTGGTGCTATTCTAGGGCCATACCACAGGCCACCCACACCACAGGCCACAGGCCAGAATTCGCCCACGCAAGAAAAAATAGAAATTGCAAGTGCATGCAACCCCATGAAATTTGTATCAGGCAGGACGTAGGTACACTCGACCGCATGAAATTTGTATCAGGCCCGTACAGTCGCCTGCATAATTAAACTGCAATCAGAGTTGGGGGAGTTTGCGAGACGGTGTACGTACAGTGCACCACAAAATTGATTGAATTTGTATGAATTGCTATGAAAATGTGTAGCTCGCAGTTCAAGGATGGAAGCATCTTTATTAACTGTATGTATAACTACAATCAATACATAGTATAAAAAAGTCGCTGTCCACGTCTTTACGCTTAGAACTTTTCAATGAAGTTGTACTAAAACATAGAAAATTGTTGAAGTGTCGACACGTGGAATGCAGCAACACGGACTTCCGCGCGCGGACCGGGCCGTGAAATGATCTAAGTATGTTTTTTTTATATATTTTAGTCTTGTTGTAATTGTTCCCTATTTCTGTACAACCCCAATTTGAAAAAAAAAAATAGCAAATGAAAGATCAAACACAATTATTAATTCTTTAATTGAAATAAATCTTTTGTACACAATTTACAGAATAAATAAAAACTTAATTTTAAATAATAAATAAGTTGAGAATTATTTACAATAAAAAAAAACAATTAAAATGCAATGGCACCAACTTTTACATTTATATAATCAATTGCAATTGTACTAACTAGTTCACTAAATCTTATCAACAGATTTTTACACTACTAAGTAGGCAAACATGAATGCGGCCCACCTAATGGAAAGCGGTCACCGCTGCCTATGGTCGTCTGCAATACCAGACTCAACACATTTCACAAAAAAAGGAGAGTCAATATATTCTACCAAATCACTCATTTTTTGTCACTTGTCGTCCATTTTTGGTAAGCTTTCATAAGAATATTTTTTTTTAGTCTTTTTGAAACTTTCGCTCTTTAAGGCCGATTTACATTGATCCAGTAAACCGATCCAGAGCTGGATCTATTTTTCATTCCAGTGACCGCCCCCCGCACGCCGCGTACCCCGTGCCAGTGGCACTAAAAGTGACTGGATCTGTGTAAACGGTCTCCAGTCACTGGATTCAGCGACGCTGCATCCAATGGCGCTGGATCCAGTAACACTGGATCAATGTAAATCGGTATTTAAACACATAAGTACTGCTAACACGGCGGGCAACAGAAACGTTCCCGAAACGTCAGCTGCTATAAATAAACACCTTGCAAGATCAAGTTGAAGTGGCCAAACATTGGTCAAATACATCTAAATTTGCCTTTTTGACTCGAGGTGATGATAAATAAACACAAATGATTCGCAACGTTAATATTATAGTTTTGTACATGTTTGTCTCAAGAATCACAAGGCAGCTGGCTGTATCTCAGACAAGCCCCTATATTTTCCTCTGGGCTTCTCTTGGGGGTAGGGTGGGCAAAATGGACTGACACGGCGAAGGGTGATATCGAAGTTTCCACCCGACACTGATCGAAGCTCACCCCGGGACAGAAGGAGTCGCCGCAGTGGTGGGGGTCGCATACTCCGGGGACGAAGGACGAACTCTGGAAGGTAAGGAAAAATATATAAATCACAAATTCCTAAAATATTGTAAAGGGACAACATTATTGCTGATGTAAACTCTACATAAATATGTAGAGTTGACTTGCGACCCAATACGAAATATCACGTTGGGATTGGTCGCAAGTATACACGCGGTGTTAAATGAAATTTAATACACGACTATAAACTAGAATATTACACAGTTTTTATCCAGAAATAGCCTCATCTGTGCTCACGGACTCGAATCTTGATGTGCGTTAAACATTTAAGACTTCGAAGATCTTTACAAACTTTTGAAACGGAACAAAAAATATGAAACCGCCAAAACAATTCATTATACCTATATGTATAAAACAAACGTTAAATTTTAACTGACAAACATGTTTAAACTGACTCAGTGCTGACCATTTTTCCTTCTATCATACTTGTAGATCAAGCAGTCTATTTGCTCCAGAATTTTTGACTGAAATTTAGTTGGGTTGACCTTACAACCCAATCGTCCATCAATTGCAACAATGGCAACATTTATGGTGCTATAGAGACAATTAAGTGAAATGTAACACTATGTCAAAATGAACTTACCGAGACAAAATATTCATTTTCACAAGGTATAGTGATCCGATCCTGACATCTTTGTCTTCCAAATTTTCCTCCCAGACCCAACCCATACTTTCCATAACCATTATATCTCAATTTGTCATCTTCCTTACTATAATGTTGTGCGTAAGGTGACCAGTGACTCCATTTCCACGTCTTCCCTTGATCGTCACTCTTTATAACATTTTTGTTTTTCTTCTTTTGACTCCATTTACTTTTGTGATCAAATTTCCTATCACTTTCGTCCCATCTATCTTCATCTTCTTCTTTTTGTACCCATTGTCTTCTTTCAGTTCCTTTTCTTCTGCCAGTTCTTCTCCAGGTTTCAGCAAAACTCTTCAGGTTTTCTTCAAATTCTTCGACACCACTCCTGGATCTGCCAGTCTGCCCCCACAGCCAAGATGGGAAGATAAAACTCCATATCTAATAAGGTTAGTTTTGTTAGTCTAACTACTGTATACCAGATCCAATATTATTATAGACTACTATATGTATTTTAATAGGACTTATAGGTACTAGGAAATCATTAATAGTATTCTATTGGAATTAAGTATTTTAAAAAGTTAAGGGCAAATAAATTATGGCATGTTATCATTTGAGGTTCAGGAAAGTATATAAAAATATATTTTTCTCGAATAAATATAATTGTCCAGAACCTAGAGGATTCTACAGACCCCATATAAAATATTGCATATAATACTTAGGTAGGGTAAGTGTTAAAATATTATAATCACAATTCAAATCTTAAGACCGTACTTTAAAACTCATGTCTGAATATCAAATGAAATTGAAATTCCAGAGTTATGATATTCATAGTTCATTATATAAAGATTTCAGGTTGTACATAGTTAAACTCATCAGCCATCCATTGCCTACTGCTGGGCATAGGTCAATTTTCTACCTATATCCTGAGCCATTGCAATCCATCTTGTCAGCCTATCGTTTATTCTACACTATTCTTTCCATTTCTGGGAAACTATCTAAACATGCCTCTTTTATCAAAATCAAAATATCTTTATTCTCAAACATAGATAAAGAGGTCTTACATCTATGTATTGTATCATTACATTTTAATTTATCAACATTTATTGTCTGCATCAGTAACTGTTTAGTATCAGGAAAGTATTTTTGTTTGTTCGCGTTTATCGCTTAAACTACATACTAGATTGCATCTCAGCTACTTTCAGGCTGCAGATATCATATTATAATACTTACTCTAGCTAATATTCCTGGCGATGCTTGTGGAGCAGCAGCAATAGATGGTGCTATATTAGGATCCGCGCCAGAACCTTCCACCTCATCTTCCTGGGTCCCAGGGCCGTCTGCTGGCATCATACCTTCGTCAATCATTGGGGTATCTGGAAGTTTTGATTTCTTTTTAGTTAAAATGTTTAAAAGAAGATTTTGTAACTAGCTACGGGGTAATACCATGCTGGGTTAATTTTATTATTCTATGGGGAGAAAACTATTCAAGATTATGGAATGTTAATATGATCTGGGTTCGTAATAGGAAAAACTAAAATTATTTATAAGAACTAAAAAAAAATAACAAATGGATCTTATTCATACATCTGGAATCAAGCTTAGCATAAAACTAAAACAGAGGAACATAAGGAAACCAGGAAAACTGCTACGATGAACAATATACGGTCAGTAATAAAATAAATACCACGGTATCCATCTTAGTAAGAGATATTAGTAAGTACACAATAATTTTATAGCTAGCCAGAAGAACAAAACCGGGGGTACTACTCAAGGTAATGAACAACTCATGCCAGGAGTAGAACAAAATGCATTGAAACCATCAACAGTTCCCGCTGGCTGGCCCATTTGTCCACCAGTCTGTGCAGGATCTGAAGGTTGTGCCTCGCTGTCGACAGCTATTTCTGGTTCAGAAGGTGCCATGGTCACAACACCAGTGAACGAGCCATCTGGGCCGTCGAACCCTGTGCCTGGTCCTCCTGACTGGCCAGGCCCGTAATAGTAAGCTAGAAAATGTGTCTTTCTTAATTGTGAATTATCCAGCCACAAGCCTAAAGGGTGAAATACATAAATATTAAATGATCGGACAATGTAGCAGTTTATCAAAGATCGTCTGAACATGGAGTGGATCCTGGAAGATGATCGGTGTCATTGGTACAAGCCAAAGAGGCGATGGCGTGACGATTTAGGTCCTTTCAACGTCCATTGCTTCTCTGACGCTTCCACCTGTTTAAGTGGAATCAAAGGCTTGCACAAGAGTGATAAAACACGAGATAATTTGAAAACAACTCACTAGAACCACCAAGTAAGCCATTCCCCCCTCCAATCCTGAACGAGCGGCTGTCACACGGAGTGTACCGTACGGAACAGAAGCCGGTGTTGCGTCTCACGCACGCGCGGTACTCGTGTCCAGCGAGGTGGCGTCCGTTGTACGCGTAGTTGAATGTTTTTATCGTTCCTGTGCATAGAAAAGTATCATTAGCCGCCAGAACTCTAGGCAGCTCTCTCTATTTCTCTCTCTCTCTGGAAGTCTGGTCTGGATTTGCTGAACATACCCCTAGGACTTTTTCTAACTAGGTGTTCTGACGGAAAATGTAGTTAGTAAGATTTAAAGAAATTCTGTCGAACCACCACAGACTTATTTATTCACTAGACGTTTTTGCATTTCTCACATCTAAAGCTCATGTGTGCTTATAAGATCATATAGCAAAGAAAAGAAACGTTGAGTCGGCGAACAGTTTAAAGGCGAAAAGATCGATACGCATTCACATTAAATGTTGCAAAAAGTCGTTCACTTTATTTTAGTTTCATTTAATAAATTACTTAATTTATAATTCATTTATCTCGCTTACATGTACAGGTTTACATTGGTTGGTGTATAATGTTTGTATATGTAATATAGTACATGAACCCAGGTAGGGTGTTGCAAGTTAGTGTCAAAATAATTTGTTAATTAAATTTAAATATTAATAACATTAATTAAATGAATAGATTAAAAAAAATATAGTAATAAATTAATAAAATAATTCAATTTGATAAATTAGTAAAATATAAAATAATATGTCATCAATGTCAAAACCTATTTCTAAAATAATGTTAATTTGACTATTATAATACTAAATTAATATTTTGTCATGAAAATCTTCTTTCCAACGTTGGATTTCTAAAGTTTGTCATTCAGATATTCATCCGTCGAGTAATAGCCTTTTGACAAAAGTAACAGTTTTTTACTAAAAGTTTTATCATTTTCTTCGAGACGCATTTGCTTATTTATCATTATTCAGAGAAAAATGCCGCTACATTTACAATCTACTATTTAAATCATAATAAATTAAAAAAACAAGAACTGTTATGATTCACACACCTCGTACGTTTAAAGTTCAGAAACGCAGTTCCATCATTTCCAGCCATTACGCTTCAAACCATCCACGCAGGCTGAGACCGCAATTTGTGGCTTTGGGATTCGCACGGACACACTAACTACATGATGGAAGAGGGCTGACAACTACAGGATGATCTACACGTATACAGTCAATTGTATGGGAAGTTATAGTGCAAGGATTGGCAATTTGCGATGAATTTTGATAGGTTGATGTTCTGTTCACAGCAGAATTCTCTCTTCTGACATGAAGATACAACTTACGATAATACCTATAAGTAAATATCCTACTCATGTGTAAATGCAAAAGTTCGAATGTGTGTGCTGAACCGCTAAGCAGATTTAGATAAAATTTTTAGAGTAGAACATGGAATTCACTATAGATTATTTTGTATCTCTAAGGGTATATACTCCTTCAAGTAAATAGATGCGTAGACTCCCCTGTGCCAGTAGAGTAAAACTTATAATTTACTTAGCACTACCTGCGTTTCTTTTTTTCCTGAAATTCTCATGGGAGAACCCTGGGAAAAACTCCAGGAATCGTTATTCCGTTATACGCAATCGTAGTTCAACGACGATCAATCTTACAACGTGACTTACGTTACGTATTGGACTCTCAATAAAGTTAGACGTTGTGTACTGGACAGTAACTAGACTAGCATTGCATGGATTGAAAATCGATTTACTAAGGATATAAGTCAAGATTTATTTATTTATTCAAAAATTACTTACAACTACCATTACAGGTTTTCACCTAATGCGATAGTGTAGACTTATATACTAACTATACTACTTAACTACAACACATAGCATTGGACATATAATGTGACCTTTGTAAATTCACTCAATGAGCACGAGAATATGTCGACTCGCTCATGGACCATATTAATGACGCGAATTCCACGCGTGAATGCCGTTTTGACCAGTAGCTTGGTCCTAGATAAAGAGACTCTATAATTTCAATTTCTTTTTCCTACGCATATTTTGAGATAAGCGGTCAAATGGACACTTTAAGGCAAGAGGAAATTGGCGGCGAACTGTTGCGGCGAAGTTGAAATCAGTCAGATTTACCTAGTCTGCAGAAGTGGAACGCATAGCCGAATACAGATCACGTTGACAAAGCAATAAGGGTCTACAGCTCTACCTGACATCTTAAGACAAGTCAAGATCTTACCGTTATTCTCAGTATGGTACTGCAGACAGTCGTGTGGCGCAGAATTCGCTAAAGGCATCTGAGCGAGCCTCATCAACCAAAGCCGGGGCATCTCACTGCCTCTCGTCCGTATTCTCAGTCTTGTCGTCTTTGTGTCTGCCAGCTCGCCAGCCTCCCGCTTCTCTGAGCCACTTGGCAGGGTATAGTATACTGTGAAACAGGGATTATCATCATTATCAACTTAACCGCTAAAAAAATATTACCTTTATACAGTCGATGATTGTCAGCTAGTGTGTGAAATGGAGAAGGCAATAGCAAACCACTCTATTTATATTGTCAAAAATGGTCGTTGAGTGTGTTTCATTGCATATAATGACCACGACCTTCAGTCATGAGGAATACGACTAAATAATGATACATGTATATGATGCAGGTAGAGTTTACTGTGAGTTTACGTCAGCTGTCGCTATATGGACATACTGAGCAAAATAAAAATCGTAGATATAGAAAAAAAAATCATAAAATAAAAAATAAAAATCTAACTTTATGAAAAAAACATGTTTTTCGTAAATGTTTATTCTGTTTACTCACTATGCTGTCCGTAGTTTTGGCCGCATACAGTAAAATTGCTCTCTCCCTCTCCCAAGATCATAGCGTCCTCGTCACACACTCCCGTGGTCCTGTTCGGTTGGCCCTGAAATAATATTTAAAATCTTCATCAAAAGACATCACACAAATCCTAATTTATACGACGGCAAGGTAGGTAGGTAGTGAGAAATTCCGACAGGATCAAAACACACACAACAACCAGGATAACCACACGACATCTCCTAAACGAATTATAATGAAATTTGTGACAATGGTAGAATATAACTTGGAATATCTCAAAACCTTGAAAACCAGTTTTATCCCGAAATTCCCAAGGAAGGTGAGCTCCGTGGCGCAATTAGTAATAATGATAAATAGGCTTACGATTGTGAACTGAATAAAGTCGATCCTAAGCTGCATGATGCCTGCATGGGTCTTATGCACTGTGACGTCGCAGTCCTTCTCTTCGCTCCACGCTTCAGGGAAACCCGGGGACAAGAAGTAGGTCAAGTTGTTCTCGACCTTACCACCGCATGTCACCTCAACTGGAATTATGAAAAAAACATTGATAAATCAACTCATTATTGCACCATTTACAGAAAGGAAAAAAACATTTTTGATAACAGCTTTTGTTGTCTCTAAAAAGATATTGCAGTAAAATAAATGTAATGTGCGTGTAGTACACTATTTAAGACTTCATTGGGAGCCGAACCTGGACGCACTCAGGTCATGCTTATTAGACACTGAAGCCTGAAGCCATGGTTAACAAATTTCAATTCTTTACGTGTAAAATTTCAATTCAGTAGCACAAGATAGATAGATCAATACTTTATTGCACTATTTACAACCAGACGCACTGCGGGCTATCATCCCTTCTTAGTTAATATTCCCCCCGCACGCACCAAGCGCTTTTCGTCATCATTCTTGATGCGCACAGCAAAGCACTGGAACTCCCTACCTGCGTCTGTGTTTCCGAGCACATACAACCTGACTCTCTTCAAAACCAGAGTGAATAGGCTGCTTCTGGGTAAGCTCGCTTCATCGTAGACCACATCTCTGTCCTCGGGCAAGATTGTGGTCAAGAGCAATAGCGCAGTAAATAGACGAGAATCAAATTACAAACGGTCCAGTAATTGTGATTTTTTTGAAATGTTATGTAGGATTATTGTGAGTATTCAAAATAAAAAGGGCACAATTGCCAAGTTTCCGCGTCCGTGGTAATCTTAAAAAAACAAAAAAAAAAAAATAACTTTTTTCAGATTTAGGCTCATATTTTCGTTTAGATGCATTTTTGCTAGGAAAGTGTTCTACAAAATCTTGTAGATAATTAAATTTCCTATTATTTACATTTTACATTTTGTATCTAAGACTGATAGTTACCGAGATGTGTGCTTATAAAAAAAATTAAAAACATCTTCTTTTTCTGAAATTTGTCAAACTTTTCACTTCAGAACGCTGTAATCTAGTTATGGTATATTTTAGGAGAATAAGTATTGGAACAAAATTTGTAGGGAATTTAATTACCTACAAAACGCATTTGCATTATTCTTAACCAACCCTGCAGAATGGGGAGTAAAACTCAATATTAAAACTACGGAATATTGCTTTTTTTGTTAAAATATTTTATTTTCTGCTAACTGCGCCTCGAGTCTTCGCTCCCATGGGAATTTCAGGATATAAAGTAACCTATATACTATTTCTGGTATTTTTCTACTAGTATACCAAATTTAATACAAATCCGTCCATAGTTCATTGAATAAAGACCAAAATAGAGCTAAGGGTAGGGTTTACTTACAAATGGTTCAATAGTTCTGAATTTTGGATATGTTATTTAGGATGGTTAGTAAGTGTTTAAAATGCAAGAGGCACAATTTCTCCCCCCTTCCACGCCCGCCATATGTTGGAAAAACCAAAAAAAATTGCCACTTTATTCAGATTTGCGCTCTCACCTTCGTTTAGATGCATTTTAGCTACATTAGAGTTCTACACAACGTTGTAAAAATAAATTTCCTATAATGTACAATTTATATTTTGTTTCTAGGACTAATAGTTATGGAGATATGCACTTTAAAAAAATCGCATTTTTTAATCGCATTTGGAAATTTGTCAAACTTTTTACTTCAGAGCGCTGTAATTCATTTATGGCCTACTCTAGGAAAATATATATTGGAATAAAATTTGAAGAAAATTTAGTTGCCTACAAAACACATGTAATTTTTTTTAACCAACCCTACGGAGTAGGCAGTAAAAGTAAAAGTTAAAATATTACGTTTTTGCTATCATATTATATTGTCTACTAGCTGCAGCCGGGGGCTTTACTCCCATAGGAATATTGGGATAAAAAGTACCTTATGTGCTAGCCCTGATATTTTTCTACTAGCATACCAAATTTTATTGAAATCCGTCGAGTAGATTTTTTTAGATTGAGCAAGAAATATCACATCCAAACTTTTTTATTTTAAAATCGGGTTTCTTTCCCAATATTTATTGCTGATGAAGCAAATATTATCTAATATATGTACTTGATAATGTCCACAGACACTTTTACAGTGTCCCAATCAGGTACCGGTTACTCACTTGCAATGAATCACACTATAAATGGGAAAGTTTGGATGTGATATTTGTTGCTTAATCACACAAAATCTACTAGACGGATTTCGATTAAATCTGGTATACTAGTAGAAAAATAACAGGACTAGCACATAAGGTACTTTATATCCCGAAATTTCCATGGGACCGAGATTCAGTTAGTAAAAAGTAAAATATTCTAGCAAAAACAATTTCCGTTGTTTTATCATTTAGTTTTACTCTCCACCTTGCAGGGTTGGTTAAGAAATATGCAATTGCGTTTTGCAGGTAATTAAATTCCCTACGATGTTTGTTCTGCTACTTTTTCTCCTAGAATAGGTCATGACTGGATTACATCGTTTTAAATTGACGAATGTTTGAAAAATGAGATTTTTTTAAGGCAAAGGATTTTTTTTTTCTCGGAAACTGTCAGTCCTAGAAACAAAATATAAAATGTAAATAACGGCAAATTTAATTTTCTACAACATTGTGTAGAACACTTTTCTAGCGAAAATGCACTTAAAAGAAAATATAAGCGAAAAACCGAACAAAGTGGTGATTTTTTTTTTTTTCCAATTTGGCGGCGAGTGCAAAAGCTAGTCAATTGTGCCATATTTATTTTAAATACTTACAACCATCCTAAACAATAATATAAAAAAAATTCAGTTACTGGACCGCACGTAATTAACCCCTAGGGAAGGTTCGCTCTATTTACTGCGCTATTATGCAAGGAATCTAACAATACCTCTCACATCAAAATCTGTTAAGCCGTTCAGGACTTATGGTGGAATAAAGAAATTACATACATACATACATGAACCCTGAAAACATAACACTCCTTTTTTGGTCAGTCGTGTAAAAATAAAAATACACGTAATTCAAACAATCTCATTTTAATCAATAAATCAAGTCACTCTTAAATGAATTTGCGAGTATTAAAAGCTTTGCTGCGCCATCTATTGATTTTTTTGTGAACTATCGTATAAGAATTTAATATATGGATTTATAGCGGTTTTATTGAATTTCACTATGTTGTTTATACAAAAAAGTTGCGTCTGAATAAGGATAACAAAAATGTCTAATGATATTTTTGATTTTTTTTTAAATAGCTGAGATATAAGGTTTTTTTTATATATTATCGCCATTTTATAAAATTTCGAAAAACTGGCTCGACTAAAAAATTCTATAAAATTACCGAACCTGCTCACAAAATTTCATAAGAATCGGTTCAGAAATGCGACCTGTAGGCGATAACATCCGGACAGACAAAAGAATTTTCGGCTAGTGGAAACTGAGACGCTTCGCTCGCTGCGCTCGCTCGGTCGATAAAACAGTAAAAATATTTTGTCTGTACTAGTATTTTTGACTGAAATGGATAGAGGGACACTTAAAAAGAATAATAGAAATCAAAATTTTGTTTTTTGTAATTTCTTGTCTGTCTGTCTGTCTGTATGTATGATCACGCTAATCTCCGAAAGTACTGAACCGATTTGAATGAAACTTTTTTTGTTGTATAGCTATTAAGCCTGGGCAACATTTAGGCTATAATTTATTTTGAAAACTGGAACACCTCATGAAGAACCAAAACAGAACAGTTAAACTATAAGAAATATGGGAATGGTGCCTTAACAAAAGTCGTTCAACCTGATAAGCATTTTCTGCTGACGTATAAAAATCGAAGATCAGGATCATCTGATGAAGAACTCCAAGAGACCAGCTACTCTATAAAATAAATGGAAATGGGGCCTTAGCAAAAGTAGTTCAACCTGATGAGCATTTTCTACTGACGTATAAATACTCATAGACAGGACACGTGATAGGACAAAGAGGGACTCGGGGTGGGAGTGGTGGTACACGGGAAATTGAAGATAACGAGCAGACGAAGATCGTTTATTGAATGAAATATCACTTTTGGTTCATTTTAACACCGCGACTGTACTAAGAGTACCTAATATATTCCCGCGGGATACGGGATAACCAAATGGCTGAAATTTTGAGTACTGGAGTTTAGGTTACTGCAGTTTGGAATACAAAAAGATTTTTCATCTAAGTGAAACTCACGCGGGCGAAGCCGCGGGCAACAGCTAGTGGTGTATAATTATATTTTTAATGGTATGATATATAATTTTATAATGTATTAAGTAGTATTAATATAATGTAACTAGACTACCTACAACCTGTAACCCTGGGAAGACCGGTAGAAGGAGTCGCTCGCCTGCCACTTGTAACCAATGTAAGTAAACGAATAAAAATATTTTTCATTTTTTTCATTCCATAAAATCAAATATTTCCTCCATAGATAAACACATAAAATATACAAAATAAATTAAAAACTTAGAAAATGTAAGTAAGGTGAGGTTTGAAATTTCGTTATCTCTTCGGCAACCGGTTGAATGTATTTTCCTTAACTTTTTTGCTCTTCCCGTTTCCTCGCATCTAGAAAAAGCTTCGCCGCGAAAGTACAAGCAAAAAAGCTCCAATGCATGGTTATTATCAGTAAGTTCTTTTACTCAACTACGACAAGAAGAGTAATGGGCTTTTGTTTTTACGAAAAATGTTCCAGCTAAATTAATCCATACTAATATTATAAATGCGAAAGTTTGGATGTGAGTTTGTGAATTTGTGAGTTTGTGAGTCTGTGAGTTTGTGAGGATGTTTGTAACTCAATCACGCAAAATCTACTGGACGGAATTCGATGAAATTTGGTACAGAGGTAGATAATGACCTGGAATAGCACATAGGCTACTTTTTATCCCGGAAAAAATGGTTCCCGTGGGCATGGGATAACAATTATAGTAACGCCATCTATTATTTGACAAAGTAGACGTCATGTCAAAATGACGTTACGTCAAAGAGACGTTACGTCAAAGTGACGTTACGACAGCCTCCCCACTACTTCCATATAAAATGGGCCGTTGCAGTTGCACCGGCCGGCAGTATGCCCGGATACGTCGAGGTGTGTGGACCGCTGCTGATTGCACGGACGGACTAATGGCACTCTGCTTAAACTTCTATATATTATGTGTGGGAAGGAACATCAGTGAGTTGGTTGTGATGTACATTGCGTGCGGAGGCGGCATAGCCGTATGAGGTACACTACATTTTTTCCATTACATCTAATTTGTCATTAGATGGCGCTTTAATTAAGTTTAGTTCTCACGGCCTGTCACGAGATGGCACTTAACCGCGGACAAGTTCTTTCAATATTTTTTCGCGAAGAATGTTTTTTCGAGTAATCCATACTATCCATACTATATATAATATTATAAATGCGAAAGTTTGGATGTGAGTTTGTGAGTTTGTGAGTTTGTGAGTCTGTGAGTTTGTGAGGATGTTTGTTACTCAATCACGCAAAATCTACTGGACGGGTTTCGATGAAATTTGGTACAGAGGTAGATAATGACTTGGAATAGCACATAGGCTACTTTTTATCCCGGAAAAAATGGTTCCCGTGGGCATGGGATAACAATTATAGTAACGCCATCTATTATTTGACAAAATAGACGTCATGTCAAAATGACGTTACGTCAAAGAGACGTTACGTCAAAGAGACGTTATGTCAAAGTGACGTTACGTCAAAGTGACGTTACGACAGCCTCCCCACTACTTCCATATAAAATGGGCCGTTGCACCGGCCGGCAGTATGCCCGGATACGTCGAGGTGTGCGGACCGCTGCTGAGTGCACGGACGGACTAATGGCACTCTGCTTAAACTTCTATATATTATGTGTGTGAAGGAACATCAGTGAGTTGGTTGTGATGTACATTGCGTGCGGAGGCGGCATAGCCGTATGAGGTACACTACATTTTTTCCATTACATGGCGCTTTAATTAAGTTTAGTTCTCACGGCCTGTCATGAGATGGCACTTTACCGCAGACAAGTTCTTTCAATATTTTTTCGCGAAGAATGTTTTTTCGAGTAATCCATGCTTCCATACTAATATTATAAATGCGAAAGTTTGGATGTGAGTTTGTGAATTTGTGAGTTTGTGAGTCTGTGAGTTTGTGAGGATGTTTGTTACTCAATCACGCAAAATCTACTGGACGGATTTCGATGAAATTTGGTACAGAGGTAGATAATGACCTGGAATAGCACACAGGCTACTTTTTATCCCGAAAAAAATGGTTCCAGTGGGCATGGGATAACAATTATAGTAATGCCATCTATTATTTGACAAAATAGACGTCATGTCAAAATGACGTTACGTCAAAGAGACGTTACGTCAAAGTGACGTTACGTCAAAGTGACGTTACGTCAAAGTGACGTTACGACAGCCTCCCCACTACTTCCATATAAAATGGGCCGTTGCACCGGCCGGCAGTATGCCCGGATACGTCGAGGTGTGCGGACCGCTGCTGAGTGCACGGACGGACTAATGGCACTCTGCTTAAACTTCTATATATTATGTGTGTGAAGGAACATCAGTGAGTTGGTTGTGATGTACATTGCGTGCGGAGGCGGCATAGCCGTATGAGGTACACTACATTTTTTCCATTACATCTAATTTGTCATTAGATGGCGCTTTAATTAAGTTTAGTTCTCACGGCCTGTCACGAGATGGCACTTTACCGCGGACAAGTTCTTTCAATATTTTTTCGCGAAGAATGTTTTTTCGAGTAATATTTTTATAAATGTTTAGCGAAAACAGTAGCGCCACAGAATAGTAAATAGTACTAACGTACATATCGGTCACTCACCGCCCCGCACTCATTTCAAATACCGCACCCCACCCTGCCCAGCACTTCGCTGTAGACATCACTGACACGGTTTAGGCGCGATTGGTTCAAAGTTCCAAAAAATGTCTAATTCGCGGTTGGTCAAATTCGCGGTTGGTCCAATTCGCAGTTGGTTCAATTCGCAGTTGGTCCAATTCGCGGTTGGTCAAAAAATAAACAATGTATCCGAAATTGTAATTTTTTTTGAGTGTTAAACTTTGTTTATTGAGAAGCTAAGATCATATAGTAGTAGTTAGGTTTAGGTTATTTTTTTTAAGACCGCCTGGAAAGATTTTGAGGGCGGAAACGAAGTTAGGTTCAGGTTATTTTTTTTATCACTGCCCGGAAAGACTTGAAGGCAGAAAATAAGTTAGGTTCAGGTTATTTTTTTTTTATTACCGCCCGGAAAGACTTGAAGACAGAAAATAAGTTAGGTTCAGGTAACTTTTTATGACCTGTTGGCACGTTTTTTTATTTTTTTATATCTTTATCAATATATCTATCTATGCGCGGTCGGTAACGGTGAAATTTTCGCGATTGAAAATCACGACATGCACGCAAGCAACCTTACTAAATTTCATGCACACATATATATGCGAGTGTATAAACGTATTTGCCTATGAATTTGTAATTTTGCCTATTTGCTATTTTACCTATTTTTTAACTCGCTCCATCGTGAATAAAGTGCTAACTCGCGCTCAAACAACAGTTTCACAGGGGCGGGATAATGATTAATCCTTTTTTGCCGCGGGCGAAGCCGCGGGTAACAGCTAGTAATGCTATATTTGTTTATAATATTGTAATATGGTATTTAAAGGGTAATAAAAAGACACAATATTTGAACGAAAGTCAAATAAAAATCTGGTGGTAATAAATATACTTACGTATAGAGTGATTTTATTTCATAAAGTTAGAAAAAAAAAACAAAAAAATATTTTTTTCTACGTCTATGTTTTATTTGGCGATATGTTGGTTATATGTTACTGCCAACATTAATGCTGCATAATAACTGCCAATAGAAGAAAAATTACATTATACCGGAAGATTGACAGACGAAAAATTTTATTTTGCGGATCTCGATATTTTGCGGAGATATTTTTTATAAAGCGTAAGTGAGCACCTACTAGGGTTCATTCGGGGAAATCGTTGGGCTTTGTTCCCGGGAAATCAAGCTCGAGAAAAGTCGAGAACTCGAGAAATCATTTACCTATATAAAAAATATTTTTAAGGCAAAAACAGAACCCTTATAAGATCACTTTGTTGTCCGTCTGTCTGTCAAACTTTTTTCTCAGGAATGCTTAAAGGTATCAAGTTGAAACTAATATGATTACTCGGTCTCATTCAGCAAATCAAAATTATACGTCAACACGATCAGGAGTTATTACCGTAAATGTTGCATTTTTTTGCATATTTTGCGATTTCAAGCAGCAATCAAAACCTATGGGGTACACCCTGTTGACCTAATATTATGAAATTTGGCAAAAAGTAACGTCTAATGCGTCTAACAGTATTTGCACAGGAATAAATCTGAACATTGTAGATATGTTGTTGGAAGTTTAAAAAAAAGTGTTACAAACTTATTTTTGCGCTCGATGCAGTATGAATCCTAGGGATCGAACTGCAAAGTTAAGTTTTTTTTAAACTAAGTAGTTGGTCTTTTAGTAAGAGCTATAATGTGAGATGCTTTGCGTGTACGGAACCCTCGGTGCGCGAGTTCGACTCTCACTTAGCCGATTTTTTTTAAAGATATTACGGTTTCTTCTATTCATGTTGATTTTTGTTTAGTTTGGTAGGAATAAAAACAAACCCTATTAAGAAACTTCTCATTAAACTCCATGCCGGGCATCCTCCACCACTGGCGCTGCGCGGCCGCGAAACATGAGTGGAAACTATACTGTTCGCGTCATATAAAAAGAACGCTGGTAGAAAGAGGAGGGTGTGAGCTTGCGCATGGGTACGACAAGTACTAGTCTTTTAACTAGTTTATTAGAAGCTACTTTTTTTATAAGTTCTAAATTACAAGCCAAAAATGGTGCTGTCATATAATTATGAGTCTGAATAATATTATTTCTGTATTTAAAACAAAATACAGAAATAATATTATACATTAGGAAAACCACACTTTGTTGACGTTATTAGAACCAAATAATATGAGAAAACGTACGTAAATGTAAATTTCTCGACAACCCGAGAAGACCCGAGAAATTAGCCTCGAGAATTCTCGAGACCCGAGAAATTGAAAAGCTCGAGAAATCATGAACCCTAGCACCTACCCTTAACGGTAGGACAGGGATAAAAATGGAAATTCAAGCAAGCGAAGCCGCTGACAAAAGCTAGTTTCTCATAATAATAGATAACAATAGCCAACGGTTTCACCCACCACCCATTCCGCCATCTTGCCATAAACACAGATGGCTAAGATAGTTCTGAGTTGTGTCCAATTTCCTTAAGGCCAAGCAGTAACTTGCCCACCGCCACCGCAAATGACGGCCGTAATGTGCTGTTACGAGCCACTATGTCGTACTGTACTGATGTTAAATGCAATAGGGTACCTAACTTTTCTCATTGCTGCCATAGAAATCTAAATGATAAGGCTAGAAGTGGCAAACACGCGTGATAAGACAGGAAGCCAGAAAAAAAAAAAAAAATATACAAAAAAAATATTTTTTTACAAGCTTTTATTGTCGTCAGATGCTTGACAAAAATTTCACGCCCGTTGATTGAATGATGATTCAACAATGAGGAAAATCCGCGGTGCAACATTAGGTCACGCATGTCATATTAATGCATTGTCATTGAGCGCAATACACACCAAAGCCGCCGACCCGCCGACACAACCCGCGGCCGAATTATATCGGCAACACAAACAAAAAAGTTGCCGACATAGGTCGGCGGGTCGGCGGCTTTGGTGTGTATTGCGCTTAACTGAACCCACGTGTAAAATTGTAACTCTGTGGGATAAGCAGAGTTGGGTTCTAAGATAGCTTGCAAAAGACCCGAATCATTTACATACATACATAGAATCACGTCTTTATCCCTTACGGGGTAGACAGAGCCAAGAGTCGTGAGACTGGAAGGCCACGCTTAGCTGAATAGCCGAAATCATTTAATTTGTGATATTGTATACTAGCTGCTGCCCGCGGCTTCGCCCGCGTGAGTTTCCTTAGATGAAAAATCTTTTTGTGTTCCATACTGTAGTAACCTAAACTCCAGTACTCAAAATTTCAGCTATTTGGTTATCCCGTGTCCCGCGGGAATATATTAGGTACTTGTAGTACAGTCGCGGTGTTAAAATGAATCAAAAGTGATATTTAATTCAATAAACGATCTTCGTCTGCTCGGTATCTACAATTTCCCGTGTACCACCACTCCCACCCCGAGTCCCTCTTTATCCTATCCCGTGTTCTGTCTATTAATACGTCAGTAGAAAATGCTCATCAGGTTGAACGACTTTTGCTAAGGCCCCATTTCCATTTTTTATAGAGTAGCTGGTCTCTTGGAGTTCTTCATCAGATGTTGCATAAACTTAAATTTTCATACGTCAGCAGAAAATGCTCATCAGGTTAAACGACTTTTGCTAAGGCGCCATTTCCATATATGTAATAGTGTAGCTGGTCCCTTGGAATTCTTCATCAGATGATCCTGATCTTCGATTTTTATACGTCAACAGAAAATGCTCGTCAGATTGATAAACTTTTCCAAAGGTACCATTTCCA
Source organism: Ephestia elutella (assembly GCA_018467065.1). Lineage (NCBI taxonomy): Eukaryota > Metazoa > Arthropoda > Insecta > Lepidoptera > Pyralidae > Ephestia > Ephestia elutella. Next base: position 1,884,835 of record CM031566.1, on the reverse strand, counting down.
TATTTCTTATAGTTTAGCTGTTCTGTTAAGGTTCTTCATCAGGTGTTCCAGTTTTCAAAATCACTTATAGCCTATATGTTGCCCAGGCTTAATAGCTATACAACAAAAAAAGTTTCATTCAAATCCGTCCAGTAGATATTGCGTGAAACGCGTACATACATACAGACAGACAGACAAGAAATTCCAAAAATTTTTTTTTGCTTTCTATTATTCTTTTTAAGTGTCCCTCTATCCATTTCAGTCAAAAATACTAAATGTACTGTACAGACAAAATATCTTTACGGTTTTATTATTATACCCACGACCCCTTTATGCTGTTAAATAAGCGCGAAGTAGAAATCACCAAAATTGCGCAGCGCCATCTATTGAAAATATTGAGAAATAATTTCAGCTTACATTTCTCATTTTATCAACGCCATCTATTGGATATTTTTCTAGGCACAATCAGTAGATGACCGGAATAAATTTGCAAATGAATTTATTCGTTTCTTTTTAAAATTAAAAAAAGTAAGAAATTAATTCTAGAAAACAAATAAAAAAGGAAAACAGAAAATTATTGTTAGTGGCAGTATTCGATCCAGCTACTTTCTTGAAATATTTCTTTACTAAAATATTTAAAAAAATATAGAATCTAAAAAACTAATAAAAAACGCAAAAAAAAAAATGGAAAAAAAGTCACATCTGGCAGGATTCGAACCCTGTACTTAAAAAAGTAATCCGCCGCCTCTAACGATAGGCCAACATGCATTGCTTGTGACTGGCGAAATTTCAAATGGGATTTGTCTAATGGTACGCAAATTCACCCCTTTTTTGGACTGTAAGGGTTGAAATTGTGAACAACCCTTTCTTATGTGGGCAGTATATTGTATAATGAAGACACTAACCAAATTTCACGTTTAAAGCTTTTATAGTTTCGGTTTTGTGATGATAAATTAGTTTACCTCCCCTTTTTAACCCCTTTAGAGGTTGAATTTCAAAAAACGCTGAAACACGCCATTGGTTATTTTTGTTGAGAAGCATTCTTGCCAAGTTTCAAGTAAATCAGTGAAGATTTAATTTTTTTCATACAAACTTTGCTCCTCAATTTTAACCCCCTTAGGGGTCTAATTTTGAAAAATCCTTTCTTATCTGAGCACTACGTATTAACATAAAACTTCGATCCAAATTTCAAGTTTATAGCTTTTATGGTTTAGGCTGGGCGTTGATTTATCAGACACCCTTGTTCTTTTATATATATAGATAATCTGTGCCCGAACGTACAAAAATTTAAAGGTAGGTACTAAAAATTAAATGAATGAAAGCTTTAACGTTTGTTTTCCTTTAACGGAAGTAGGTGGTAGTTTATGAGAAAACTATCATACATGAGTCAGATTGGTCTACAAACTCATGTGACACAGTTAGGATTTGAACCCGGGTCCTACCCGACCTCAGGCGGGTGTCATTACCACTTGGCCACCACCGCTTCAGAAAATTCTTTATAACCTCTTTTATAATCTTCCTTATTTATGGCTATCAAAATATTTTGTCAAATTGGTCCTGTAGTTTCAGCGATTAGCGGTACTACAGTACCTACCAATGAGCGATTTTTCTGACAGCTAATTAAGAAAAAAATAATCAGTATAAAAAAATCTCAACAGATGGAGTTTTATTGAAAGCCGAATTGTAATAATGGCTGTCAGAGGCAGAAAAAAATCACATAACAGTTTGACAATTGCACAGATCACAATATTGATACTTTTTAGATGTTTTTATTAGGTTTTTTTTTATGCCAATCCCGTGCATTTTTGCTTTTTGAATGGTCTCGCCTTTTACTAAGCGCCACCTATAAATTAATCTGGAACCATTTTTTTTGGGTCTCGGAAAATCCCTCATTTGAAAAAATCGGTTAAATTATGTTACTAGATAATTAGAATTACTAGGTTTATAATTACTAGGTTTATTTTATTTAGTAGCTAAATAGTTTTACAAAGAGATGATGACCATAAAATAGGTACATTTCCAACAATTTATGAACACTAAACCTAGATGAACAGACAGACAGACAGGAGGCAAACAATACTGCGGCTTGAGAAAGTAGGTTGTGGAGATAAATAGTGATTCGCTATTGAAATGACAATAGTCATTTAATTATTTATCGCAGTTTCTAAAATTTCTATGTCAATCAAGTAAACCTAACGTCGCCTATGCGATGTCGGGTCGTTTGAGACTGCATGCGGAACCAACGCACCTTTCAAACGCTAGTTCATCACTTAGATCACTTAACCACCACATCTACAAACTGATAGATGACCAACTTTACTCTATTTATAAATACAAAAATTGAGATTTTTTATACTTATAGAAAAATATATACAGTAGGAGAAAACATTTGAGATACTTGATTATTTACGACAATCCGTTTAAAATTAATTGTTTATAAATTTATACCACACTAGCTGTCGCCCGCGGCTTCGCCCGCGTGAGTTTCGCTTAGATGAAAAATCTCTCTTGGAGCTTTTAATCAGATGATCCAGATCTTCAATTTTTATACGTCAGCAGGAAATGCTCATCAGGTTGAACGACTTTTGCTAAGGCGCCATTTCCATATTTCTTATAGTTTAGCTGCTCTGTTAAGGGTCTTCATCAGGTGTTCCAGTTTTCAAAATCAATTATAGCCTATATGTTGCCCAGGCTTAATAGCTATACAACAAAAAAAGTTTAATTCAAATCCGTCCAGTAGTTTTTGCGTGAAACGCGTACATACATACAGACAGACAGACAAGAAATTCCAAAAAACATGTTTTTTGCTTTCTATTATTCTTTTTAAGTGTCCCTCTATCCATTTCAGTCAAAAATACTAAATGTACAGACAAAATATTTTTACTGTTTTATTATATGTATAGATTTTGATAAAATTTAGCCTAGGGTTATTTATCAAGAAACTCTCACATGAGAATAGCCCAGTGACGTGATTTTTTTTATAAGAAGTTAGTGATATCTGTACGTATTTGACTACTGGACGATTTTTGATGAATGAATACACAAATATGTGTCGTAACACAAAAGAAACTTTAAACCCCTACATTCCCACTGGATCAAAGACCCAAATAATATAATAAATCAGAATACCCTGACAATAACGTCATGAACATCACAAGGGAAAATTAAATAATGCCATCCAATATGGCAGCCCAGACATTTCATCCCAAATCTGATGTACATTTATGAGAAATGTATCACAAAGGACGGGCGAGATTGCTTAACATAGTTATATATATGACATAGTTATTATGTTGTTTGTAGGTATGGGTAAACCAATAACGGACGCAATCATTTATGCTTTTCGTGTCATATGTTTATTTCGGTGTTTCTTTTTTATTTATTACTTTTACCCGTGGATTCGCTCGAGAGAAAACTATTAGGGACAATTCCTGTATTCAGGATGAAGTATGGATAAAGATGTCTTAAATCATTTCACATATAGAAAGGTTCCCTAAGGTTTGACTGTCAGACAATTATTTTAGCATTAAGTCCACCATTTGTACTGTACTTTTGTATGTGTGTACAATAAAGTTTGAATAAAAAAATAAATAGACTAGACATGTAACTAATACGCTGAGGAAGATTTCTCAAATAGTGGCACTTACATACCACGAAGATGGGGTGGTAAGCTAAAAGCTAAGTGTCTGGACACTATGGATGGGACGTAGGAAGCAAGGCAAACCAGCTGCCCGCTGGAGCGATGACAGCGCCAAAATAGGATGCCCATTATGGAGAAAAATTGCACAAGATCGAGAAGCTTGGCAAATAGAAGAGGCTTATATCCTACAGCGGTGGTGACCGAGTTATAGGGCGCCCGCCTGTGGCTGCAAAGGTCCCAGGTTCGAATCCTGCCCGGGCTACATGAGTTTGTAATCTGACTCCTGTACCTATGTTAGTTTTCATCGACCACCACTTGCTTCCGGTGAAGGAAAACATCGTATGGAAACCTGCACTCTGATTGATGATTATCAGCTAGTGTGTGAAATGGAGAAGGTAATGGCAAACCACTCCATTAAAATTGCCAAGAGAATCGTTGAGTGTGTTTAATTCCACGTAATGACTACGACCCTGAGTCATGAGGAAATACGACTAAAGAGAGATGTCCTACAGTGGATAAAATGATCTGCAAAAGAAGTATAGTCACTCACACACGCAGCAGACGCCGAGACCGTGCGCGCAGTCGCCGCTGGCCTTCCCGTCCCGCTGGCGGCAGTCGTACGGGTTGAGACAGATGCCTGCGCGTGCGATGGTGTCGGTGGCCGGCTTGCACTCCCGCTCGCCGCCCACGGGGAAGAAGTTGAACACGCGGCCCAGGGATAGAATACCTGGAAATAGAAAATTATTTTCAGTTCCTGATTTCTGTTGTTTCTTCATTATCGGCCATTTTAATGTGCCCACTGCTGGGGTACTGGCCTTCCCTATGGATGGATAAGGAGGCTGTGGTTACAGCTAGATATTCAGATTTCTATGGTTATAGCTCTCAACCTAGAAAGTTGACCAGCCTCATTTTGAAATAGCAACACCTCTCCTAGTTACCAGCTTGTAACTCGCCATGTTATAGAAATATGTTATTTGATGTCGCGTCTTTCTAAGTTGCAATGTTGTTAGTTACAATAATGCTTGCAACTTCGGAATTAGGTTCAGTCACAGAATAAGTAAGTTTTAACCATGTAACCTGCTTTTTCCCTCGGCTCAGCGTGAAGAATGGAATTTCCAAAATTCCTTTCATAATCCTCTAGCTAATATAAAGAACGTCTCTACAAAATTTATATTTCAACGTTAACGGTTTCGTCTCTTCGTTGGGACGTTGATATACCAATCAGGCAGTCAGCGTTCATTTTAACATTAGTAATAGTACATAGTACAACTCATCATTATTGAGTATATAAAAGTTCTTTAGAATAGTGCAGTACCATATTTCACGCGGAGGAAGTCCGCCAGCCCCAACATAAATATTGCAAGCCGCCATGTCGCGTGTAGCCCGGTCGCGTTATGGGGTACAATTAACCTATATTCCTGTACAATAAGGAACGGTCTAAATATTTCATGTGTTTTGTTCTTACCCGGGACTCGCTGTAATCTAAATATTTTATTGTTGTACTTTTGGGCTAGTCGGAGAGCCAATTTCGCAATGAGTAGGATTTCTTGCTAAAATTAAAATTTTGTCGGGATCGAGTAATATTTATTTATTTAGCTGCACCCCTGGGCTCCGCTCCTGTGGGATTTTCGGGATAAAGGTTACCCTATACTCTATACTATATGTTTTCTATAAACTAGCAGCGATCCCAGATCAGACCAGATAGCCAACCCACGAACTAACCCACGCCGCCACGCTCTACACGTGGCTTGATAAAGCCGGGTCGATTATCCCTAATACCTACCCCGTGACGTTACGCCCCGTACTAATAGGTACCTATTATTCTTTCCTATTTTGCGTTACTGAATAACAAACATCCACACATCCAAACTTTTACATTTATTATATTAGTGAAATTAGTGGGAATGTAACCTCGTAGGAGCCACTAGTTGGGGAGCTAATTTTACAACGAATAACTTCTTACTCGATTACCAACGAGAAACATAAAATTTATTGCCTACTTTTAGAAGCCGCTAGTTGGGAGCTAATTTCGCAAACTTTTCACTATAATTCTAAACCTGGGTGCGAATAACATAAAATTAAGCACCGCTAACAAGGGCTCTATGTATGATTAATAATGTTTTGCAATGAATGAATGTTTTTGAAAATTATAAAAATAAACAATAATATGTTAAGTGATTATGTCCTCAGACTATATTAGTACAGTCGTGTCGTGTGCAGATAAAACTAGCCCCCTTATCTCACTGAATCCTATCTCTAATGAAATTCAAATTCTTCATAAAGCTGAAGAGTATGTTTATTTTATGTCTGAAACTCCGGGGCATACAGCACACCTAGAATAACACAAAAAAAATCAAAACGGAAAAAACCTTTAAAAAATACCTTCTATACAAATGCTTATCGCATTGTATGTTAGGTAGAGAGCCAGAACGTCAGATTTATGTCAAAACCAGAATTGTTATGCAGAACAAATGTTCAAACATTTATTCTTCAAATAGCCCTACAATTTAGACGACCCAGTAATGACTATAAAGTTCAAAGAAGACAGGAATGAGACAAAATAATCAGCTTATTTATATTTCCCGAGCCATTTGTGTGCATGAGGCATCGCCTGACCTTTCTTTCGAGTTTATTTTCCATTTGAGTCCCCGCAAAAGATTTTTTCTATTTACGAATAGCGAAGAGAAATGACTAGCTATCAGAAAGCTTTTGTGTCATTGACCATCAAAAATTGTAGAGTGGGGGAGTAGTAAATTCATTTAATATCAAGGTCAATAGTATAGGGAGCTATGTTGGAAACTTTAAAACCCGCCTCTTCAAAAAACATCCTAAAAGGGAAATATGCACAAGAGCAGTTATGAAAAGAGCCATGGAACGAGCATGCTCTGCATCAAATTGACCGAGATCATAATCTAAAGACCCGACGTCGAACGAAAGTACAAGACATGATCTCCATAGTCCCAGCTTTAAAATGGTACTGGGCTGGGCACATGGTCAAAAGGAACGAAGATGGGTGGAGTAACTGAATGGTACCCGGAAACGGAAAGCGTATCGTGTAGGACATGCGGCAGCTAGTATGTAGACGATAAAATCAAATCAAAATAATAATAATTGATGAACGATGTCGATTACAGAGATAATAATAATTGATGAATGACGATGTCAAGAATCTTCGCTAACATTTTCCTACTTACCTACCTTTCGGCCGCTATGTTCTTCTGGGGGTCGGCACAGTAATAACTGGATTAGGGCGGCCAAAGGACAGTAACAAATGTTTTGATTAACATCAAGTAGAATGAGTAAATGAAAAATCGCAACAACGACGTCTAATTCGTTAGTTATCAACGAACGCCGGCGACAAACGCTCGGTCCGTTTAAAAGCAACAGCACTAATTTGAACAACTCGATTACGGAGCCCCGCGGAGCCCTGCCGACATTTAACGCAGCTGGAAGAAACTAGCTAATTAGACGATTCGCAGACTTTATGTTTTACTTCAAGACTCTAGAATGTTTGAAAAAGGTCGTAAAATATTAAGGCACAAGATGTACAAGAACAAAAGTTGAATTAATGAGCATGATTAAGTACAACCTGGTATTTTATTATTCACTAACTTTTGCTTCGTCCGCGTGAATTTGGACAAATCAAATCAAAAATTCTTTATTGAAACTTGGCCTTCAAATAAAGCTCTTTTTCACGTCAAAAACTAATTATTTAATCATAATATGTTATGTCTTAAAGCTACAAACTATTGGCATTTCGGAAGGACCACTGCTGAGAAGTAATGCCGAAAGAAACTCTTGAAACAGTCTTGGTCGCCTAACATGGTGTATCATATCACCCATTTCACCCCAAAAGTGACAAAAAGGCAAAAGTGGACGATCGTGGTTATTACGTATCTCGTCCTTAGAAAAGGACAAAGAAGAATCTCAAAGGCCCTTTCGTCCACCCATCTCTGTCCAAGACCAACTAAGTCGGACCATAACAAAGTACTACATGATAAAAAATCTAAATAGTTGGACAATGTAAAACAATTTTACTAATCGCCAGACAGAATTATAATTATACAAGACATTACAAATGCAATAAAAAAATAATGATGTCTTCTGCCGCCTTCTCACTTTCGTGCCATCTTTCGCTTTCATCATAATGATGTTGATGATGACAAACAAAACAGTTATAACTAACTACTTCTTATATACGAATATACCTACTTACTAACCTTCTTATTCAACAATTAGCTTATGAAAATAATAGGTTTCATACATAAGAGTTGAGAATTGATTTACTAATTAATAAGTAAAATGAAAATGATTTTATTTAAATAGGCTAAAAAATAGCACTTTTAAATCGTCATATTCTTGTTTTCAACCGACTTCCCAAAAAAGGAGGAGGTTATATGTTTCGATGTATGTATGTTTTTTTTTTTATGTATGTTCGCCGATTTCTCCGCCAATTGTGGACTGATTTCCAAAATTGTTTTTTTATTCGAAAGGGTTTATTCCCAAGTTGGTCCCATTTTAACCACGTCCGAATCTGTTCGGTAATTTTAAAGATACCTAACAAATAATAAAAATATCAACATTGCATTATAGAGCAAAAGCCCGCGACAGCATGCCCTTTCTTATTTTATTAAAACTCAAGATTTTCTGTGTATGTCCCCAACATAGATATAGCGATTAGCGACTATAAAAGTTGGATCATGATTACTTATAGGCAGATAATTTATTTGTAGCAATAGCATATAAAGTGGTAGCTCAATTTCCTCAAAGTAAAGTTTTTTAAAGATTTTATTCAGAATAATATTAGAAATCACGCCATCCATTACCAGGCAATTGGTGCAGATATAAACCCCTGCCAGACATTGTTACTTTACTAAATTATAGTTATATTTGTTTTATTACAAAATCTGAATTTAATGTTACTTTGGGAGGCCCCAAGGGTGCTTTTTATATCTATAAACATCATCCTTGCTAGCCATATTACCTGCATAAGCAACTAAGATCTAAACTTCATACCTAGTCGCTAATATTTTTACCCGTATACACCACGCGGAGAAACATTCAGCATTTTTAAAATAAGGAAGGTTTGGTCGTCGCGGGCTCTCGGTCTATTTATGTGCCAAAAATAACAGACAATTTGACATGTTTGACATTTCAAATCAGACTGACATAAAAAGTTTCGAATTCTTAATTCTTTATTTTCGGCCAGAAGAAAAGTTTAAGTTTTTATTAAAGAAAATTAGTGTAGTAGCACTAAAAATAATAAAATAAAACTTTTTTCCAAAAAAGTGAACCGACTTCCATCATAAAACTTAAAATCAAGAAATAATAATAAAGAAAAATGTATTGGCATGCTACCTACTGAATGAGGTGAAGTCGGTGCCGAAAAAAATAAATAATCTAAATTTACATTAGAATCGTGTATACATATACGAGTATATAAAATGCCTAGCTAAACAATTACATAACACCCTTACTCCTGCACTTGGCACCGACTTCACCTCAATCAGTAGGTAGCATGCCAATACATTTTTCTATATTATTATTTCTTGATTTTAAGTTTTATGATGGAAGTCGGTTCACTTTTTTGGAAAAAAGTTTTATTTAGTTATTTGATGTCATAAAATTACTTAAAGTATAAGGTTAATACCGCCTCCAAAGCGCAAGTGGAGAAGAGGCGGCGCAACAACCTCTACTGCTGCATTTTCTCCAAAGACGTCACTTCAAAGTCGAAGTCAAAATAGTTTTATCACTAGTACGGAAGAAAAAGTCAAAATAGAAGAAAAGTCGTCACAGCCGTTCCTAAATGGGCTTTGGTCTGTTTTTTTTCTCTTTTTTCGCTTTTTGCAATATAAATCTTAATTTATTTTTCCTTTTATTATCACCTTATCATAATCAGCCTACATTTTTCTTTTTACAAAAAAATCGAGTAATAAGAAATTCAGTTAAAGTACTCGCAAAGTCAAGATAACCCGACAGAACTGGGAATTAACTCACGTTTAAGTAATTTAAGCTCCGTGGCTGGGGTTTGAGTAAAATGAATAAACTCCACAGCGACATTTGCTGCAGACGTCTTCTTTAAAATACAAAATATTACGTTGTTCCTTACAGGACTTTTGATTCATTCGAGGCTACAGAATATAAAGTGCATTTACATATTATCAACATAACAATACCTAATTTTACATTTTTTGTATTTTGAAAAAATTGAATATTAGTAGGTATTTCGAAACGACTTATTTATTCAATTAGCTTTTGCCCTTGGCTTCGCCCGCGTGAATGTCGTTTTACACGTATCTTATCGCCTTAGGAGGAATTTTCAAAATTGTGGCCGTCTTTAGTGTCTAAGCAAAATTTAAAGTTTCTACGTTCAACGGTTTCTCCTCTGCGTTGATATCCTAGTCAGTATAATCTTTAACTTGACTTATTTGAGTAAATACGATAATTTTTATCGTATCGACCACTTGTTTCTGGTGGTTAAACGTAAAAAAAAACAGGACTCCACTTGTAAGGCTATATAATAGGTATATTTCAGAGGATGGCTGTGATGTATTATATTTTTTGTTACATGTTCATGTTCAGCCAAGCAGAGGCGGCAGAAACACACTACCAAAACCCCGAAGGCCGGGTGCTAAGCTGGATACTATGAAATATTGTGTACACCACACTGCGGTAATAACCGGGACAGATTGAAGACGGACGATTTTTGTATATACTATGAAATATCGAAGGCGCGCCTCGGACACTCCATACAACGCTCGCAAATCGACTACATTGGCAAATGACGTTTGTACACGCGCCAATATGTGCGTATACGCGGTCAAATACCAGTGATCTCTACAACAAAGTGCGGGTGGGGTGCGTTATTTGAAACAGGTGCGGGGCGCTGGATTTGTTTATATTAATTTTATGAAAACCTGATGATGTGGAAGTTAATGCGTGTACATTTTTGAAAATGACAAAATAAATTTTCATTACAAATTAAACTCAAAAGAAAATTGAACCTTTTGAAAGCGAGACAATATAGGTCTATTTAAAATATAAATATTAAGTATAAATCGTTAATAAAATAAATATCAATTGTAAATTCAACTTTGTATAACAAAGTTTTAATAATTTAAACCGCTTACTATGCAAATTTGTCTGTATTTGGATTAAATTTCGAGAACGATTAAAATTCTAATTGCGTCTAAGAAATGTACAAGTTTAATTCACGTTATTTGCATTGGAATAAAGAATATTTTATATAATATTATACCTACCTCATATAATGTCTGTATATTAAATTACATGTACTTAATCCATACTAATATTATAAATGCAAAAGTTTGGATGTGAGTTTGTGAGTTTGTGAATTTGTGAGTTTGTGAGTTTGTGAGTTTGTGAGTTTGTGAGTTTGTGAGTTTGTGAGTTTGTGAGTTTGTGAGTTTGTGAGTTTGTGAGTTTGTGAGGATGTTTGTTACTCAATCACGCAAAATCTACTGGACGGATTTCGATGAAATTTGGTACAGAGGTAGATGATGACCTGGAATAGCACACAGGCTACTTTTTATCCCGGGAAAAAGCACTGTTCCCGTGGGAAATTCACGCGGGCGAAGCCGCGGGCAAAAGCTAGTATGATATATGAATAGAAGACAGTGGAAGTTGCTAGAGGAGGCCTATGCCAAGAGGCACTCTGAAACGAGAGATACTCTTTAACAACGTTACACGACAACAGAAACCGTTTCAGCATAGAAGGGCTTATTATTATTATTTTTAAAAATGAGATCTATATGTGAAGTATCCTCGAACCAAGTTACATGCAAATCGGTCCATAAACGTAGAAGATATTCTGCTGTGACAGACTAGGACGGACGGACGGACTGAACGATCTTATAAGGGTTCCTTGTCGGACTACGGAACCCTAAAAAGATTAGAAATGTATACATATCATTAGATTTTGATTATTAATTGCTCAACAGTGGTACTGGTGTCATTTCTCAAGTCTAATTCTAAATTATTTGGGATGTTAAATTAACCCGATTTTCTGATCTTCAATTATCATCTGAAAATTATAGTTGCAAAAAAAAAAGATCTTGTAAATTTCGATGTTCTTTCGACGAGACGAGAGAAAAATCCCAGATTTTTTTTTAATGCAGTCACCTTCTAAGACGCATACATCCCGCGGCAGTGCATGTTCCCGGAAATTTTATCAGTAGGGTAAAAACGGTCACGTTTTGAATATTTCTCATTTCCTAAATATTTAAAAGTGAACCTTATTCTACCACACATAAGGTTCACTATCAAATATTCCTCAAAAATGGAAAAATGGATCATATCCCGATTCACGAAAGTGACCTTTTTAATCTACCAGGTCTCGGGGCGGCTGTTAAGCCGAGTATTGTGCTCCGGGTAACGGGTTTAAATCTCTGATACCCTAAGCTTAGCAGCTTAGGAGGTTGCGGCTTCGGAAGGTAGTGGCTAGTGCTAATTTTAAAGCAGATTTACTATGTATAGCCTGTCTAGGAATGTAAAAACCCTCGCCATGTTGCGTAAAAGCAGTAACTAATTTCTTACACTGGCAACTAATTTAAAAACCTTTCTGTCATTTCTCCTGTCAAAGTTTGACTTTCAATCAAGGGCGGATCCAGTATTTTTATTTCTATGGGAAGGGCACCGTTTTCCGTTCTCGAGAATATTTCCGAGAAATTCCCTTCGGCCACTTTTGTCATTGGAGAAAGACACCATAACACACTCGTGCGAGTATGACCAAATTGTGTTCCCGAACCGATACGACATTGGAACCTTCAAAAAACGATATGTCTTCTGGAAAGGCTGGCAACATTCCTTTAATACAGTTGTCCATGGGCAGCGGTGATCATTTACCATCAGGTGACCCGCTTGCTCGTTTGCCGCCCGCCCTATGTTATAAAAAGAGATTTTTTCAGTGGAGTTTGTGAGCTGTAATAGTACATTGTGATATAAGTGCGGTAAGTTGAAAATTACAGCTGAGGCGATATTGCTAGCCCGAGCCGTAGGCGAGGGCTACAAGAAAGGCAGAGGCTGTAATTTTCAAAGCGCACGTATGTCATACGACGTTTTATAACATATTTGCAAGGAAATATTTAAATAAAACTCGGAAAACGACAATACCAAAGAAAAAGCGCGCGGTATAATTTTACTTGTTCACAAATTAGCGATGCGCGCGCATCAGCGCTTTTTTTTTTAAAGGCAAATGCACAAATAACAGCCAGTATTACTAATAAAGTAAATTAATATTTTTGTGTTTTATTTTACATTTACAGATAAATAATGGTTGTAATTTATTGTCAAAATTAATTTAAAGAATTTAAATTTTTATTTATTTTATCTCCTTAAGTTAATTTTATTCATAAAATGTTGACCAATTTTCTGACATAAAAACTTTCTTTTTTTTAAAAAAAAAAGTATCGTTCGTTTTTAGACGGAGCGTGCGTTTTACTTTACAATAACGCACAAGTGCGTAATGAGATACAATACAATATTGAAATTGGTGAAATAAGTGACACTTTACGAGCAAATATGTTATAAAACACTCTTCTCTACTTGCGCCTTGGAAGCTATGGTAAGCTACGTTGTATGCCTTGGTATTATTTGATGTCAATAAGTGAAATAAGCATTGAAATATAAAGAATTTTGAAATTGACACCAACTCTGATACAGATCTCTCCAGGCTATCTCTCCAGAACTTCATTTATCGAAACTGGGATCTAAAGCGTGCCATTCATTATTAAAACGCTGTCAGCGGTTTACCAGGCCCGATCTGATCCGAATCGATTCTGTTCACGACATTTCGGGAACACTTTGAATAATTTACATCCTTTCAGTTTACGTTAAAGTAGTATGATCACCTGTCGCATTATTAACACGTTCACTGCGTAAGGAAAAAAATAATACTTGTCTCTATGACGTTTCGAGATCGAAAAGTACTCGTAGTGTTTCTTCTATAATGACGCAACGAGACAGTTCAGATCTCGTACAACTTGTTTACTTTAAATCTAAATATCTTTATGGAAATAGCTTAAATATATTTTTTTCTTTAACGGACCGTTCAAGTATCTATGTAGCTTATACTATGTCAATTCGCTCGAATTTAGCATAAAAATCCATAAAGATATTTCCATTTAAAAATTACGTCATCTGATATATCTCGTAATGCATCAGATGGTAAAAAAATACGTGTTCGATTAGATCTCGGGACGTATAGACAGATAAATGTCGATAAATGAATAGTGATGGGACAAATTAAAAAAAAATTATATCGATCGAGAACCTTTTATAAAAAAAAATTAATGTCTTTCATTAAAACATGATAAACACAATGTTTTGTTACACATTTGACAAAATCCTTTCACTTGTTTTGTTTTTCTGTCTGCCTCTCTGCTTGTCATAGATAATCTTGCCTTTTCATAGCAACCTACACAGCGTCTCTTCTTACTATTGATTGTATATTTATGTTCCGACCCGTTAGAGTTGTTATCTTTTTGTTTATCAAAGGGAATTCCGGTAAATTTTTGAATAATGCTTTCAATAAAACATTTTTTCGATAGCTTTTTTTCATTTGTTTTGTTATAGACGACCCATGCATTTACTAAAGCTGTACCAAAAATGAGCTCCATCATTAATTTTCGATACCACTTTATTCCTCGTTTTAAGGTGCTATAGTATGATGACATTTGATCGCTATAGTCTATCCCCTTTTTGCCATCATTGTAAAAGAAAACACATTCTGGCTTTTTAATACATTCTTCCTTTCCTCGTCTATTTCTTTTTTTTACTCTTATTTTGGCATCGTGCACTTTACGGAAGTTTACGCAACACTAATTAATTCCTCGTCAAGATTCGTACTAGTCTAAGCGGTCACGGGAATTTTCGTAACGATCAGGGAAACGGATAGACTTGCTTTTATGGGTTGTAGAGTAGTCCCCTAATGTGAATGATGTCGGTCTGCCGGCTCTCAGTGGTAGCTTCTTCGAGCTATAGGGCCTGGAAGGTGCTTCGTTGTTGCGAAAAAAAAATGATCTGAGAAATGGTTAGTTTTAGTACATATTCAAAGTATGGCATCTCCGCATGTGAAACAAGTTGGTCTGCCGGCTGTCAGTGGTTGCATTTCAGAGCTATGAGGCGCGCAAGCCACTGCATAGTTACAAAAAAAAAAACGATAAGAGAAATGGTTAGTTTTAGTACCAATTGGAAGAATGGTGTATCCACAGATGAAACGAGTTGGTCTGCCGGCTGTCAGTGGTTGTATTTCAGAGCTATCATCGTTCACGTAAGTCGCTTATTTAAGGAAAAAGTCTAAAAAAACATTGAAAAGCGGGAAAATAGGCTAATTTTTCTAGTTCATGCCAGCCGCTGTCGTATCTGCGTATGTTTAACCCAACCTCAAACTTGCGCCGCGCACCACCGCACTGTGGGGAAAAAAAATCGCCTCTAGAGAAAAAAAGGTTTTCTTCAGAAAATCTACGTCGATTTTGGTAAAAACTGATTATGTATTTCATTTTTGATCTTAATAAGAAGACTTTTTATTAATACTATTTTTGCTAATATTGCATTATTTTAATAGGTACTAAAACTGACCATTTCTCTTACCGTTTTTTTTTTCGTAACTAAGCAGTGACTTTCGCGCCTCATAGCTCTGAAATGCAACCACTGACAGCCGGCAGACCAACTTGTTTCACATGCGGAGATGCCATACTTTGAATATGTACTAAAACTAACCATTCCTCAGATCGTTTTCTATTTTTTGCAACAATGAAGCTCCTTCTAGCCTTAATAGTGTTACGGGTATAAAGGTTCAGAGGGAGATCATTACACTGGTTTTCATATTATTAGCTCCTTTATTTTATATTAAATACATTTTACAATCTTATGAGTTCTTATCTATCTGCCATATTTTTCCAATCTCAACAAGAGAACATCTACGACATTCATAGTGATGTGAAACACGTATGACTCATAGAGTTATTTAATTCTATGACTAGTGATGTCCTCTTTCCTATCCTAACACCTTCTCCTATTTTTAAATTTAACTAAATTTGAAAATATCTATTTGCCTAAATTTTAAATAACTAAATCTTACTTAAACTTTCTCTATAAAAATCCTGCTTTATTAGGTACCTACTCTTCTTCCGTATATCTATCCGTATTTCTTATAAAATGTTTTCTCTAATTTTTCCTTTCTTATTCTTTTGCGTTTATTCCAGGGTTTATATTCTTCCAAAGACTCCTTCTCCGAATTTATAGCTCTTTCCCTGTTTTCTTTAATATGTCTATTTGTAGTTATTTCTAGTTCTTTCTTTTGTTCTTGCACATTTTCTGTTATTTCCTGTTCTTTAATATACTCAATAAAATTTACATTTTCTTCTTCCTCTTTTATAGTTATAAAATTTCTTTCTACTTGTTTTTCATTGTTAATTTTCCCATTTTCATTTTGTAGTATTAATCTAGTGTTTTCTCTTGTTTTGTCTTTTGTTGTTACATTTACTTTAGTCAATAAACATTTTTCTGCTGGTATATTTTGTTTTATATTTACTTTATACAGTCCATTTTCCCTTTTTCCTGTCCATACCAATTCATTATTTTTGTATATTTTAACGCTGTCCCTTGTTAATAATACTGATACTTCTGTTGACTTTTGTTTCTTAAAATTCTTCAAAATGTTTTTCTCTTCCGTCATGTGTACGGTACATCCAGAATCAACTATAAAATTATACTTTTCTTTTGTATCTAGTTCCAATGAGTTCGAGAGAAATGCCAAATGTTGTTTCTTTTTATCCTTTTGTTCATTATTTTTATTTCTGAAAAAACAGTTTTCTTCTTTGTGGTTTGTCTTCTTGCAAATACCACACTGATTTTTCCTAAAATTGCATTCACTTTCTTTGTGGTTTGTTTTCTTACAAATTCCACACATCTTACATTCCTTTTTTATATGTCCAAATTTATGACATTTAAAACATTCAACTAAAAATGCTACTGGTTTTTCCTGTTCTTTTTCTAAAAATCTATTTTGTTCTGCTAATAATCTATTTGTAAAGTTTACAAGTGTCCTTCTATTTTCTTCTGTGGATTCCCACGCTGTTATAAAATGTTTGTACTCGTTTGGGAGGCATGTCAGTATTTTTGAAATTACCATTTTGTCAGTAATGCCCTCACCTAAACTATTTATTCTCATTCTTAAATTTTCTAACTCTGTTATAATTTGTGACAAATCCTTACCTTCGCTTTTGAAACTGAAAAATTGTTGTAATAAGGAACACTTGTTCCTTTCTTCACAGCCTTCAAATATTAAACATAATTTATCGTACATTTCTTTTGCTGTGGTACAACTCATTATATGAAATTTAAATTTTCTATCTATTGTTAACAAAATTAATTTCTGAGCTTTTGCGTCTTTTAATTCAAAATCCTTTTTCTCTTTGTCTTCCTTTTTTATCGAAATGGCCGACATTGTGTCACTCAATCCATTGGCTTTCAAAAATATATTTATTTCGAATTTCCACATGTGGAAATTCTCACTACTTGTTAGTTTTTCTATATTTTCTACTTCTTCTTTCATTTTTACTGGTTTTTCTTACCTTTCTAACCTTTTATCTCAATTTTATTTTTTTCAATTTTCTCCGTTTTTTCTGTTTTTACTTTCTGTGTTTTTCCGCAGTTTTTTCGTCTGGTCCCATAACCTGTTACGGGTAAAATAGGTTCAGAGGGAGATCATTACACTGGTTTTCATATTATTAGCTCCTTTATTTTATATTAAATACATTTTACAATCTTATGAGTTCTTATCTATCTGCCATATTTTTCCAATCTCAACAAGAGAACATCTACGACATTCATAGTGATGTGAAACACGTATGACTCATAGAGTTATTTAATTCTATGACTAGTGATGTCCTCTTTCCTATCCTAACAAATAGCTCAAAGTGGCAACCACTGATAGCCGGCAGACCAACTTGTTTCACATGAGGAGATGCCATATTTTGAATATGTACTAAAACTAACCATTTCTCTGATAATTTTTTTTTTCAACAATGAAGCCCCTTCCAGGCCCTAGGTATAGCTCGAATTGGCAACCACTGAATGCCGGCAGACCAACTTGTTTCACCTGTGGAGACACCATTCTTTCAATAAGAACTAAAACTGACCATTTCTTTTACCGTTTTATTTCGTAACTATGCAGTGACTTTCGCGCTTCATAGCTCTGAAATGCAACCACTGACAGCCGGCAGACCAACGTTTCACATGCGGAGATACCATACTTTGAATATGTACTAAAACCAACCATTCCTCAGATCGTTTTCTATTTTTTGCAACAATGAAGCTTCTTCTAGCCTTTATAGCTCAAAGTGGCAACCGCTGACAGCCGGCAGACCAACTTGTTTCACATACGGAGATGCCATACTTTGAATATATACTAAAACTAACCATTCCTCGGATAATTTTTTTTTGCAACAATGAAGGCCATTTTCCTCAAGGCAATTTTCCAGGCCCTAGGTATAGCTCGAAGTGCAAACACTGAAGGCCGGCAGACCAACTTGTTTCACCTGTGGAGACACCATTCTTTCAATAGATACTAAAACTGATCATTTCTCTAACCGTTTTTTTTCGTAAATATGCAGTAACTTTCGCGCATCATCGCTCTGAAATGCAACCACTGACAGCCGGCAGACCAACTTTTTTCACATGTGGAGATGCCATAGTTTGAATATGTACTAAAACTAACCATTTCTCTGATAATTTTTTTTTTTTTGCAACAATGAAGGCCATTCTCTCAAGGCAATTTTCTAGGCCCTAGGTATAGCTCGAAATGGCAAACACTGAAGGCCGGCAGACCAACTTGTTTCACCTGTGGAGACACCATTCTTTCAATAGGTACTAAAACTGACCATTTCTTTTACCGTTTTATTTCGTAACTATGCAGTGACTTTCGCGCATCATCGCTCTGAAATGCGACCACTGACAGCCGGCAGACCAACTTGTTTCACATGCGGAGATGCCATACTTTGAACATGTAATAAATCTAACAATTTCTCCGATCATTTTTTTTTCGCAACAAGCTCGAAGTGGCAACCACTGAGAGCCGGTAGACCAACTCGTTTCACCTTTACTTATTCAAAGTATGGCATCTCCGTATGTGAAACAAGTTGGTCTGCCGGCTGTCAGCGGTTGTCACTTTGAGCTATAAACGCTAGAAGGAGCTTCATTGTTGCAAAAAATAGAAATCGATCTGAGGAATGGTAAGTTTTAGTACATATTCAAAGTACGGTATCTCCGCATATGAAATAAGTTGGTCTGCCGGCTGTCGGTGGTTGCATTTCAGAGCTATGAGGCGCGAAAGTCACTGCATAGTTACGAAATAAAACGGTAAAAGAAATGGTCAGTTTTAGTTCTTATTGAAAGAATGGTGTCTCCACAGGTGAAACAAGTTGGTCTGCCGGCCTTCAGTGGTTGCCACTTCGAGCTATACCTAGGGCCTGGAATTCCTTCCTTCATTGTTGAAAAACAAAAATTATCAGATAAATGGTTAGTTTTAGTATATATTCAAAATATGGTATGTCCGCATGTGAAACAAGTTGGTCTGCCGGCTGTTAGTGGTTGCATTTCAGAGCTATGAGGCTCGAAAGTCACTGCATAGTTACGAAAAAAAACGGTAAAAGAAATGGTCAGTTTTAGTACCTATTGAAAGAATGTTGTCTCCACAGGTGAAACCAGGGGGTCGTCCACCATTGGGTTTTGACAGTTCAGGCACGTACTTCGTTTCACAGATGGATGGATACACACCATGTACACATACAATGATTAGATGTGTGTGTATCCGTCCACACACACTATTATAAAAAACATTTGGAATGTATAGACAATACAAAAAAAAATATATTGGCAAACTGTGTAGGGATTGCATGAGTAATTAACCGGCATTTGCCGATAAGCTCAATTTTTAGAGAAATATGTTAAAATTTTAAGATACCTACATTACCTACGGTACCTACATTATCATTTCCTGAAGTCCGGGGTAATCTGTGTATATGATTCAAGTAAAATTAAATTATAATTTTGCTTTATGAAATCTTTGCCGCAATATGGCTTTATGAGAATAGTTTTATATGCCGAGTGAAATATGAAATTGTATATTTAAGTGATTCCCTATTCAGATTTACCAGAAATTGAGGGAGTTAATTTGAGAATGTTCGATTCGGGTTATCGTGAGGTATCTTTCGTTTAAACTCACATCGTTTTTTCAGATTAGATAAAATATTGAATATGTGCTTTTTTTTCAAAAACAAGTACAATTTTATTACCAAAAAAAGTTTGTGAAAATAATTACATTTTTTTATTTTTTTATTTATTGCGACTAGAAAGTCGCGGTTTGCCCTGTTGACCGCTATACCACAACAATTTGTATAAAATGTTCTGTGTTACCTATTTATGAATTGTACTTACTCATTATTATTCAATACTAAGGGGTAAATATTAACAGCTGGCAACAGTGAAGGTGTCAAGAGTCAATCCATCAAAAATATGTCAAGAAAACTAAAATAAAATGATAAAGTAGGTTCCTACCAAAGAAGTTTTATACATTTTATAGGTATCTATCATAGAGCAACACAGACTAAACGCGAAAGTCCTTGTATAGTATCAACCATGGAACGAATAAGAATGTATCTAACTCTAACTCCACAGAAATAAAAATATCTACAACAATTTTTAAGCTTTTCACAAACAATTATAAATATAACAATCAATATAATCAATGTAGGTACATAAAGATCAAAAGAAGAGTTACAAAATGACTATGCGCGTTTTCTACCACAGATTTTTTTTTCTACATAATATCATAGATAATGTGCGATACTATACTTCGAGCAACAAGGACTTCCGCAGGCGGGAATCCGGGTATCCATAAAGTTATTATATTGTACCCCCATGGGTAACATAATCCACACTAATATTATAAAGAGGTAAGATTTGTTTATTTGTTTGTTTGTTTGTTTGTTTGTAACGAATAGGCTCCGAAACTACTGGACCGATTTTTAAATTTTTTTCACCGTTTAGTAGCTACACTATCCCTGAGTGTTATAGGCTATATTTTATTTCCAAAATATTTAGGGATCCTTACTAAAACTTTAATAATGTAACCCAAGTTGTGCAAAAATAACTTTAAAAATTCCTTTCATCGCGTGCGCTGCTAAAACTATTAATGATAGATCAAAATGATGTACTACGTGTTTGTAGAACAAATCATTATCTACAAAAAATGTCGCGACAGCATATGCCTAACTATTATAGTTAAGACACAATAAGAGTTTTTAGTTTAAAAAATAATAATTAAAATGACGCCATTAGAAACATGTCTTTATTTATACTTTGTTATTAATCCTTATCAAAATAAATGATTTTGTGATCACGAACACTTCAGTACCTTTATATTACTTTTTGATTTATCAAAATCGGACAATTGATTCGGAAGATATCACAAATATAAAATCGCGTGGTCGCCGCCGCCGCCGTAGGATGGAAAAACTGCTCATTCCACTTTTAAACTTCCCCTATCCGTAAACCTTGAGCAACAATCTACATGTTCTATCCGCAAAAATGGGCCTCTTGGTAAGTTACTACAAGACGCCTCATTGATTATGTGGGGTGAATGTACCATAGAGCACACATAGAGGCAGTAGACAGAACCTTACAAGATCTAAGAAACTCTTCTGCTCCCATGGGATTACTTTTGTATTTGCTGGAGATTTCCGACAGACTCTTCCTGTCATTAATAGAGGTACGCGGGCAGATATTATCAAAGCATGCTTGAAATCGTCTCCCTTATGGACAACAATTGAACATTTAAAATTACGGACGAATATGAGAGCTCATGTTCGTGGAATCACAGAGTGCACAGCAACTGCTAAAACTTGGAGACGGAACTTTTCCCACTCCAAATTTAAGCAGGAATTGTGAAATCCGTCTGGATGAGTCTCTAGGCCAAATAGTCCATAATTAAGAAATTTTAATAGATGCAATATATCCTGACATTGCTAATTTGCATGAAAAGGACTTTCATTGGCTGTGCTCTAGGGCAATAGTTTCGCCTAAAAATGATACAGTGAATGAAATAAACGATTTGATTATTCAGAAAGTACCTGGACAAATAAAATCATACAAATCGATTGACACCGTTATTAATACTGAAGACGTAGTACATTATCCACAAGAATTTTTAAACTCATTAAACCCTTCTGGGCTACCACCACATGAATTAACGTTAAAAATCGGAATTCCTATCATGCTTTTAAGAAACTTATCCCCTCCAAATATGTGCAATGGGACGAGGTTATTAATTAAGGATTTGAAGGACAATTTAATTGTAGCAACCATTATCACCGGCCCAGCAGCTGGTCAACTAGCATATATACCGAGGATACCGATGATCCCGACTGATTTACCAATACCGTTTAAACGGCTTCAATTTCCTATAAAAACGTCTTTTGCATTAACAATTAATAAGTCTCAAGGCCAAACATTTGAATTAGTGGGGATAGACTTAAGAAAAGAATTCTTTACTCATGGCCAACTCTATGTTGTTCTGTCGCGGGTCGGATCTCCTGAAAATCAATTCATTTTGTTGCCAGAAAACAAAACAACATCAAATGTTGTTTATAGGGAAGCTCTAACTAATTAAATTTAATGGCTTCTAATGATATGTTTCTTACACAAACATTAAAAAATAAAAATACGAAGAAAAAGTAAAAAAAAAACAAAAAATAAATAAATAAAAAAACTAGATAAAAATGTAAAAAGAGACGATAATCTATCTTTCTTTAAAATTTTACTCTTTTTGATGATGGAGTATTCAAAAATTATAATAAAAAAAATTAAATTACCCGTGCGAAGCCGGGGCGGGCTGCTAGTTAGTTATACAATACCAGTAATATTCATATATTAGTTATAAAATACCTAGCGGTCACAGAAATATTTATTTTTTAGATAAAGTACTCTTTATTTAATAATTTAAGTCTGTGCTACCCACAGAAATATATATTAAAAAAAATTGTTTCTCTGGTGCTACCGGTATAATAAGTTTATGGTTGTCTGCTTTTTGTAAAAAGAAAATACTCTATTGGAAATTCTAGTTTGGAGAGATTGCAACCGGTATTTATCGTTAAAGACTTTGATTCGTGAAATATTCATGGCTGGAAATAAAATATCATCTACAAAAAAATACATTAAATTTTCAAGGAAGACACAATGATGTTTACCCTAAATTTCAGGAAAAGCGCAAAATTATTGTATAAATGTCCCCAAGTCCGAAAAATATAAATCCAATTTTTTATAAACATTTTTCGCTGCTGCCCGATAACACTTTTATTGAATTTTGCATTCTATGTACTCTAACAGTTTTTTTTTTCTTCTAACTAGCTTATCTAACTTTTAACTAATATTATAAATGCGAAAGTTAATTTGTTTATTTGTTTGTTACCTCTTTACGCTTTATTTACCTGACCAATTTTCCTGAAACTTCGCATACATATAGTTAGAAGACCGGTAGGACCAGAAAGACATGGTACCTTTCATCCTGGGAGCACTGTTCCCGTGGGAAATTCACGCAGGGGAAACCGCGGGCAAAAGCTAGTAAATTATAAATGCCAAAAAAAGCAAGTAATATTTATTTGAATTATATTATATACTAGCTTTTGTACGCCGCTTCGCCCGCGTGATTTCCCACGGGAACAGTGCTTTTTCCCGGAACGAAAGGTACCATATATCCTTCTTAGATTTTTGAACTATGTGTACCTATGCGATATTTCAGGAAGATTGGTTCAGTAGATAAAGCGTGAAGAGGTAACAAACAAACAAATAATTAACAAACAAAGTCACTTTCGCATTTATAATATTAGTTAGGATAGGATTAGGATTAGTTAGGATTTAGGAAGGTACGTAGTATTGGATTAGTATATTCTCTGGACAAAATTGACAAACCTACAACTTATTTCATTTGTAATGCTTGGTAATTTTTTTAAAGAGGTTGCCACATTTGACTGACGTGATTTGACCACAGACATAAAATACTCTAAAATAAAATATATCCAAGCTTGATAATATGTCATAAAATACATTTAACCCAAAACATTTTCAAGTAGCAAAATATGTTAATGTAATTGGTTATTTACCTACATTTTACCTAGTACATTTATAAAAGATAAAAATAAACAAATATAGCTCTATTTCAAGGTGGAATGCACAGATGGAATCAAAAGCTCGATGTAACATTAAACCATTGCTTGATTCATAAAATTACAAGATTCAAGAACTGATTTATCTCCTAATTATGGTCTAAAAAGAGAAGGAAAAGGCTTTGACTATTCTGCGTAACAAGAGATGTAGGTATACACTTATACCTATTTACTGTATATATACATCATGTTTTTAATAAATAAATATATGTAAAATATGACTTGTTATTTATTTAAGAAACCTACTATGTAACTATGATAAAAGTACAAAATATTGTGCATTGAAAGCAAATGCACGTAAGCCTTTCCTACGATAATATTTGATTTATTATAGTGTAGTGATCAAGATTATGGATCAGCCACTTGTTAGGCACTATAGGCTATTTTATTTAAATTATGTACTTTCTCCACGCATTATTATAGTCAGGCGCTAGAAA
This sequence comes from Ephestia elutella, assembly GCA_018467065.1. Classification (NCBI taxonomy): domain Eukaryota; kingdom Metazoa; phylum Arthropoda; class Insecta; order Lepidoptera; family Pyralidae; genus Ephestia; species Ephestia elutella. The sequence continues at coordinate 1,860,536 of CM031566.1, read as the reverse complement.
GTGCTACTAGATTGACAAAAGCTTGAGAACAATGCCTTTATTTATTGATATTCTATATAAAGTACTCTCATATAGAAATCAGATATATAGTACTAATTGCATGCATCTGAGATGCTCAAAAATCCAAAAATAGATATTCTATAACGTCTAATAACGTACCTAACTCAATGATATAAACATATTAGACGTGACGTATTAGTTGTCTGTTCTCGATTACATACAATATTTTTCAATTTAGTAATTGAAACAACCAATCATAGGCCAAGAATGAAGGTTCGTTTGCTGCACGTAGTTGCTCCGCGCTATCTTGAGCTGACGGAAAAATATCATTGAAAGTGCTCGCTTTTCCGTATCTTTCGTTGTCAAAAGCAAATGACAAGCTGTCGAAAAATGCAGTTGTGTGTGTAAAATTTTCTGAGATTCCTGTGATTGGATGATCGACGATCGTTCGGAGTGGTGTGTAACTGTCTAATCGACCCGTGAGTTGAGGTTGGATGCGGTTTTGTGCTTGTGTGTATTCGGTAGGAATACACACAAGCACAAATCACGTGGTTTCACGTGTCACGTCCAGCACGTAAGGCACTTGGGAGACGACCTTCAGTTGGTCTGCCGGCCTTCATTGTTTAAAAAATATATATATCAGAGAAATGGTTAGTTTTAGTACATATTCAAAATATGGCATCTCCGCATGTGAAACAAGTTGGTCCGCCGGCTGTCAGTGGTTGCCACTTTGAGCTATACCTAGGGCCTGAAAGGAGCTTCATTGTTGCAAAAAATAGAAAACGATCTGAGAAATGGTTAGTTTTAGTACATATTCAAAGTATGGCATCTCCGCATGTGAAACAAGTTGGTCTGCCGGCTATCAGAGGTTGCATTACAGAACTATGAGGCGCGAAAGTTACTGCATAGTTACGAAAAAAAAACCGTAAGAGAAATGGTCAGTTTTAGTACCTATTGGAAGAATGGTGTCTCCACAGGTTAACGAGTCTGTCTGCCGGCTTTCAGTGGTTACCACTTCGAGCTCTAGAGCCTGGAATCATTGTTGCGAAAAAAAATGCTTAGAGAAATGGTTAGTTTTAGTACATATTCAAAATATGGCATCTCCGCATGTGAAACAAGTTGGTCCGCCGGCTGTCAGTGGTTGCCACTTTGAGCTATACCTAGGGCCTGAAAGGAGCTTCATTGTTGCAAAAAATAGAAAACGATCTGAGAAATGGTTAGTTTTAGTACATATTCAAAGTATGGCATCTCCGCATGTGAAACAAGTTGGTCTGCCGGCTATCAGAGGTTGCATTACAGAACTATGAGGCGCGAAAGTTACTGCATAGTTACGAAAAAAAACCGTAAGAGAAATGGTCAGTTTTAGTACCTATTGGAAGAATGGTGTCTCCACAGGTTAACGAGTCTGTCTGCCGGCTTTCAGTGGTTACCACTTCGAGCTCTAGAGCCTGGAATCATTGTTGCGAAAAAAAATGCTCAGAGAAATGGTTAGTTTTAGTAAATATTCAAAGTATGGCATCTCCGTATGTGAAACAAGTTGGTCTGCCGGCTGTCAGTGGTTGCCACTTTGAGCTATAGGGGCTGAAAAGGGCTTCATTGTAGCGAAAAAAAAAACGATCACAGAAATGGTTAGTTTTAGTATATATTCAAAGTATGGCATCTCCGTATGTGAAAAAAGTTGGTCTGCCGGCTGTCAGTGGTTGCCACTTTGAGCTATAAAGGCTAGAAGGAGCTTCATTGTTGCAAAAAATAGAAAACGATCCGAAGAATGGTTAGTTTTAGTATATATTCAAAGTATGGCATCTCCGTATGTGAAACAAGTTGGTCTGCCGGCTGTCAGCGGTTGCCACTTTGATCTATAAAGGCTAGAAGGAGCTTCATTGTTGCAAAAAATAGAAAACGATCCGAAGAATGGTTAGTTTTAGTATATATTCAAAGTATAGCATCTCCGTATGTGAAACAAGTTGGTCTGCCGGCTGTCAGCGGTTGCCACTTTGAGCTATAAAGGCTAGAAGGAGCTTCATTGTTGCAAAAAATAGAAAACGATCTGAGGAATGGTAAGTTTTAGTACATATTCAAAGTATAGCATCTCCGTATGTGAAACAAGTTGAAACAAGTTGGTCTGCCGGCTGTCAGCGGTTGCCACTTTGAGCTATAAAGGCTAGAAGGAGCTTCATTGTTGCAAAAAATAGAAAACGATCTGAGGAATGGTTAGTTTTAGTACATATTCAAAGTATGGTATCTCCGCATGTGAAACGTTGGTCTGCCAGCTGTCAGTGGTTGCATTTCAGAGCTATGAAGCGCGAAAGTCACTGCATAGTTACGAAATAAAACGGTAAAAGAAATGGTCAGTTTTAGTTCTTATTGAAAGAATGGTGTCTCCACAGGTGAAACAAGTTGGTCTGCCGGCATTCAGTGGTTGCCAATTCGAGCTATACCTAGGGCCTGGAAGGGGCTTCATTGTTGAAAAAAAAAATTATCAGAGAAATGGTTAGTTTTAGTACATATTCAAAATATGGCATCTCCTCATGTGAAACAAGTTGGTCTGCCGGCTATCAGTGGTTGCCACTTTGAGCTATTAAGGCTAGAAGGAGCTTCATTGTTGCAAAAAATAGAAAACGATCTGAGGAATAGTTAGTTTTAGTACATATTCTAAGTATGGCATCTCCGCATGTGAAACAAGTTGGTCTGCCGGCTGTCAGTGGTTGCATTTCAGAGCTATGAGGCGCGAAAGTCACTGCTTAGTTACGAAAAAAAAACGGTAATAGAAATGGTTAGTTTTAGTACCTATTAAAAGAATGCAATGTTAGCAAAAATAGTATTAATAAAAAGTTTTCTTATTAAGATCAAAAATGAAATACATAATCAGTTTTTACCAAAATCGACGTAGATTCTCTGAAGAAAACCTTTTTTTCTCTAGAGGCGATTTTTTTCCCCACAGTGCGGTGGTGCGCGGCGCAAGTTTGAGGTTGGGTTAAACATACGCAGATACGACAGCGGCTGGCATGAACTAGAAAAATTCGCCTATTTTCCCGCTTTTCAATGTTTTTTTAGACTTTTTCCTCTAATAAGCGACTTACGTGAACGATGATAGCTCTGAAATACAACCACAGACAGCCGGCAGACCAACTCGTTTCATCTGTGGAGACACCATTCTTCCAATTGGTACTTAAACTAACCATTTCTCTTATCGTTTTTTTTTTGTAACTATGCAGTGACTTGCGCGCCTCATAGCTCTGAAATGCAACCACTGACAGCCGGCAGACCAACTTGTTTCACATGCGGAGATGCCATACTTTGAATATGTACTAAAACTAACCATTTCTCAGATCGTTTTTTTTTTCGCAACAATGAAGCACCTTCCAGGCCCTATAGCTCGAAGAAGCTACCACTGAGAGCCGGCAGACCGACATCATTCACATTAGGGGACTACTCTACAACCCATAAAAGCAAGTCTATCCGTTTCCCTGATCGTTACGAAAATTCCCGTGACCTCTCGGTCTATACGAGATTGACACGAGATCTTATAGACTTCGTATCGCACTAGGTGTAATTTTTTACTATTTGGTCGCTACGAGACCCATAAGGTCTCGTACGATTTCATTCATAAAATATTACGTCTACGATATTTAGTTAGGGAATACTATAGTCATTTCACTCTAACTGTCATTAATCTTATAGAAAATTCATTCGCGCGAACGAGATAGTTATACAACTCCGCCTCCGCGACGAACGAAACACTCGTACGAGATCTAATATATATCGTACCGCAGTGAACGTGTAAAAGAAGTCTTAAAGTTTCGTTGGATGTTTAAACGCACTAATCTCTAACCACGAAAATTTGTGGAACTAATATTGACAGATAGGCAAAGTGATTATTTTCTCTCTGGGCAACACTAAATCATTGACTAGCGACTTCTTTCGTAAGACTGATAGTAAAGTACTAAAGGAAAACAGCAGATTGACAAAAAGAATGTGTACTTACATTCTTTTAGTCAATCTTCAGGAGTGGTATTTATAGAAATTAAATTAAATTTAAGTGAAAATACATAAAGCAACGCCAACCCGCCTGCCAAGCGTGGCGATTACGGCAAAACCCCCCACGGATAAAATCCTTGGGGGAGGCCTTTGTCCAGCAGTGGACGTCTTTAGGCTGAGAGAGAGAGAGACATAAAGCAACACGGACTCCCCGCGCGCGGAAATCCTTGTTGCTCGTAGATTAAATACTGTATTTTCCAGTAAATTTCCTTTAAATCTTTATAATTCAGTAACCAACATAGCCTGACCTCATAAGTCATCATAATAGCTGTGAAAACAGAGTAAGACCGTAGTCAACACTTCTTATCTCCCCATCTAAATCACCATCTGTCCACAATGACAGAGTCTATGGACCAGGGTCTAATGGACCAGGTGGTAATCGTCTGGTGAAAGTGACGACCCGAATGAGAGATGCGATGTATTTCGACCCGTAATAGGAGTTGTGATTACTGCATGACAAGTGGAAACGCCCTGATAATGAGGATAAAGGTGAGGTAGATTGGTTGAAAAAATAATTATAAAAAAGTATAAGTAGTAGGTAGGTACACACATTTGCATATAAATGTTATTGCTCGTGAATACGTAACTACTAGCACAGATATATAAATATATACGGATAAATCACACAGATTGAGTTAGTGCCAAAGTATGTTCGGGACTTGTGTTATGGGATGGTAACTCAACGATAATATATTTTATAACAAATACATTATATTGATAAACATCCAAGACCCAGGTCAATCTGAAAAAGATCATTTTCCATCTTGACCCGACCGGGGATCGAACCCGGGACCTCCGGTGTGGCGGTCCGGCGTGATGACCGTTTGGCCACGGAGGTCGTAATAAATACTGCTGTATTCTGTGATAATATAATACTATGCTAGTACAGACAGATGCACACTCCCGTACAATGAAAATGCGCCTCTCTAGAAGGCAATATCAGTTAGCTATTTTTTTATTTCTATAATCTCCGCTAGAGTGCAGCACTATATATATATAAGTACTCGTATATGATTCAAGGCGTTAAGGAATTATGGCGAATTAAAAAATTCTTATAGGTACATGAACCCTTGAAACATAACACTCCATTTTAGGGCATTAATTAAAAAAATTGTGTTAAAACATGGATATTTCAACAGTAAACTGTTGAAATATCACAAAGTTACAATTTTTTTTTAATTAAAGATGGGTTTGCTCTTGACCACAATCTTGTCCGAGGACAGAGATAAGGTCTACGATGTAGCGAGCTTACCCAGAAGCAGCCTATTCACTCTGGTTTTGAAGAGAGTCAGGTTGTACGTGCTCGGGAACACAGACGCAGGCAGGGAGTTCCACTGCTTCGCTGTGCGCATTAAAAATGATGACGAAAAGCGCTTGGTGCGTGCAGAGGGAATATTAACCAAGAACGGATGAGTATTACATATTCCAATTAATTTTTTTTTACAATAAAACGACACTTGTACAAAGGAAGATATAAGAAAAACAACAAGATAAAACGCCAAGCCAGTAATTTTAGCACGAATAATTCAAACTTTGTACTGAAAAATAATAAAGCCGGACTCGCTAAAGCAAACACGCGACATATTTGCTTTGAGTGCATTTTCCATTCAAACAAATGTAAAGTCCAGCGAAGTACAGGCACCGGCACATCAAGCTACGCAAACTCACTGAAAATCCCTCGCTATTACCACGGCATATGTTTTGCATGATCACATTACACGCGGTTGAGTGTACTGAGTAATATCTGCGATTTTCTTCAGCCAGTCCACAGTTTAGTCCTTTTCATCGTGTACAGCGAAATTGAAAATTTATGTACAGTTCTACTTCAATAGGTACCTACGAAATTAAAAATTGTTGTAACTATTTTTCAAATATATAGACAGAATATACGAGTAGGACAGATACACATTCATTACATAGAACGTTTCGTACACAGGTATATCAGATAATCCGAGAAACATGAAATATTCGATAATTAAATTAAATTAAAATCAATTAATTAAATTTAATTTGATTATACTCGTAATTACGTAAGCGAGAGAGATCTGTAAGGATCGTAGCAAGTGGAAATCGCTAGTCTCTGCTCCTCTGCCAAGGGGAAAAACGTGATAATATGTATGTGTATGTAAGGGCGAAGGGTCTCTATTGTTTCCCCTAATTTTTTGTACTCCTAATGTAGTTTGGTGCACAAACTTTTAGTACAACATTCATTCGTACATTTTTATGAATTCTAATTTAGTTTAGCCTATTTTTGATTCGCCTAAGTTTTTATCGCCGTATATTTACTTTCCAAATAAGTCATTAGGCCTAATAATTGATTATTTCTAATATTCACAAATACTAATTAATATTTCGTACAAAGCAATTAAGCACAAAATTGTAACACCTAATTATTTCTGTTATAATAATTTCTGATAATTATTACAAAGTATTTAAATCTAATAGCGGGGAGACTAAAATTAAACATTGATGGATTTGTGTTTGATAAATGTCGAGAAGTAAAAGAAAGTTATATTAGGCATGTGAACTAAAGCGTGCAGCATGCAAGCAAGCGTGCAGCATGCAAGCAAGTATACAGCATGCAAGAAAGCCTGCAGCATGCAAGCAAGCATGCCACATGCAAGCAAGCATGCAGTTGCATGCGGCATGCATTCAAGCAAGCATGCAGCATGCAAGCATGCAGCATGCAAGCAGGCATGCAGCAAGCAAGCATGCAGCATGCAAGTATTTCTGGGTGGCTTCACCAGAAGACTCGCTCCGTCGGCCCTTCGATTCATTCGTGCACTCGACCTCGCTACGCTCGAGAGGTCGCCGGCTCGCTTCGCTCGCCACCTCCCCCCCTCGCTGCGGTTCGGCCTCGTGCCCTCATTTCTCTCAGGACCTCCTTCGCGAGCTTCTGGTTCCGCGCGAAGGAATAACACTCTAGTATAGGGCAAACTTGAGCCACGTGAAGTCGGGGTGCTCTAAGTCGGATCTGTGACTTATGAAGATTTTTAGGAATTATTATTAGTAGTGCATTACATCATTCACATCATTCTGAAAATGATTGACGACAGACTGGCCTGTCCTTATCTCCGGCACTGCTGTGATAGACATGTCACAGTACCCATGCCGGTAAGAAAGTACTAATAGTAATAATTAAATTTACTAATATTCAATTAGTTATAATTATAAGAAGTGATTATTATAGTAAGTAATAATTGTCTCAAACAAATTTATACGAGGATATCGTTAGGTGTAAAAAATTAAAAGCCAAACGATTTTAGAACATCTAATAATAGAGACTCAAAAATTGCATGTAATAATTATTAGGCTAAATTATTATTGTGCAAAAACATCAATTAGGCGAGACAATAATTGTGCATAACATGTTTAGGCCAATAAGGTTCGGCGAAGTGAAATTAAAGACAAAAATTTTAAGCGAAACAAAGGGCACCCAAGGGCGAAGCCCCATTGCTCCGTTGCGTTGCGTTGCGTCGTGACAGCGTCGACGCTGCGACGTTTTTCATATATTTTGTTGTAACCTGCCCCATTAATGCGTTGCGTCGTCGGACACGACGTTTCAACGGATCGACGGAGAAGAGACGAAGCGGGAGGAAGGGTGACGTTCTGCGCTGTCAACATTGTTTCCCTACTTGAGGCAGTAATGCCAGAATGGGAATATTTTGTTTGATTGGGAAGTTATATTAGGCCTAAAGATATTATGCTAATGAATAGAGAACCATTTCCAAAGCCAATCAAAATCCAAAAAAAAATTACTCATTAAAAAAAAAACATCAAACTTGTGCTGTATACTATTTATTTTGCCGTTCCAAAATAGAAATTGCTCTGGCGAAATTGGAAAATAACATCTGGCAACCCTGCTACAACTGCAGCGACGGTCGTGGCTAGTGGATGGTGGTGGGGCATACAATGCGTTGATCCGTTGCGACGACGCGACGCAACGCAACGGAGCAAGATGTTCGAAAATCAAATAATTATGTACTGTCGGGGGCAGATAAACCTGACCTGAAATCAGTCAGTTTTATCTGCCCCCTGTATATTCGACTAGCTTTCGCCTGCGTGAATTTCCCACGGGAACAGTGCTTTTTCCCAGAATGAAAAGTACCCTGTGTCCTTCTCAGTACTTGTAACTATGTGTATGCGAAATTTCAGGAAGATTAGTTCAGTAGATAAAGCGTAACAAACAATAAACAAACAAACTCACTTTTCACATTAATAATATGAGTTATGATAACATCACATTTGCGGCGCTGAAAATCTTCTATAAAAAGTAGGTAATGACCTATCTATGTATGTATAGATGTACCTATGATGTACCTATAGTTATTAGTTTACAAACCGGTTTAAACCGGTCGGTGGCGGTGCACACGTGCCCACTTCGTTGGGCATGAAATACAGTCTCCATCGAAACACTATAGATGGCGCTGACTGAAGTTAAAACACGGTATGGTTTCTCCTTTGCGGGACATTAATTTGAAATAGATTTTGAGTAAACATTAAGCAATAATAGCAATTAGCATTATAACCTACACTAACTTATACTTACTGTCTTACAATTTTTGAAGACCCATGCTTTTTTTATGCATTGGGTTAAAAGTGTGTGTTGCCATGCCAGACCTACGGATATGTCTGTCCGTAGATCTACGGATTTTCGGTCTTGTGAAGTCTTGTCTAGTTTACGGACATACGGACTTTAGTCGCTAATCTCTTCACGATTAGTGACGAAATTTTCAAAGAACAAGCGGAAACTTTCTTGGAAATTTCCGGAAATATTCTTGAGAACGGAAAATTTTCCTAAAAATCCGAGAAATTCCCGAGAACTTTTTCAAAAGAAGTTTTCGAGAACTGGGAACTTCTTGGCGGCACATCGCTAAACGCGTTAATTTTTTTTTGCTAGTCAGATTTAGCTTTTAATAAAATGTCTATAGATCTACGGTTTTTTGTAGAGGCAATCTACGGACTACTACGGATTTTTTAAAATTGGATCTGGAAACACTTAAACTCAATTTTTTATATGCCCTAATCCCACTAAATTTCACTAAAAACAGCCATAAGGCAAAAATTTATCAGATCTCTCATGTAGAGCTAAGCTGCAAGATCTACGTGAAGAGTCGAAGTTAGGGCTCGTAGAGTGAGTAGTATGGTAGAGTTAGAAGCTTGGCTCTACATGAGATCTGTTAAATTTTACTTCCATAATAATTCTACTATCCTACTAATATTATAAATGCGAAAGTTTGGATGTGAGGATGTTTGTTACTCAATCACGCCAAATCTACTGGACGGATTTTGATGAAATTTGGTACACGGACAGGCTTGTCACACTCCACGGTAGGTATTAAAGGCAAACTCCCAGCGGTCCAAAAATTCTTTGATCTCAAAAAAATGCCGCCCATACAACTACTCCCAGGCGGGTCCACGGCAATAAAAAATTAGTTTCACGGGTCCACGAGTTTTGAAAGTACAGTCGCCTACAGTTATTGTTTGTATTTTTATTAATTCTATAAAAGATTATCTGTATATATAAAATTGCTTGCTGACTTATTGGTATATCAACGCAGAGACGAAACCGCTGAACGTAGAAACTTGAAATTTCGTACAGAGGTTCTTTATATAGTCTAAGTGAGCACTAAGAAAGGATTTTAGGGTGGAAATTCCAAAATTCCATTCTTAGTGTAAGGGGTGAAATTTACGCTCCTATATCACTATCTCACTCCCTCAAAGTTGAACAATCGGTTTATGTTAAAAAGCATTCTTAACTGTGTACTTAAGTGACATCAAAAAGCTCTGATCTTTGCAATAATTCTTCCTAAGACTGAGGTTTTTATTGAAATCTTAATACTAATTAAGTAGGTACATGACGGATACAAAAAAAATAACAAATTAATATCGACTTCAATCTGCTGACCACTGTACTTATCATAATTTCGTGGACCCACCTGAAATCACTTATATGGAATTTAAATATTTGGCGTGGACTCGCTGATACTAAAATTTTGGACCGCTGGGAGTTTGCCGTATTAAAAACGCAAGTACGTACGGCGGCCCCGCCCACAGTGGTCTGAAATTCAAGCTTCATACTCGTAGAAACTGATTGTCAGAAATTGATAATTAAAAAATGTTATTGTAATTAGTACACCTCCCTTTGTTAACTGTTATAGTATGAAGGTCGTGAGTAGCTCCATGTGTGAGAAAAAAAATATTATATTTTTTTTTGTATGGGAAAAAACCTTCAAAGTGGATTTAAAAAAAACTGAACAGAACTGAGGGTCTGGTATTCACATGAGTTATTACACCTTACATGGCGATTAAGATGACATACAATTGTTATGCCTTTCGGTGCCGCTTTGCATGTAGCAAGCTTTTGAAAGTTTGAGTTTTTGGTAGAAGATTATTCAAGTCTTCGATTTTATATTATAAAGATACCTATAACTTTGAGCATGAAAATAATTGAAATTTGTATATACCTACACAAGGAATAAATAAATATGTACTTAGAATATATTTAAATAGTATAATTGTTCAATTAAAAAATAGGAAATCAAAAGCACATATTCAATAATTACTGAGAAATTTCTTTATTTGATTATACTATTAAATATTATTAGTAAATTACATAATGTAATGTAATAATACTCAGAGCTACAAAAGCTACAAACTAGCATTTCGGAATGACCGCTATTCAGAAGAAACGCCGAAAGAAACTCAACAGTATTGGTCCAAGTCATGCCATTACATTTCACTTCACAGTAATAATGTAATTATAGTCAAATACTTATAATAAATATTTTATGCCTGTGATCGAGTGATTGTTAAAAAAAGTATACCTAAATAGATAAAAATAATTAAAAATAAGTTTATCCTAATACATGACAACAAAAATGACACTGGATTGGATGTAAAAGAAACACTATAACATAACAGTGGCTAAGTCTTGTAAACTATTTTTGCTCTATTAACTATAACATATAAAATATTACTATTTACTTATATATCAACTACTTATAAAATACCAATTATTATAAAGAACCATTAACATCAACAAATTCAATATTCTCCTTGTCTACATCTGCATCGTCACCAATGAGAGATTTCATGTCATCGGTAATAGATGTGTGTTTTGACTTTCTTAGCACAGGCCTTATGCTAGACAGGTAGGGATCTGACGAAACAAGGAGACCATAGAAAATGTCTTCGTTTGTTGCTTTTCGACAAAATTTTCGAGAATGGTCTTCTCGATTTTTTTTTAAATCTTTGTTTCTGGCTTCCGATGCCGCTTCAGATAATTTCCCATTGGGCATCATGTAAAAATGTTTAATGACTTCAGCACCGTGCATTAAAATTTTATGGACACTAGATGTCAAGTGATACCAGCCATATAGTTATAGGGTATGAATAATCAACTACCAAAAACTCAAACTTTCAAAAGCTTGCTACATGCAAAGCGGCACCGAAAGGCATAACAATTGTATGTCATCTTAATCGCCATGTAAGGTGTAATAACTCATGTGAATACCAGACCCTCAGTTCTGTTCAGTATTTTAAAAATCCACTTTAAAGGTTTTTATCCCATACAAAAAAAAATACAATATTTTTTTTCTCACACATGGAGCTACTCACGACATTTATACTATAACAGTTAACAAAGGGAGGTGTACTAATTACAATAACATTTTTTAATTATCAATTTCTGACGATCAGTTTCTATGAGTATGAAGCTTGAATTTCAGACCACTGTGGCCGGCGGCGGCGTGGCTAGCCAGTAGGGCCTCACAAGCGAGTTACGCACACGCGAACTTTTTTCATCACTTACTTCACCGATCCGATCGTTGTTTTATAAATGGAGGAATATAAACAAAACAAACAACCTATGCAGATATTGTAAAAATAAAATAGCTTTCTGACCTACCTACCTACATTTCTACATACTACTAAGACCTAGCCTAGGTTTATTTGAAACGTCATTTGTTCACAAAAGTAGAGTACCAAATAAACAGGCACATACGGCACATATCTGACGGTAATTAAATACTGCAATTATTATTTTAAAGTGGACAACCCTTACTTCGCCAGAAAAGGTAAGCGTTATGCGATGGAAAGTGGTAGAACGTTTAGGTGAATATAACGGTAGGTTATTAGCGTTGTGCGATCTGAATTGCACTTAATTGTATCGTAACGAGAGTCGCTATTCCTTTAATAGATTTTTCGGAGTGTTCCTTCTGTACTTGTACTATTATGTATTCTGTGACACGGGTAGAAAAATACCAGCAATAGAAAATATACTATTTATCCTGAAATTCCCACGGTAGCGAAGCCCCGGGGCGCGGCTAGTAATATTATAAACTAGCGGCCCGCCCCGGCTTCGCTCGGGTGGACAATATTTGTTTTTTAGGGTTCCGTACCTCAAAAGGCAAAAACGGAACTCTTATAAAATCACTTTGTTGTCCGTCTGTCTGCCAAACTTTTTTTTCTCATGAACGCTTAAAGGTATCAAGTTGAAATTAATAACGAAAAATCGGATCCACGGTGTCAAAAAAATAATTAAAATTATACGTCAACGCGATTAAGAGATATTACCGTAAATATTGCGAATTTTCGCATATATTGCAATTTCAGGCAGCAATCAAAATTATGAAAATTGGCAAAAAGCAGTACATAAATAAATCATAAAAAAAGCATACAGAAATAAATCAGAAAATTAAATAAATATATACGGACAAATCACACAAATTGAGTTAGCCCCAAAGTAACTTCGAGACTTGTGTTATGGGATACTAACTCAACGATACTATATTTTATAACAAATACATATATAGATAAACATCCAAGACCCGGGTCAATCTGAAAAAGATCATTTTCCATCTTGACCCGACCGGGGATCGAACCCGGGACCTCCGGTGTGGCAGTCCGGCGTGTGATGACCGTTGGGCCACGGAGGTCGTCAAAATTGTAAATATGTTGTTGGAAGTCTAAAAAAAATGTTACAAACTTATTTTGGCGCTGAATTCAGTATGAGTCTTAGGGATCGAACTGCAAAGTTAAGTTTGTTTTTGAAATTAGTAGGTTTTTAGTGATAGCTTATAATGTGAGATGCTTTGCGTGTACGGAAGTTTGACTCGTACTTGGCCGGTTTTTGTATGATATTTACGTTATTACCTCCTATTAAAATAAATACATACCAAAACGCGCCCGGCCCGATTACTGCGCCTTGCGCCTTTGCTAGCTAGCGCTAGTATAGGTAATATTGGGGCGGATTGCCGTTTTTTAAATAACTCGTAGTATTTCGTAAACTATTGATCTAAATTACATGCAGTAAAAAGCAAATATTAAGTATATTAAGTACTTGTGACAATAGACTTGTTTAATTTGATAAGGATTAATAAACTGTGATTAATATCACCAATTAAAAAACATCTAACGATTTTAATTATTTTTAAAACATAAAAGTAGTTACTGTGGCTGAAGTATAAAAGCTAGGTATATGCTATTGCAGACTTTTTTGTAGATCTATTAATGATACACAATTCCTCCATACATTGTTTTGTTACATCTCTAAGGGATTGGACAGCGTTTTCGATGAAAGCTGCCGGATGGCAATTTTTTTTCCGACTTCCATAACAATTATCGTCATAATTCAACTAATATACACAAAACCTACACAAATTATACACTAAAACCTTCCTCGAGAATCACTCTATCTATTAGTGAAAACCGCATGAAAATCCGTTGCGTAGTTTCAAAAATTTAAGCATACAAAGGGACATAGGGACAGAGAAAGCGACTTTGTTTTATACTATGTAGTGATAGTGATAGTGATAGTGATGTAGTGATAGTGATGCGAAAGTCTGTCTGTTACGCTTTTACGGCTAAACCGCTGCTGGACCGATTTTGATAAAATTTGGTTTGGATATAGTTGAAGATCCGGAGTCAAACATAGACTACTTTTTGTTCAAAAATCAACCCACAAGACAGCAATGGGGGATGAAAGTTTGTATGAAAAATACAGATTTTTTGCCACGGCCGGCGCGTGACAACAGTTAGTACGTTATATTTGATCGCTTTATTAAAGTTCCTCACGACCTATGCCGCAGTGCTATAATCAACATGCAATACCAGTATAGAGCCAGTCCTTATCAGATCCCACCCCACTTGTGAAATGGGACTCATGTCGTGCACAGCATTAAACATAAATTTGCCGGCAATAAATGCCTACCAGACTTGTAAACATGTGAGTGGAGTATTGTATAGTTCAAAAAAATATCAAATTCTTCATCATTCATCTTCAATCCTTTTGGTTAGATACATTTGGCAAGACCGTAAAATCTAAATCGTGATAGTGCAGTCGATTGGGGACTAAATTTGCGACAGAAAAGCGCTGCTGGTTCAAATCTCAGCGACGACCTGACATGAACCTCTGAGTCTGAAGATCAATCTGACTTAGTCGGTCAATTTTTTCGGCCACGACCTGCTTTCAGTAAAGAAAAACATCTGTAAACATCTGACTATCCAGTTTACGAGTATGTAATAAGGTACGCTAGGTGGCGATGATGACTTTAGGTGAAACAATCTGAAACCAGTGTTACCTATAAATTACACACGAAAGGATAAAGATTATATCCGCCCATATTATTGATACTCCGGCAATGATATACGTGTACGTATGCTAGGATTCACTCGGTCCCTAGTAATGCTGCCAGTGCTTAACAGATGTAACAGTGTAAACCACTGCAATGACCTACAATTTGCCGGTAATGGCACGCGCGACCCCGTTCCCAGCGCATCCTTTATCAGAAAGCAATGCTCCGGCCATTGCACGCGCGACTCGGGCTCCAGCCCAGGGCCACTAGTCCTTATCAGATGCAACCGTGTGAACCACTGCAGTGACCCACACCGATCAATTAGAAAGCAATGCAGTGACCACGGGCACGTCCGTAGTATGCAGCTAGCATTGCAGAGCAGGTAAGTGACTGTCATAGAAAATATACATTTTTAGGGTTCCGTACCTCAAAAGGCAAAAACGGAACCCTTATAAGATCACTTTGTTGTCCGTCTGTCTGTCTGTCCGTCTGTCTGTCCGTCTGTCTGTCCGTCTGTCTGTCAAACTTTTTTTTCTCAGGAACGCCTGAAGATATCAAGTTAAAATTAATATCGTATACTCGGATCCACGGTCTCTTTCAGCAAAAAATAATCAAAATTATACGTCAACGCGATCAAGAGGTATTACCGTAAATTAATTTTCGAATATTCTGCGATTTTAGGCAGCAATCAAAAACGGGGTAGGACTTCCCGTTGACTTAAAATTATGAAATTTGGCAAAAAGCAAGGTCTGACAGTACTTATACAGGCTTAAATCTGAAAACTGTAAATATGTTATTGGTATAGTAAAAAAAAAAGTGTTACAAACTTATTTTTGCGCTGGATTCAGTATGAGTCTTAGGGATCGAACTGCAAAGTTAAATTTGTTTTTGAAACTAGTTGGACTTTTAGTTAGAGCTATAATATGAGATGCTTTGCGTGTACGGAACCCTCGGTGCGCGAGTTTGACTCGAACTTGGCCGGTTTTTTTTAGATTTAATATCAGTCTGTCTATTTTCAAGCATTGTTTTCTATGGGAGGGAATTTATAGCACACTCTATAATTATGTGCTGTAAATCTCCACAGAAATATTTAGATTTATTTCGTGTAAATTAAAAATCCATAACAAACACACACTGGCAAAAGCTAATAGCACAAAAATTTAGGTTACCCGACCGCACAGATGCTAGTAATGTTTCCAGGTAACGCGGGACTGGTCTCAAGTAGGTCTTGAAGCTAGCTCCCGACCCGTGTAACAAGACAAGAATCTTCTCCATATATGTACATGTTGTTGCAAGTGGGTTTCGTTAACTGTACATATGGCTTCTTCTGTTTAGTAACACTAGGGGTATATGTATGACATACATAATATAGATTCTTGTATGTTTGTAAACTCTTTATTGAACGCATATACATAAGAAGAACACATATAGTGAAACAAAAAGAGAGGCGTACAATGGCGGACTTATCCCAGAAAGAGATTTTTTCCAGTCTATTAATTTTTAAGAATTTTTTTTCAGCTGGGCCCGTATAGTTTTAGAGGTTTTATGACGAAATTTCTTCACAACTGATCCTCTAAGCTAGTAACAAGGAGGCTGCCTGCTCTTGCGTACGATTTTAATAAATATATTAGACTGAAAAAAATTATACAGTGGGTTTTTAAATTACAACTAGAATTGAAACTAAAACAAATCATAATGATGATGATTGATGAAATTTGTTTTATTTAGGTACTTAAATAGGCTTAAAAATAAGCTTGATTTGTTAGGTTGACGTCAGAAGCCTCCAAAGCGCAAGTGGACAAGAGGCGGCGCAACAAACTCGACTGAAAAAAGAAAAAAACATAAAAAGAAAAAAGCTAAACAGTAAATAAATCCAAGTTCATTATAATTATCTCTAATGCCGCCTTATGACTATAATTCCATAACGCAGGGCATTAGCATAGTTTTCGAGATCAGTCTGCGTGATCGGAACAGCTGTTTTCCACTTTCCCTGGCAACATGCAGCTAGGGTTACCACACTTCAGGATTTATCGTGAGTCCTGATATGTCCTAATTTTATGACCTTTATTTTTTTTTACCGTATTCTTTTGTACTTTTTTGTAGTGCTTAAATGTTTATGACTTATCGTCATCATTTTATTTGGAATTTTTCACATTTTTGCATCTAATACTAGTAATGTTTCCAGCCTTTTGGGCAAGTTGCCGCGGGCCGACGACGGCGACGCTCTTGCTAATCTTGAAGATTTTTATAATCTTTTTCGTAGTTTTTTAGTATATTTTTTAAGTTTAGTTTTAGATTATTCATTGACTTGTTTTGAAATCATCATTGCAGCCTTTGTTTCGTCCGTTTTCGGACATAGGCCTCGTCCATCCTATTCCATGACTCCCTGTCTCAAGCCTTTCCATCCAGTTGTATGATTGTGACCGATATGCTTTCTGGTATCGTCCACCCATCTCTCTGCTGGACGACCTCTTCTCATACTACTTTATAAATTTAACGCCTCCATCATTTACTGCACGCCATTGGGAGAACAAAATTATCATGACTTTTTTTTTTATCAGGCTCTTTAGTAACACATGACCTGGTGACCCTACACTCCATCTTTTCCGACAAGATGGCAGCAATTTACGAAGCGCAGTTGACTCCGTATAAAAGTTTTAAACACGCAACTTCCTCTACTTCTTTATGGTCGGGTTAATGACGCGATGCTGAGTTATAACGTCACTAGCTATAGTGCGCGGCTTTGCTGCTTTAGTTGAGACTACTTTTATTAAAAAGCCTTTATCAAAAATAGATTTAATCCTTCAGTCACCGCGGCGTCTTGAATAACAATTGTTGTACGGAACACCGTTCATTGGTTGTTTAACCCTAACATACTTTAATATACAATGCGCTTACGCATTGTGTACTCTCGTCACATGCGCATTTCACAGCTTAAAAAAATAGTGCAATAAGAGCAATTCACTCTATTCGGTTGTTTTCCATCATCAACCTTTACCATTATCATCTCGTATCATCATTGCAAGGATTTAATACCCTTGCATCTCCTATCATCAGTGTAAGGAATTTACAACCCTTACATAGAGCAACACGGACTCCTTACGCGCGGAAATCCTTGTTGCTCGAAGAACCCTTACAATTGTTTTACAATAGGCGCTCTACCGAATGCGATCTTTTCGTCCTACACGGTCAAAGCGCGCAACGATCTATGATTACAAAAGTAATTTGATCAATTAAAAAAACCTTAATTGCATTTTTCTTATATTTTATTTTATTTTTGACTGTACACAATCTAGTGTATGTATAAAATTAATGAATAGCCCCTCTGGCATGCTAGGCGACCAAGACTGTTTCACGAGTTTCTTTCGGCATTTCTTCTCAGCAGTGGTCGTTCCGAAATGCTAGTAGTTTGTAGCTTTGAGACATAAGATATTATGATTAAATAATTAGTTATCGACGTGAAAAAGAGCCTTCTTTGAAGGCCAAGTTTCAATAAAAAATTTTGACTTTGACTTTGATTGAGATATCTATCTCCCTCTCTCTCTTAAAGATACTGATGCCAGATTTTTCTCAAGTCGAAAGGCATCTGACATGACTTGATTTCTATCGCCATCTGGCGTGCAGTGGCCGTATACACACTAGTAAATTAAAAAGCTAGTGTGCAGTAAATTAGCGCGATATTTTCCTTCACCGGAAGCAAGTAGTGGTCTTCGAAAAGTAGATACATGAGTCAGATTGGTATACAAACTCATGTGACGCGAGTACGATTCAAACCTGGTATCACTGCTTCAAGTTATCTATTACTAGCGCCCCGCCCGGATTCGCTCGGGGGTACAAACATAAATTGTAGCCTATGTCTCTCTAGTCGTATTTCCTCATGACTTAGGGTCGTGGAAATTATATGGAACTAGCTTTCGCCCGCGTGAATTTCCCACGGGAACAGTGCTTTTTCCCGGGATGAAGGTACCCTATGTCCTTCTCCGTACTTCCAACTATGTGTGTGCTAAATTTCAGGAAGATTGGTTCAGTAGATAAAGCGTGAAGAGGTAACAAACAAACAAACCAACAAACAAACTCAGTTTCGCATTAATAATAAATAAATAAATAAAAAATAAATAAATAAAATGTCATTTATTTCAGGCACCAAGTCCCATATTATATAAATTTGTGTTCTTATATTATATTAGTATAATATTAGTTAGGATTAGGATTAGGAAGTTAGGATGAAATACACATAACGACTCTCTTGGCTATTTTAATGGAGTGGTTTGCCATTGCCTTCTCCATTTAGCCTCTACTCAATTGAAATCGATTCAGTAGTTCCAAAGATTACCCCCTACGAACAAAAAAGTGTGATTTGAAATATAACTCGTTATTGTAGGTAATTTGTTTTAATTATTACGTCTCAGAGTCAGAACCAGTTATCAATGAGATCTCACTGTTCATAATTTGGAGAAAGTGACAACAATAGCAAAAGTAAAGCACCGGTTGTCTCGCGCGGTGCACTGATAAGGTGACCAACATGCGGAAAATTGAAGGTTATGTTCGTGATCTGTGATATTGTGGTGTAATAGGACAATTAGCGATAAATTCATCTTATTGTCTCGTAATTATGTGCTAACTGCGCAATGGTGGTGGTCGAGGGTCCCGGCGAGTCGACCCGGTGCTCACTCGACCCGCGGCCTGAGTCGCCGGATTTTTGAATTTTATGTCCGTGGGACTTTCAAATGCAGCTTAACAAATATTACACAGATAAATAAATAAATATATATTTTTTTTTAAATACAAATATTATTTTAGTTATACTTAAGAATAAATTAAATCTCGTCGAATGTAATATTTCGTATAATATGGGTTGAAATTCACTTAGGTAAGTTACTTTAACCATAAATTATAATTTCTTCTACTTGAAATAATTGATTCATCGTTCATGTCAAATTCGTAAAAAGCCAAAGTCTAGAAATGTCAAAGTCGGAAAATGTCAAGATCGGAATACTATCTCAGGCAGTCAGGTTTCTTTACAGCTGACTGTACTTACTTAAGTATTTTTTTTATATCTATTTTATGTAGAGTTTGTTTTTATGTCAATAAACATACCTGGCACAGATACTTTTAAAGTCGTCATCTGCTACAACAATATCTGCAATCTTAAATAAATGTAATACATAAACGAAAGCACGCGCATGTAGCGTGTAAAATCAGAAAAAGTGATTTAATATGCATATTTTTACTTTCAAGGTTAAAACCCAGGGCCGGATTTGTACATTGAGTTGAGGCTTACAAGGGCTCACTATGGCCCGTGAAGACAACACTCGCTGCCGCAAAATTCTTATTTCTACTGATATATTATAGAACTGCATATAGCTTTTTTGTCTCTGTCTTACTTACTTACCACGTAAGGGAAGAATAGGCGATAATGTTTTTGTAGAAAATATTTTTTTAATATTAGCCCTGAATTATCATTATAGTAGATAATGAGGGCGCCATTTTTGGATGTACATCAACGTCGCATTATTTCGGATTAGTATTTTTTAAATTTAAGTTAAACAGATTTAATTTTGAAGTACATATTATAATATATAATTATCCCTAAATTAATTAGGCACCTATAGCACTCAAAAATAACTTCATTGGCTATAGTGGGAACCCCAATTCACTTGATACGGCCCTGCATAGTACACCACGCTCCGTATATTTCGGGTCAGCGTGGCGTATCATCTATCTTAGTAAGTTAGAGTCGGGAATGGGCAAACGGTCCAACTAGAAATCTGAATATATAAGGCAATAGAAGGAACATGGACACGTTATTTTGTTGCCGCCTGATGACATAAGCCGAATAAGACTCTGAAGCTCCTTAGAATACTCGACCGATTCGTTTTCCGTTTGAATTTGTTCGAATTTTTGAAGTATTGCTGCCAAACAAGAGTATGTAACGTATACAATGTTACATACTCTTGTTTTTATATCAACACTTTATGGCACCGTTTACAGAAAAGAAGGTTATTCCCGAAGTACTCCAAAAAAATGTTCCTAAAAAGTTAGTTAAGTTAAAAAATAATATTTTAAAGTTTCATTCTACTCCACGTACACTTTGGATCACTGCGCCATAATAGTTAGTTATAATCCAAAAGTAACGACTCATCTAACCATACTTGACATATGCCTGCTAAATAAGCTATTAAGCAATAAACTGTAAGCAAGCTGTGTGATTAGTCAAGCTTATAGGTTATGCTAATGTTTATGGTTGCTACTTGTGTTAAGTGCAACTTAATCTTTCATTTATGTCTGCCATTTCATGTCCTTATTGTAAAGATTCGATGGAAGATTATTTCAATATTTTGTAACGATATGCCATAAAGTATGTAAATTTGTATTTTATAAACTTATATTACTAAACTCCGTTTTTTCTCACTAGTCCTATTATATAAACAATCTTCACAGTACTTTTTGTTGAATTTTGTTGAAAATAAATCAAATATTAGTTCAAACCTAAACATTCTAAAGTAAAACATTTATTAACCACGAAAGTAATTTCTTAAAAAGTCTATTTTAATTTATATTGTTGTAAAAGCATAAAAAGACATGGTAAGATTGTTTACATAATAAGACAAGTTGGACAAAACGGAGTTTAGATTCTGTGGATATAATAGATAAATGATTTCTATACTATTCTATTCTTATATTTGAAGCTTAACAGTTTTTGGCGTATCTTCTCAGCCTGAAGAATGATTTTTTTTTTCATGTTTGCCGTATCTTCTCTGCAGTGGTTCTTACGAAACTTGTATAATACCGTGTAGTTTTATAAACTACATTTTCTACCACAGTGATTTGTTCTTTTATATTGTTTTCTACCATTGCTTTAAATTTTCAGCCTAATAGTTTGGCACACTGCTAGGCAAATACCTCCCATTTCCCCCTCCATAAATCTCTATCGGAAAGGACCTATGAAATAGTTTAAAACCGAAGAAAGTGTTACAAAGATTGTATAATTATATCACTAGGTCATAATCGGCATGTTAGAGCCTGTTTAGCATCGCGCGATATCTTTTAAACCGGTTTGCTAACATTATCAGATACATACACAGAATCATCACGTATACTGTTAATAATATTGTTGCACAGTCTTATATTTGGTAGATATCATAAGTACATGTAAAACACACATTTTTATAGTAGGTAGTTTCTATTTTAATTCGCAAACCGTGTATAGATTAACGAAAAAACTATTTTTATATATGTAGAGTTATAAAGATACGTGTATTTTATTTTTGCATGACACACTCCTTCCGTACAATATAGTTCACCAAAGCGATATATTTTAAATTCTCACGGGAACGGAACAGTATTTACCGTAAAATGATTGCCAGTCGTAATAAATGGTGAAATATGTGCTATAAAATACGACAATCATCATAGTACCAAAATACACTAGAAATTCGCCTTTATCGCTACCGCATAAAGTTTCGTGCAAGGTAACTTGTCATGATGTTGGCTGTACAATCTACTGAATATGAACCAACTCAAATTCATCGCAATTTCGACTCTATTGCAGCCACATAGAGGTCTTGGGTAACGTGACATGTTGTTTATTGTACAGGTGAAGTTGCAGGTGTTGAGGGGTCATGTTGGTTAACTACAGACTACGGATATACGTACGTGGATTACGTAGTTACCTACATAAATATTTTTTATAATACCTATACAATTTCAGTCTACTTCTGGACAGAATGGAAACGGTCTAGAAACGTACTCGTACTAAATATTTTCAAAAACGGAAAAAGTAAGAAAGTACAGAGAATTTCCCGAGAATTTTCGGAAATTTTCAAAGAAATTTTTAAGAACAGAACAAACCGATTTCTTTGCGGCATATCACTATAGATAGTCTCTATAGTTACGTTTTCAAATGAAAATGAATATAAGTAGATCTCACTTGCAAACAAAACTATTTATTTACATGTAATTAATTAGCAATTACAGCGAATTACATGTAATTATAGCGAACGAATGGAACACCCTGCCTGCGTATCTGTGTTCCCGAGCACATACAACCTGACTCTCTTTAAAACCAGAGTGAATAGGCTGCTTTTGGGTAAGCTCGCTACACCGTAGACCTCATCTCTGTTCTTGGGCAATATTATGGTCAAGAACAAACCCATCTTGTATAAAAAAAATGTAGTTAGGTACTACAAGATCCTTGATACTCAATCCCTACTCAATACTCATTTATTCATAAACTTGTTATACTTGTTGTAACTTAACACGATACATACACCTACTCGTACATACAATATTGTTCAAAAATGATGCCATAGTCAACCCACGTCGTCCTTATTACAGAGAGATGGCCCTCGAAACCCGAATACAAAGGTACAGGTTCCCCATAAATATTACTTACAATTTCTCCAAGTTTTTGTACAACTTTCGTTATTGGATACTTAATTTATCTGCTCATAAAAAGATGCGCAAGACGGTTATGCTTCTTTACGAAGATGCGTTTAGTTATGTAGGTTACTGGCCCATAAGGTAAAAGTCATACTTATAATTTGCGTATGATGATATCCCTGAAATTAAAGTACTTCTTTAAACACTTTTTACCAGTTAGGCCGCATGTTGATTAATCGTTTTCATAAAATAAAAAAATACAAATTCAAGGCTGTTTTGATGCGAACTGCAAACAATCCACAATAAAACAACACAGCCCCATCCAGGGTTGCCATATCTTCCTACTTATTTAACGGAGTAGCGTCGCGTATATCTAATTTATACCTCTACACAACACTCGTGACGTCACAGAACGTGTTGGCGTCGGGTATATTTTGGAATCTAGAAATTGAAAATGAATTCTTCAAAAGCATACCTTTACCTAACAATTGTGACGTCACTGGTCATGTTGACATCGGGTATAATTTTGGATTTAGGATTTCGCGCGTAATATTTTAAAACGCACCCGACCGCAAACCATAGGATCGTTCGGTAGGTACCTATTCTTTTGCACGTTGCTGTTACTATTTTATTTTACTGAACTATTATTATATATTTTTAACTATATTTCAATATTTTAATCGTTCGCTCGCTTTCTTTTCGAGTTTGTGTTCCTATTAGTGTGAAAAGTGTATAAAATAATAGACAAAGCCAGTTTAGAGGTTCATTATAAACGATCATTGAGTGTTATGTTTTGAGGGTATTTATGTAGGTATGAATGTATGTAAGTTTCTTTATTCCATCATAAGTTCTAAATGGCTTAACAGATTTTGATGTGAGAGGTATATTTAGATTCCTTGCATTCCTCTGAGTGACATAGGCTATGTGACGATATCATAAAACCAAAATGGCGGATTATATTATACGTGATAAATAGCAGACCAAAAAAATAAAAAAAATATTTGAAGATTGATAAAAACAAAATTGTATTTATCTTATATGTTTGTATGTACTTTTGAGTAAAAAATAATACAATAAAACTTACCCATATAGAATACCCATATAATATGGTATCTAAATGACTTGAATGTTAAAACGTATTGAAAGTTGTCTGTTGTGTTTTATATTTTTTAATAATTAGCTTGTACTTTTTAGGTGTATGTGTGAAATTTCGATTTCTTTGACAAACACATTACCCTCCTGCGCTTTTTGCGCAGTCGGGTAAAAAGGGAACAGATTTTTTTGAGTCTTCAGATTCGGTCCCATACAAAAAGTTTTTCATATTCATTACCTACTACGGTATCCATTACAGCAAAACGGAGTGTCCTAAATAAAAGTATACCCTAGAAAAATGTTACCGTCGGGTATACATTATACTATAGCAAAACGAAGTGTCCTATTCTAAAGTATACCCTAGAAAAATGTTGGGGTCGGGTATATTTTGGAATCCATAACACGGCCATATATATTTCTATTGTATACCTGAACGTAACTCTATGGAGCGTTGTGGCGAGGTATAAATTAGATATACGCAGTAGGGCGTCATATACTTATGTCTTAATAATAGCAATCATCACCCTATTGGTAACAGCTCATTGTATAAGTATTGCAGTGTCATCGTGCAATGTATTTACTACCAAATGCAAATAAACTTTCAACTTAAACAGAAACATGTATGTCAAATCTAAATGCAAGTTACTACAATATACCTATTTGATTATGGATATAAAAACTTGCAAAATCTAGGTCTGGGACATACCTACCTATAATTTTTACTGCAGTAGTGCTGTCACTCAAATGCACCAACGATCTATACAGCCAGAGTACTTTCTCCAATTCCTTAAAAAAACTGAATTACTTTCCCGTACATTCACTTTTAACCTTGCAGAGATTACAGCTTAGTCATAGAAAAGAATTAAACTTAAATAAAAAACGCAACTCATTGTTAGTAATTCACAGCTCAAAGTTGAGATGATCATAATGATAATCGGTGCCAAAATAATTTATTATATTCGAAGCTGCTGGCTGAGCTATAGAGATTGGATGAGCTCTTTGTAATAGGTAAGTAATAATAATAATAAATAAAATAAAATAAAGC